>CAWUFW010000221.1:198704-331204 GCA_963921515.1 Calotriton arnoldi | reverse complement strand
GTGCCGTCCGCAAGGCCTCGGATGCCACTAACCCTGTGCGCAACAACTCATGGGCCCTACATGAGTGAGAACCGTGGAGCGGCCGTCATCCAGTCACCACCGGAAGAGGGGAATGTGACGTCGTCGGCCCCTTATGTTGGCGGAGTCACATGGCCTGTGACGCCTGTGCCGGATGGGTGTGGTGTGTGTGAAAACCTGCCCTCAGGGAGTGGCTGTGACATGCTGACAACTAGACCAGTGACCTGCACACCACCAGCGAGTACGGCTGCGACGGGTAGCAATGAGGGCCCCCCATCGGGGCGTTAGCGGAGTGGTCTGGCCTGCCGTATGCCCGACCAGCGCAGGGCTTGCAACAATGACTCGTGGGCTCTGGGCGTGGTCCAGTCCATGTCCGGACAAGGAAGTGACTGATGCGTGTGTCCCTGTTGTAGTGTTCACGGAACCCGGTACACAAAATGCAATGTCGCACCCTCTGACTGCCATCCCACAGGATGAACATCATTGACGCAAGGGCAGGCACTGTCCCCACATACATCCACACATCCATACATGAATGACGTAAGACATTACACAGCAGTGCGTCACTGGATGTTTATTTGCACATCCAGTGCAGTCATGCAGCTGGAGCGGTACAGGGCAATGCCGAGCACACTACACAATATGGGCCCGTGGAGGGCCAGCCAGTGTCCATCCGGGGATGAGCTGTACTGCGGAAGAGGAAGGGTACAGTCCGCAGTCTGTCCGCCATGTCATTGGTCGTCAAACAGGATGTGGCAGTCCATGTCGCTGTCCAAGGTGAGTGCATCGGAGTGTATCGGGGGTCAGTGGTAGGTCTTGAAGCCATGTGCGGCACCAAGCAGAAACAGGCAAGGTGGCGGAAATGGATGCTAGTGCATGGCCCTCCTGACCACAGTCCTATCCACGTCCTCGTCCCCGGGTGTGTGCCCTGCCCCACCTGTGGGTGTTGCAGTACCGGAAGCGGCACTGTGTGCCACTGACACATCAGGGGCTGGAGGAGGATTGTCGGCCGCACTGTGTGGCAGTGACACATCAGGTGCCGGAGTGGATACGCCTGCCGCACTGGGAGGCACTGACACACCAGGGGGCGGAGATGTCGATGGTGTGGGGGCAGCAGCATTCATCATCGCCACGCCTTGTGGCAGCAATGCCATGATGAGGACATGCAGGGCACGGTAGATCCCAGCGACATTTCGCTGATGTGCAGCGGTGGCTGCCATCCTTTCCGCCTCCATCCGCACCATGTCCTCCATGAGCCTCCGCATGTGTGCCAGCTCACGGCTGGCATCGCTGGGGCCACTCTGAGCGGACAGGTATTCTTCCCTCCGCGTCATGACTCCAGAGATGTCAGTTAGGGCTCGCTGGAGTCCATGAGGCGGACATAGACACCCAAGGATGGCGTCCAGTTTGGATGCCATGAGCTCGAACCCCACCCGCACCTGCTCGGCCGTCTCCCTCTGGCCCTCCAGCACACGGCGTTGGAAGGCCATTTGTTGTTCCTGGGGGACTTGGGAGGGTGTCGGGGCTGTGGGTGCCTCCTGCTGGGTGGTTTGGGTGGTGGGTGGGGTCTCATGGATGTAGCTGGGCTGCCCTGATCCTGGAAGTGAGTTGCGGATGAGGTCAATGAGGTCTTGGATGGTTTGGGTGTCGATGCTGGTGTTGTCCTCCTCCTCGTCATCAGTGAAGAGTGGCTGTGACTGCTCTGCAGGAGGTGTTGACGATGCCCCTGCGATGTGAAGGGGAGATGGTGTATTACAATGTGTCCACATGTATGTAGCCGCATGGTACAGGTTGACATTCAGACAGCATGGCATTGTACATTGTGACAGTCTGTGGGTCTGGGCGAGGACCCAGAGTGATTGTGGGTGTGCACTGTGCCCTGCTTGCTTGTGCATGTGTGCCATTGTGGCCATCTCCCCCGTCCCCCCAGTACCTGGTGGTCACTCACCCTGTTGCGGTTGTGTTGTGTCCTGTCGAGCAGTGTCCGGTCCCCCGACTCCGGCCACAGTCTCCACACTGATGACTGTCGACACCAGCTCCTCCATGTCATCCAGCTCCAGCTGTGGAGCTGGGCCCCCACCTCCGGTCTGCGTTGCTGCCTTCAGGTTGGCGGAGAGTTTCTCCTTGGTCTTCCGCTTGATGTCATTCCATCGCCTCTTGACCTCGTCCATTGTCCGCTTGTGCTCTCCGACGGCATTCACCTTGTCGACGATGTCAAGCCATATTCCAGTTTTGGTGCCCAATGACACGTTGGAGGTGACGAAGAGTTGTTGATGGTGTTCCATCACCTCCGTGACTATGATCCTGTTCGCCTGCGGACTGAACTTGGTCTTCCTCGTCTTCTTGTCCTTGCCCTTCCCTGTCCCCGAGGTCCCAGGCTGGTCGTCCGGGGTGCTTGTGGGGTTGCGCTCGTCCTCTGCGCCTGCTCCGGCTGCCTCCATGGTGCTTGTGTGTTGGTCAGTTTGTGTGTGGGTGTTTTTTCTACTTTTATGGTGGTTTTTGACGCCTGCCAGGTGTGTGTTGCAGGCCTGGCGCTGCTTGTCGCTGATTCCTCATCGCGCTTTGGACCATCGCGTGTTTTTTGGTGTTGTGGTTTGTGTTTTTATCTCCATCGTGGTGGTTGTATCACGGACATTGTCCGCGGTTTCGGCAGACTATCTCATGCTACCGCCTTGTTGTGAATTCCACATTGACACAGGGTTATTTTCCCGCGATAGGCTGCGATATTGAAAGTTGCGTTACGCTACTACTCTTGCGGTAGTTATCACACGTTCTTGTGAATATACCCCAATATCTTTAAGGTGGAGATGCGATCTCACGTGTAGGGACTGGATCAGGAAAGATGGACGAGGAGGTAATGCGCCACACTGTGAGCTCTCCATCTTTGGAGCTCCGCTTGTAGGACAAGGTCATGGCAACTTGACCTTCGGTCAGTGGAGGCAGCTGAGAGGACGGTTCGGTGTCGCAGTAATCTGTCTATGAAAGCAGGCCTTGTCCCTAAGATATGGAAGGAAGCGACTGTTATACCAGAGTCAAAGAAAGCACCAGCAGATCACACGACCCTCAACCATACCACCTTTTTTTTTAACCTAAGGCGGCAGGAAGTCTAAGCAGTTATCAGCTTTCAGCCTGGACCCAGCACAGGCAGCGTTCAGACCTAGGCATGGAATGGAATCGATGTTTACAGCAGCGCTTCATGATTTATGCATTACCACGTATAGCAGAAACTCTGATACTAAAGACCTTTGGGAGCTGACTACAGCGTTCGACGCGGACTCACACCCAGTTCTCTTACATCACCTCTCTGAGGTCAGGGTCCGAAGCAGCGTCTAGTCCCAGGGTAGAACTCAAGCGGTACGACTAGGCACTCATAGCTCCCCTCCACAGCAGTCTGCTGGTTAAACTGTATGTTAAGCCCCTTGCGTTCTTGATTCTGCTAAAAGTGTGGTTGCTCACTAGTATGTCTTGTGTCTAACTCTTAAAGGGTTTCCATGTTTAGGTCTGGCCTAAAGCGAGTATTAGCTGCTTAGTGAAATCTATTGTCATCTCATAACATACACATACCTACAGATACTCATACGGAAGAGGCCTTTTGGCCGCCCCCTTTCAGACATTGGCTACTGTTGTTCAGCAGGTGTTAAGCATTGGCTAACATGGTTATCCATCAGCATTGGTATCAGCCCACGAAATTTCACGGAAGTAAAAATCCTACTGAAAAAGTTTCAAACAGTTAAACTAATTCTCACTCCCTTTCCTGGCCCCGGCCCCACACTCTCTCCTATCTGCTCACTCTGACCCATCTGTTGCTCCCTAATGCTCTCCGCCTCTCACATTCTGCTCCCCATTTTATTTATTTTTTCAAGGTCCTGGTAGCTGCAAAGTGCTACCAGGGCACTTGCTTCTCTTTCTGTACTTCATTTTTTTATTTGTACTTTAATGTTCTAAATTACCCCCTGCCATGTTGAAATAACAAAATGGATACCGGTGTGTCATGATGAACGTGCACAACACGCGTGATGTAGGCACTCACTTGGTGGCCATCCTAGAATGGATAATACCATTCCAAGATGGATGCCATATCTGCTCAAGCGTGCTTATACAGTGCAAACTATGCGCATGCCACATTATGACACACCAGCGTCCATTTTAGTTCTTTTACTTTACTCTTCCAACTTGTCTGACAGTCATTTTAGAACAGTAAAGTACAAATAAACAAAACATGGCAACATCTGCAGGTTGGTACATGCCTTTTAAAGGTGAAGCCTATTGGTTTTCCCAATGTTTGTTGGTTACATGTGTTATGTTCTCCGGAACTGGACCCAATTGATAATGGAATGCCACAGGGGTCTGCCGTGCGGATGTAGTTCATCACTCGTCCATTTTAATATCACATTCCACGTTTTACAGATTGGAATGAGGGCTAACCTGCAGATCGGGTTTTACCTCACCCAAATTCCACACTATTTACATCATTTCAACCTGTTTCCCTCCTCGAACGCCTCCATGTAAAACCTGAAGGAATTTGTGCAGGAAAAACAGGTGTGCGTGAAATTACTACTCAAACTGTAATCCGGAATCGGGCAAAAATACCGGAGTCTGCATTCACTCCACTCCTCAGAGTGACGGCAACAATGCCACACAAGACAAGCTATACCTGTTTGGATAGTACTGTATGCAGAAAATGATTATTTTACTGTTAATGCCTTATATGAGACATGCAGTGTTTTGTAGTTGGAAGTTTCGGGCCCGTACTACAGTTTGTGCGCCTGTCCATTGTCGAGGATTATGAAATAGATTTTGCAGCACGTTAGTAACTCCTCTGCATTTTGTAAATCCACGCCCTGTGAGGGAATTGTTATTACCTGCACTCACGTAGGCTGCTTGGTCAATAAAAAACCTCCTTGCAGGTTGTGGTCATTGTAGGAAAGCAGGATCTCTCTGGCATAGATACCCCCACGTTTTGCCTGGTGTCAGTGTGTTCTGACTGTAGTTCACTGGGATCCTGCTAACCAGGACCCCAGTGGCAGTTGTCTCTCCTCTAAATTTGTTGGTAAGTACTTTGTACACCCCATAATTGGCATACTAGGGTACCACCATAAGTCCCTAGTATATGGTACTGAGGTACCCAGGGCATTGGTACACCAGGGGTCCCCCATGGGCTGAAGCATGTATTATGCCACCAATGGGACCCCATGCAAACTGCCATTGCACTCTGCATGACAGGGTGCATGTACCCTTCACTTTAGATATAGGATTTCCTATATATCCTTGTCACTGCACTTAAAACCTATAAGTCACCCCTAAGGTAGGCCCTTCTGCCCAAGGGCAGGGTGCATGGTTCTATGTAAGCATGAACAGAGGTACCCCTACAAACCCCGGACTTCATTTGTAAGGGCTTTGTAAGTGCGGGGCAGCCATCTTAAGGTTTGTAGTGGACACTGGCATGTCAAGATGTCCAGCTACATAATGGCTACCCCAAACCTAGTCATGTTTGGTATCAAACATGTTGGAATCGTGCAACTACACTGATTCCAGTGCTAGTTGCATGACACCATGTACTGGGGGCTCCTTAGAGGACCCCCCATTACCTACCTGTGTATCCTTTCAGCGTCTGCCTGCCAGTCTGGGCTGCTGTCGGCTTCAGACACTGTTCTGCCTCCCTGCTGATGAGCCTAACTCAGGCAGGGGAAGCTGAACAAAGGATTTCCTGCTACGGAGAGGTGTGTCCACCTCTCCTTTAGAAGAAGGTAGGGTGGGGGCGCTTCCGAGCACCACCAGACTGCATTGAAGGGCACATTTGGTGCCCTCCTTACATAAAACAGTTTCACCCAGTCCAGAAGCCCTTGGTTTCCGCTCTGGCGCAAAACCACACCAAGGACAGGGGAGTGTCCACCCCCTGTCCAGGGAAGTGCTCCAAAGCTCCTCCAGGTGGCCACTTGATTCTGCCATGTTGAATCTTGGCCCCTGGGAGCACCTGATTGGCTAGGACATCTGAGTAGCATCCCTACCGCATCTGATAGGTGGGTCACCACAGAAGAGACCCTTTCCCTTTTTTAGGGTTACTTAAGGACTTCCCTGATGATAGGTCCTTAGATTCGTCCCAACAACAACTTAAAGATCCAGCTGCCTGTCATCTGAAGACTTTTAAAAGACTCTTCTGCTGGTGGACACTGGAACTCTGCTGTTTTTCAAGCCAGGACCCACGACAAGGCTGCTCCCGGTAGGGAGATTCCTGCTGCATCTTCGTCCCTGTGCTTCTTCAAGACCTGCGACTCCATGGCTATGCATCCTCCGAGTCACCAAGGACTCAGCCTGCATCCCAGCCTGAAGGAATCTCCCTTGAAGTGAAGGAGTCACTTCCCTGCATCTGCAGGCACCTTGACGTCGACGACCGGTTTGCTGATCCTGTTGTCCCACGGACATCACCTGGATCTGCAACACAGGTAGTGGTGTTTTGTTTCTCCAGGGACCTGACCAGTCTTCCTTGCAAGTTGGGAGACTGTAATCCCTCTCCAGCCAACAGTGACCGCCTCTCTGTGCACCGCGTCTGTTTGTCATTGCCGAGGCTTGTTGGCTCTCGTCACGGAAGATCTTCAAGCTCCAAAGAGCACCTGCCTCCAGCATTGCATAGCTCCAAGCCCGTCATCCTGCCTGCATCTCTTGCCTTGTGGGACTTCTTCTTCAGTGTGCTGCTGGGGCTTCCTTGTGACCTCCTGTGCCTGCTGCCAGAGGGTCCTCAAGGGGGCTTCACCAATTCCTTCTGGCTCTCCATCGTGCTGAGGGCCGGTCCCGACTTACCCTTGCTGGTCTGCATCCCTGCATCTTCACCCGCGACGTTTGCCAATGCTTGTTCGTGGTCCTGCCGGCCACTGGCCCTGCACTCGTTGATCGGTGTGGGACAGCTCGTGAGAGGCTCCTGGACTTTTACAACGTCGCCTGGTCTCCACAGGTGCTGTTTTCTTCTCACCGCATCTCAGCAATGACCTTCAACCAGGTCTGGTATTGTGCTCCTGTGCCTCCTGGTCACCTCCGGGTGGTTTGGACTCTGTCCCCTCTGCTTTCAGGGTCTTCTCAGCTGGATTCTTTGTCCTGGTTCCAACTGCCTGGTCCACGAGACACTGTAGCTGCAGAACTTCCACAACCCTCCATTGTCGTCAACAGAGGTTTCCGACATCACTTCACCCCTATGCACCCAGGCTCCCTGGTGCAGGTATCCATCTCTTCTGGGTATCCACGGGTGGGGTGACTCTCCAACCTTCCTTCCTCCAAGTGGTTGGAAAGGGTCCTAGAACTTTAAAATCCAAACCACAACTTACTTGGGTTGTTCTATGGACGTCAGACCCGGTGTAACCACTCTGCACCCGGACGCCTTGGGGTCCCTGGCTACTCACCTTGGGACGTTCCTTGCTTCCCCTGGGGTCCTCCAACCTTGCGTCCTAGTTCAGTTTTGGTACTTGTAGAAAAGTGCCCCTTCTTTGCATGGTTACCCCCATTTTTGCCTAACATCTGATGCAACCTGACTTGATGTGTCCTGGGTCCCTGCCAATCAGGTTCCCAGGGCCTGTGTTCTTTCCCAAAAGTGTACCTTTGTATCCACAATTGGCACATCCCTGGCCACAGGCAAGCCCCATGTAAAAGGTACCATGGGTACCAAGGGTACTGTGACCAAGGAAGGCCTCTGAGGGCTGCAGCACCTATTGTGCCACCCTTAGAGGCCCTGCACCTTAACCCACACACTCTGCCAAAGCAGACTGCATGTTTTGGTGCAGAGAAAAGTGAAGAGTTGACATGGCACACAACCCTGTGTGCCATGCCTGCAATCCACTGCCTATGGCCTAGGTAAGTCACCACTCTAGCAGGGTGCACTAGTCCTGAGGTGAGGGTACAGAGGCATGGGCCCTGCACCCCTACAGTGTCTAAGTTCATTCATAGACATTGTAAGTGCAGTAAAGCCATAAAGAATATATGGTCTGGGAGTTGGTCACTATAAACTTCACAGCTCCATAATAGCTTTACTAAAAACTGAGAAGTTTGGTAGCAAACTTCTCAGCACATTAAACCCACACTGATGCCAGTGTGGGATTTAATGTAAAATGCACTCAGAGGGCATCTTAGAGATGCTGCCTGAAAACCGAACAGCACTGGTGTGGCTCCTGAACGGCTGCCCGACATTGCCACCACCAGACAGTTTTCTGGCCCCCTGGGTAGAGGGCCTCCTCTCTCTGGGCCTAGAAACAAAGCCCATCCTGGGTAGAGGTGTCATGCCTCCTCCCCCAGGGTGGACTGGCCCACGAAAGGGGAAGCTTCAAAGGCCTGCTGCCTTTGGATGCTGTCACTGCCTTTTGCTGCCCCCAGCAACTGTCTCCCACCGGTTCTGACCCCCACTTGGGTGGGAGAATCGGCGGGAAATCCAAGTTAGGAAGAGAGGTGTCCACCATTGCCAACCCCACACCTCATGTGAGGGAAGCAAGGTGAAGTGCACATCTCAGACCGCTCCATCTTGAAGATGGGGGAAGTCAGCCAATTAGGAAGAGGCTCATGCCCCCTCCCAATGGAGAGTGACATAATAGGGGGTGTACCCACCCTAAGGAAGGGACATCCCTAAATTTAGTATTTAGGGGCGACCCCGAAGCTTACCTCCTCAGATTCGAGGAAGAAAGAAGAAGTACCGAAGAGCTGTGCTGACCCAGGAAGAAACCGAGGACACCAACTGACTTAGCCCCAGCCCTACTGGCCTGTCCCATCCACGACCTCCCTACAGTGAAGAAACTGGCGGGTCCTGCAGCAGCAGACCCCAAGAGCCCAGAGGACTTGCCCTGCACTCAACTAACAGACTCTGTCTCCCGTGAGCACCAGATTTGCTCAAACCAAAGACAAAACCGTCAGAGTCTGGACTCTGCGATTCTGCACCACTCTGCACCCAGCCACCACGGCCCAAGGTCGAGTGGCCCCATACTCCAAAGAGGTCCCCCCGGCGAGCCTAAGTTGGGATCCGGTGACCCCTGACCTCCCGCAAGCTTCAAAACGAAACTTACTTGAAGGGTCCACCCTACCGCGAACGAAGGCGGTAAGACAACTGCTCCCTTGACCGAAGCGGTCCAGGAAGTCCGACCGCGTCTGTCTGACTGATGCAGACCATGACCGATCTCAGCCTAAGGAAACCGACGCCAAATACACCCCAGCCCTCGATGCCTTCTCGGCCTTGGGTGGCCCATCCGACGGTGTCCAAGCATGTCCCAGATTCTCCGGTCCCTTCCCAGTCTTTGGTTGCCTCTAAGAAGTCCTCCCAACCGAGCCTGCAACTTTCTAAAACCGACGGTCTCCACTGAGAAGCCCAGGACCGCAACATCCACTTTACCACCTGCTCCCGCCCGCTTCGGTGCCTCTGGCAGAGCAGTTCTTGTGTTGGTCGTTTGACCCTGCAGTGCCGACCGCAACCTTAGAAGCTTTGCTCCCACACCCAAGTAGCCTGCTTGCCAGCAGACCCCAACCAAAGGCCCCTTTAGCCCGCTGGCTAACGTTGGGCCCCCGCACTGTGCTCCCCGGTCCTAATCATGATACCTCAACCTTGAAAGTCAAATACTTGCCTCCGAGTTTGTTAACCATTTTTTCTCCCACAGAGACTCATAGTATGAGATTTTGGGTCCAGAAAGTGTTCTATGTAGAACTGCTAATGTATGTTTAAAAGTGAGCTCTATTGTAATGTAATCCGAAAGTAATTAGAGAGTATTTACTGTGTAATGCTAAGTATTCTGAAACGTGACATCAACCTGTAACTATTACAATTATCAGAACAACTACACTTCCATGAACAGTTGTGCATTTGAAAGTTCTTATTACCTTCCTGTACCAAGTCCTGCTTGGTTCTAGAAATAAACCATAAGTATACCTTTTTTATACTTAGCTAATTGGTCTGGATTCTGTCTCTGAGTGTGTGACATCAGCCTTGATTGAGTGAATACAATAAATGCTTAACATACCCTCCTGATAAGCCTAACTGCTCGACCACGCTACCACAAAGAGAGCTGTTAGTGATAATTTAATTTAACCTCTACTATAGCTCTGGGATCCCCTGGACTCTGTGCACACTATGTCTTACTTTGGTATAGTACATGCAGAGCCAGCTTCCTACAGTACTTACCTCACATTCTGCTATTTTAGTATGTGGTTGTGCCCCCCGGTGGGGCCCTATGTGTTTTCCTATGCTACTCACCTCTTTTCTAAGTATTTCTTGTGTGTAATTGATACCTCCGGGTAGGAGGTTTACCAAGTTAGTGTATAGTGTTTAGTAATAAATATAAAGTATTTTTCTACTCACCTGGTGTGGTCCTTTCTTGTGTGAAAAGCTTACTGAGTGACTAAGGTGGTACATGCAATTGCTTTACACCCTCCTGGATAAGCCTTAGCTGCTCTCCGCATCTACCCCTTGAGAGCTTTGATTTTCAGGGACTAAGGGTTGCCTGGACTCAGTGCACAGTGCCTCACCATAGGTGGACACTATATACTGAGCCAGCCTCCTAGTCATTGCCCTGGTTCACCTGTAGCAACCTGTATTTTTGCGTGATCTCTGTCCTCCAGACGAGCATCTATCGGCATACATTAATCAAGGATGCTAGGATTATTTTCTTCAAGTGCCATTGCTAGCTCACATAGTCTGGATGCCTGGATTCCAATCCTATGTGAGTGTCAGACGTGTGTGCAGAGGTTGCGCACCATGGTGCGTCAAAGAGATTTGTTGTTTTACTATGCAATGTCATTCTTCTTGTAAGCAGCAAGAATAAAAATGAAAAATGAGAGAGAGAGAGTCAGAAAGTGAAAGGTTCAGAGAACGGGTCAGGGCGCTCTAACATATTGATCAGAATCCGATGGCAGTGATGCATTCTTCTGTCCCTCACAGCCTCCACCATTGACCACATACACAGGATCATGAGGGTCAGTGGTAGAAAGGGGGAAAGGGGAATAGGATAAGAGAATAAATCGCCAACACTCTGACTCATCACTTGTGTTGCTCACGGATGTCTACCAGATGTATGGATATCAAAAAGGCAGAGATGTCTCAAGTAACTTGCAATGTAGGCGTCTGCACTTACATATAAAGGTGAATGGCTATTCCAACAGTGTATCTGTGTAACCAGCTCGCTGAACTTTGATGTGTAACTTGTAGTTCCTGAAAACTAAATATATGATAAATAAGTACCTTAAACATTTGTTCACTAACACTTTTCCCGATGACTTGAATACCTACCTCAAGTTTCATTACTTTCACTCTCTGTGGAAGATGAGTTATAATTTCTACTTGACTCGTGTATCACTGCAAGGTAAACAACAAATATTAATATTCCGTATTCAGCTATTCCCTAGTCTTAGCAGTTTATGTGAAAGAAAACATACTCGGAACAGCCCCTGCTTAAAACGATTACTTTTAAAATATGTCAATGCAGTTAAATAACCTAATGTAAAAACGAATACAAGTGTTCAAGGTAAAATCTATTATAATCTCAGAGTCTTTCTCACATTTTTATAGACCCTTTGCTGTATCATTTAGATGCTGACTCTTTTGATGGCCAGACCTCAGGCCTGGCTCTGGCTCAGGCCGACCTATTAATTTCCTGGTAGCCCAACTTTACTTACTTGTGTCACCAAATGGATATAAAAAGCTGGAAAATGACTATTTCTAGAGGACGGTGAGTGCTCCAGCAGGTGAAATCTACCTGGAGCCCTGGACATCCTCACCCAGTTCTCGTGCCTGTGGTTCTGTGTCCCTCCTCACAGAGCAGCAGTGCCCACTACTAGACCTACACTCCAGCAGCTCCTGCAGTACTGTGTTGACCTGGCCTTCTGCGGTGTCGGTGTGACCCAGAGTTATCCAGGGGTGACACAAGCTGGCACAGCCAATGTCCAGGGTGCCGGTGTAGATGTGGGATGGAACAGCACCAGCAGGTGGCATACCTGAGGGATTGCAACTCCTTCACAGCCAGCATCTGAGGAGCAGATGCTTGAAGCCAAGATTTGATATGCTAGGGGCACTGGTGTATTCGACGTCATCTCTGACAGCATGGGCCCCTATGGGGAAGTGTATATTGTGTATTATGTAGGTTAGCACAGAAGGTTGGGGGTGTCAGCTGTACTGTGGGTCAGCTGGAGACTTCCCACAGAAGCTGATCCTTCCCCAGTAGGGCTGCTCCATGGACTTTTCTGTCTATCTTGCTAAATCCCAAATTTCACACTTTGTACGTGGTGTGTCTATGTGACTACCTGACTCTCGTGAAACGGTTTATCTCTGCATCCTGGCGGTGACTTAAAACACGCGGCACATGGAAAAGAAACAGCAAAGTGATGTAAACATTGATCAATATAACTTGTGAAAGAAGAGATTCAGCAGAAGTCTGTCAGTGTGAGATTAAAGCCTTAGGATTTCAGAGTGCAGCAGATGGCATGGGTGCCCGCTGGTGCTGGCAGACAGGCATTGCCTGCTGGAGAGAGTCCATGTTCTGGGAAGTGGACAGCTGCTGCAGGGTGTCTGAAGACCTCTCCTGGGAGGCCCTAGTGTGGTGGACAGGGTTCATAAAATGTCTTTCATAGAGCAGAGGGCAGGTGGCCAGAACAGCTGATGTGGGAAAAGCCTGCAGAGCAGCAGGATTCAGAGAGATCACTCTAACAACAAATCTATTGCTGCAACTAAGCTAATACAAACTCATCCAAGCGTTTTGGTACCCTGCTACACGTGTGCTTCATCTGACATGCTGCTCAGATACAAGGTCAGAAGGATCAACAACAGATCCTTGGATCCAGGACATCAATTCACTACAGTTGTTCCAGCCAGTGCACTTCAGGTGGAGCACTACTAGACACAGAAGGTGTATCTCAGAACCTATAGTTATCCTCAGCCTCACTGCCACCCTCCATCACTTCACTACAGCCACATCTGTGGTGGAAATGAGTATGTAGTATGGTAGTGTATGGAACCTGGATAGAATAGACTGATACTCTAGCCAAATTCCAAACTCTAGCATCCTCCAGCCTGGCAGCGCACACCCCATCACATCCGCCACCTCTTGTGTATCTGATCAACATGCCAATCTCTTCTCAACCAAACCAGGCTTTTTGGTCCTGGCCACTTATCCTACCATAATAATCAGGCTTCTGGTGGCAGCATTTCCCCTTCTGTGGTTGATTCATCTCTCGTTTTCCTCTGATATTCCATAACTTTAACTCTCATGACATTATCATTACCAGGTACCACATTCTCCTTTTATCTACACATCAACAACTGCAGAGCCAAATTAGTTGCAGGTTTCATCATCATCATCAATTAATCTTTATTCAGCCAATTTTGGGCCACAAAAGACACAAAGCAATCTGACATCAGACAAGGTGCCATATAAATAGGATAAAGCGTGTTAAAACCATGATAAAAAGCATAAAATGCAGAATTTATAAAGTGACAAACAGATAAATATTGTTTCAACAGAGCGGGCGCTCCATGGTTTTCCTAGTTCTAACTGCAGCTTTTAGAAAAGAGCATACCCTGAAGCAAATAGCAGGTGTATTCAATAGTCACAAATGGAACAAAGCCTCTCTACATTTGCGATGGCCCAATGATTTTAAAAGAGGTTTGAGCAAAAGTCTGCAATGGTATCTAAAAAGTTGCAGAAAAACATATAGTGTAATAGAAATTGTTCAGAGACCCCATCACAGGAACAAGTTAAAATATATCCCCCCAACATATCAGTTGGGTTATCTGCGTTCATGAGCCGCAAAACCGTACAAGTCCTAATACGGAAAAGGAAAGACCTCTCCCATGGAGTGAGGCAAAGTGTCAAATAAAAAACGGGCTCTGCGCTATCGAAGTGTGTGTAAAAAACCAACACCATGTTTTTCGTTAACTCAGTTTGCAGCCTTCTAGTTTCACAAAAATCCCAAAAGTGGCTCTTGACCAATGATTTATCATCTTTTTTAATACTCTTTGGGGACAAAAAAAGAGAAGCCAACCCCAGCTCATGAAATGTGTGCGAGATGTAATCTACCCAAGGAATAGTGCTCCATTTATCCAAACTGAGACAATCCAAGATGAGGTCTCTACAGAGTTGAGTGTGCGGATTAGCCCACACGCTGACCCACAATAATAGTGGGGCTAACTGAACCCTGTCGGCTATGTATCGCTGGTTTAGGTCCAGGTGCATAATATGACAGGAGGCTGTGGGTGGGAAGTGTAAAAGCCTCCGGCATATACGATTTTCATCTAGATGGAGAAGGGGACTCTTGTGACAGCCCCAAACCCCCGCCCCACCTGGGACACACGGTGCATTATATACTTTCATCAGTGGCCAGATGGTTCCCCTTCCCCTCATGCATGGCAGATTGAAAATTGTCACAGCTGACCTACTCAGCTTAAGACATGACATGTTCAGCTGGGGCTGACAGGACACCAAAGTATTAAAAATAACTCCCAGCAAACTAAAGTTATTTATTTATGCCGTGCAGTGACTGACTCTTGATAAAAAGCCTGCGGGTAGCAATCCTACCTGGACCACATGCCATGATCTGGGACTTGCCATAATTGGTAACCAAGTCAAGACTATCCATAAAATGGACAACACGGTCCACAAATGCCCGCAGGGCGTTCGGTGTCCCACAGCAGAACAGTGTCATCTGCATAGAGCAATGCTTGCACTGGAGTACCAGCAACTCTAGGCATGTCTACAGAGGTTAGTGTCAAGTGTGGGCAGAGGTCATTAATATATAGTATAAAAAGCAGCGGGGCCAAAATGCAGCCTTGGCACACTCCACACTTCAAACATACTTCAGGGGACATTTCTCCATTCAAACTCACTCGCACCTTGGCTGTCGAGTCAGAGTGCAAACTATCCAAGAAATTCACCAGGGATAGTTGCGGGTTTATGACCTTTCAATAATTCAAATGGTGTGTACCAGTCCCCTCATCAGGACTTATTCTGTAAGACAACAAAGTTACTTGTAATCAATTTGTCGAGCAAATTCCAGCCTTGAAAGCCAGTTGTAAAGGTTCTTTAACTGCCTATTAAGCATTCAACTTATCCATTTACCTTAGGATGGTACACGGCCACATGGCAGTGCTTAATTCCCCAAAGTTACAAAGATGTCTACCTTTTCTCCAACATGAACTGAAAGTAATTATGTGAGATAATTTCTCTCCACTTGTCTCAAGACTCCGGAAGCAGAAGATAACACCCACTCCTCTTCCTTTGTAACCACACCTCACCCATATCTGCCGGCATCAACTGCTGTCACAAATTCAACCCCCATTAAAATGGCTTTAAAACAAGAGGTGGGCAAAGCAACAAAAAAACAAGGCGAGGCAAGCCAAAGCCGAGCCAATGGTCTGGCTCGGCTCTTAGAAACCGTGCACGAGCCGAGTCCTGAAAATGTTTGCAATGCAAATCATGCACCAAGCATCCCATGAAATATGATGAAGTCTCTTCAAAAGTGGAATTAGTGTATTCCTCTAACATGTGGAAGCTTTGACTTTAATACGTCACATTATTGCACTGAGAAAAACCATGATTGAACTAAGAGGCAAGACAGTTGTCATGTCAACACGGTATGTGGCCCAGATTATCAGACAGCAACATTATAGTCTATTAAAGCAAACACAATAGTTTTTTGTACTCCTAGGTGGGTATGTACAAGGAAGTCGCGGAGTGTGTCGTTAGCCTCCTGGGCTTAACGACACGCTCCGCCACTTCTGAAACGCAAGGCTGCACCATATTTACAAGAATGTGGTGCAGCCTTGCGTTTCCCCCTGCGATGGCGCTAAGTTTAACAACTTAGCACCAACGCAGGCACCCTTGCACCAGGGTGCAATGGTGTCTGCGTGCAGGGGAGGATTGGTTATGTGTAGGAAGGTGTCCCTTCCTGCACATAAACAATCCTAAAATGCCATTCCGTCACTTTTATTTGTGCATGCAGCACACATGAATGTGACAAAATGGCATTTTTTTTTAAAGGTTTGTTAATGTACAGGAAGGGACACCTTCCTGTACATAAACAAACCATGGCATTTTGCTTTTTCCATGTGTGCTGCACAAGGCAGCACACATAGAAAAAGCAAAAACGAGGAGAAAAAATGCATTTCTCCTCGTTTCGCCAACTTAAGACCAGGGTTTTCCTGGTCTTAATTTTGCTGCTGCCTCCTATGTATGCCACCCTTGTACATAAGGGGCAGCGTCAAATACAATGGGTGTTGCGGTGGAACGCCCACCACAACACCCAATGCACTCCCCTTTCACGCTAACCATAGCGTGAAAGGGGGCCTTTTGTACAAGGCAGCGTTAAGCCACGTTAAGTGGCTTAACGCTGCCTTGTACAAAGGCGCAGCCCCTATCGCTACCACAACGTCCGTAAAAGTGACGTTGTGGTGGCGATAGGAGCTTGTACATATGCCCCCTAGTATTCTTCAACTCACATATTTGAATGTGCTTTTATTACCGGACAATGAAGAAAACAGAATTTTGGTGAAATTGACTATTTGCCTAAGATCACACAATTTAAGAAGGAAAACCGTGATTTTCCCAGGTTTTCTGGTTTCAGTTTGTGCAAATCAGAGACTACAAGTGCCAAAGATTAGTGCCCAACTGTTAGCTCACATATTCACTCACTAATTTACAAATGCGGCGTTGTGGAGTCAATCGTGTTCTCCCACTCACGCTCACAGTGGTGCTGTAGTTGTGTCATAAAAACACACATATACACTACTTCTAAGCAAATATATATCCAAGTCGGAAGCCTGATCACGTCGGGCATCTGTGAGACAGTGCCATCTTTCTTGCATGGTATGCCCCCACTTTTTGCTGAATTACTGATGTACTTTGACTGAGTGTGCCCTGGGCTCCTGCCAATCAGGTGCCCAGGGCCTGTGTTCCTTCCCTAAAACTGCATTGTAGCCTAAACCCAATTGGCATCTCTGGCCACATGTCAGCCCCTGGTAAATGGTACCATAGGTACCCAGGGCACTGTGACCAGAGAAGGCCTCTAAGGGCTGCAGCACTTATTGTGCCACCCTTAGAGGCCCTGTACCCTGACACACACACACTGCCTTTGCAGGCTGAGTGTCTTGGTGCAGAACAAAACAGAGAGTCGACATGGCACACATCCCTGTGTGCCATGCCCACAAACTCACTGCCCTGGCATACCTCAGTCACCCCTCTAGCTGGGTGCACTATGCCAGTGGTGAGGGTACAGGTGCATGAGCCCTGTACCCCTACAGTACCCAGGTCCATTCCTGGGCACTGTAAGTGCAGTGTTGCCATTTCAAGTATATGGTGCTGGGAGGTCGTCATCACGAACTCCACAGCACCATGATGGCTACACTGAAGACTGAGAAGTTTGGTATCAAACTTCTCAGCACATTAAACCCACACTGATGCCAGTGTGGGATTTAATGTAAGATGCACGACAGAGGGCAACTTACAGTTGCCCCCTGAACCTAACCCACAATCCACGTCCTGCCTGAGAGGCTGCCTAGGCTGCCACCCAGCAGACATGTTGCTGGACCCCTGGGTAGAGAGCCATCCGCTCTCCCGGGCCTGCAACAATGCACGTCCTGGGCGAGGTGCTAGGTCACCTCCCCAGGATGGGCAGGGGAAGCTTCAAAGGCATGCCGCCTTTGTGAGCCTCCCCAGACCACTTGCTGTACTCAGCAACTGGTCCCCACCGGTTCTAGCCCCCACTCTGGCGGGAAGACCGGTGGGAAACCCCAAGTGAGGAAAGGGGGTGTGCCAGCCTCTGCCAACCCCACCTCTCAGGTGGGGGAGGCGAGGTGAAGCACATCTCCGGGCTCTCGCCATCTTGAAGATGGGGAGCCCTGCCCAATCAGGACTAGGCTCCTGCCCCCTCCCACTGGAGAGTGGCAGGATAGGGGTGTACCCACCCCAGGGAAGGGACCCATTGGTCCCTGCCCTTTACCTACCTATAACGCCCCTAAATTTAGTATTTAGGGGCACCCTGAACCCTCCTTCCTCAGATCCCGAAACCGAAACAAGCAAGAAGAACAAGAAGAAAGAAGACCTGCCGTGCAGCTGCTAACAAGAGGGAGACACCAACTGACTTGGCCCCAGCCCTACAGGCCTGTCGACCCTCGAACCTGCTCCTGCTGAAACCCGGCGTCTCCAGTGGTCAGCAACCTCGAAACCCCGGAGGACCTGACTGCCTTGTGACTCTAGAAAGACTGGGACTCCCACGAGCAGTGGTACTGCTCAAAAGCAAGTAACAAACCCCTGGTGCCAGCCAGGAACCGCGACTCCTGCACACTCTGCACCAGCCGAGCCCGGCCTGTGCCTGAGTGGACAAAGACCACGAGGACATCCCCCCGGCGACTGTGAACCAGAATCCAGCACCCAAGGACCCTCCTCGACGCTCCTGACGACGCCTGCAGCCTCAGAACCAGGGACCCCTCCAACCGCGACCAGCCGAGGGTAAGATTTCCGACGCCTAAAGACACCCCTGCACCCGGCGCCCCACGGCCTCCTGTGCCCAACTCCTGGGTGCCTACCCTTCCTACAGCTTCCCAACTTACCTCTCGAAGTGGTGGTCGCACCTGAAGAATCACCGTCCCCGAGCTTGCAGCCTTTGTTCGTCACGCAGCTTTCCAATTGAAAACCATTGGGCGCCTGACGGCCCAAAAGCCCACTGCACCCGGCCGCCCCAGTGCCGCTAAGGGTGCACCAACTACCCTGTTCGACTTCCCCACTTGCCCTGAGTAAGTGACCAGGAGCTTTGCTCCCACAGCTGAGTGGCCTGCCTGCCAGCAGCCACCAACCAAGGGCCCCCTGCCCGCCATAGGCTAACATTGGGCCTAACTCACTCTGCACCCGGCCGCCCCAGTGCCGCTGAGGGTGTACCAACTGTACCTACCTGACCCTGGAAGACCCCTGAGTCTATGCCCAGAACCTTAACTCTGCCAGTCGAGTACTTACCTGAAAACCGATAACCTACATTTTCTCCATAGGGTAACATTGACTGGTTTACACTGAAATTTCTTCTGTCGAGTTTTGAAACTTTAAAATATTCCTTAAAAATCGCCCGATCAACGAAAACGAAATTACTCACCTGTTATCAGGAGAGATCCCAGTGATGGATCTTGGTGCCCAGCACAGACCCTGAAAAGTAATTACAAATGTACTTACCGATAACTTGATTTTCCTCCATAGGATAACATTGCCTGGTTTTTGCCAGAAATTCTTCTAAGTGTCGATTTTTGAAACAAACAAATATTCCTTAAAAATCGCCTGTGTAACAAAAACGATTTCTTTCAACTGTTTACAGGAAATGCACCAGGGTTGAATCCAGGATCCAACCCTGAGTAAGAAAATCATACGTAAAGTAACTGAAACTGCTTTTACTTAAAAACTCCCATTGAGCTCAATGTTATAATTGTGTTTGAATTGTGTTGCCTATTGCAACAACTGTAACTATTGCATTTAAAAGTCAATTGCTTATTGAAAGTACACAACTGCAGCATTTTATTCTGAGAAAGTATTTTGATACCTATTGTTGGTTCTAAAATAAAACAACTATATATTTTTATATACAAAACAATTGGGCTAGAGTTCAGTTCTTGAGTGTGTGAGACCATTTGCTGACTGTGTACAACAAATGCATTACCCTGTCCTCTGATACTGCCTTACTGCTCGACCAAGCTACCACTTTAGAGAGTAAGGTTATATCTAACTTTAGCCTCTGTCAACCCTCTGGGGACTGTGGACTCTGTGCACACTGAACCTTACTTTGGTTCAGTATATACAGAGCCACTTTCTTACAGCATCATGCTCTCCTTTGCATTAGGTGAATTTTTTATCATCTACTAGACTTTATTCTGATATTAGATCGAGACATCTTTCCATTCTATAGCAGATCCGACTTGAAGTCCTTATTGGCGTTTTGTGAAATAAAAGGAGTGCATATTTGAATTGTCTCCGGCCATTCGACAGACTTTGTCCCAGCCGATTAGCCTTTCAGGGCCACCAGCATGTTTCTTTGCAGGCCAGTCCATGCTCACAGATGTGTGTGAATGAAATGTATGTCAGGTTTTTTTTAATGTTACAATTTTGTTTTTACCTCTTTGTGCAGTTTTTTTAAGCGAGAACTGGACTTGAAGGTATTGGAGCACTTTACACGAGCACCAGTCACATTACACAAGGTCACATTCATTTTTATAGGCACAGCGAGAGTAACTGATTTGTTCAGAATCACAGGAAGTTGAGCGACGCTGAAAATTGAACCAGGTTCTCCAGTTCCAAAGTCTGAAGCTCTGGCCATAACTCCACATCCTGGGCAGAGGGAGGGCGCTGGCAGAGGCCACTTAAAGCTCGGCTCGTTATGGGCTCGACGTTCCAATTCAGGCTGCCCCAGAGCCAGGCTTCAGCCTGAACCCTGGCTCGAGCTTTCGGTGGATTGCCCACCTCTACTTTAAACTTGGTGCTTTGGCAATTTTATTTGTAACAAATTCAAAACTTTTGGGTTACTCCTGGATCCAAATGAACTCTATTTTCCTTGTTAATAATGTTCTCAATGGTTCTAGTCTTAGTGGCATAGTTATCCATGAACTTAGCATAAACCTCTTTGAGTCCTAGGATTAATGTAAGTGGTTCTTTTGATTCCAGCACTGGTGCTTTCAGAATGGCACCTACGTGACTGTTTTTAAAGTTGCACCCTTTCTTTTGAGATCTTATGTCCAAGACATTCTTCTTCACGCTGTCCAAACTAGCACTTAGTACTTATTGTAATTGTATTTATATAGCGCTTACAACCCCTGATGAGGCATTAAAGCACTTTTCGGTGAGTAGCACGCTACTCTGGAACCCAAAATGGATTAGTGGTGGATTAGTATAGTGAAATATAAGTTGTTAATTCAAGCGTCGGACATGTGAGTCTGTTAGTTGAATTAACTAGGCTAAAGGCGGGATAGAGGAAGGAAAAGTCTAGAAAGTGTTATTAGGGAGATAATAGTAGTGAAACGAGGCTTGGGTTTATGCAAAGGAGGGATATGTGAGGGCATGGGATGAGTCAAAGGAGGGATCGAGGAGGGAAGAGTTTTGAGAGGGTTATTAGGGTGATCATAGTAGTACAATGATTGGGGTGAGTCCGAGTGGAGGTAGGGGATATATTGAGAGAGGTATAGGATGAGATCGAGAGTAGTGCGCTGGAGAGAGTTGAAGGCCTTTTTTTATTTCTACAGTAGGAGTAAAGTAATAAATATATAGATGCATAACTTCATAGAAAGGTGTGCATGTATGGAAAATAATAAAGAGATATATAGTTGTATTATATAAAGTCCCGTATGTTCATGAATGGATAATAGTTAGGAACCCAGACAGACTTTCAAGTGTTGCTGTACATTTAATTGTAATTTATTTATTTGTAGTATTTTTTAAGGGGGAAAATTCTCTGCATTTTTTGTTTATTCATTTATATCTATTTTATATTTCCCCCAATATTTCAATAATAATGAATCACTTATAGATACAATTGTTGATTATATTTACACACTGTGATAGATAGAATAAAATGCAACAGAGGCCCATTAGCATCTAATCAAATAACTTATCACACATTGTGATAGATAGAATAAATAAAGCAGAGACCCAAAAGCATATAATCAAATAATTTATTTGTAAACTATGCAGTGACCTATATACTTGTTAAGCATAAATAATATATACATATATTTTCACCGTAAGTGATATATACATTTGTTAAGCAGACCTATAAGAATATCTATATATTTTTAAACCATAAGTAGTATATATATTTGTACAAAGTAATGCACATATCTACATACATACATATAATCAAATTATACATATTTACATACACAGGCATATGCTGTACATTTGTATTTTGAGTATGGTCGTCATCCATGAAATAGCCAACTCTTGAGTAGTCTTCTGAAAATAAGATATTTATCCGTAGCTCTTCTATTTGGGGGTAACGAATTCCATAGTTTGGCTGCTTTAACAGAGAAAAATACTTGGGGTTTTGAGGCGAGGTGGCAATCTGGAGCGGAGGTTTTTTTTTTGTATGTATTTGGTGATTTTATTTGTGATGAAAGTGTTCCAATGCGATGTATTGCTCTGTGGGAGATCCAAAGCAGTTTGACGGTGGATCTTCTGGCAACTGGTAACCGATGTAGGCCCCTCAAGGCAGGGGCGATGTGGGCTTGTGTCTTTACGTGTAGGAATAGTCTGGCAGCAGAGTTCTTATTTTCACTGCAGTCTTTTCATAGTTGATAAAGATGATCCGTAGTAGAGGCCATTGGTGTAATCAAGTTTAGACAGAACAAGAGAAATAGTAGCTTGAACCTTGTGTGGAAATCCCAGGTGAGGGAAAATGCGTTGCAGAGATGAAGCTTGATATTGCTAAGTTATCCTCTTGGGCATTCATCAGTAGCTTGGAGTCCATGGTAATTCCAAGGTTTCTTACATCCTTGGATACTTTAGGAGGTGGTCCCATGTCATCAGGCCAGGCTCAGAATGGGTCACCATCTTTCCAATCGCCACATGTGAGTATTTCAGTTTTGGATGCTTTCAATTTGAGACGGCTCCATGTCATCCACTGATCAACGGCTCTGATGCAACTGAAGATTTTTGAGTTTCCGATGTCTTTGGGGCTTTCCAGTTTACGGAGTATTTGTGTGTCATCTGCATAGTTATAGCACGTAAGCTGAAATGAATTGATCATTGCTGGTAATAACTTCATGTAGATGTTGAAAAGCATGGGTGAGGTGATAAAGTCTTCAGGCACCCCTTCCTTTGTGAAGTACAGTTTGGATGAGAAAGGGGGAGAATGGATGACATTAGTTCTGTTTTGAAGGTAGGATGTGATCCAGTCGAGAGCAGTCCCCTCTATGCTGGCTTCGTTGAGTCTTTGGATTAGAGTGTCGTGATCTACTGTGTTGAAGGCAGCTGAAAGGTCCAAGAGAAGTAGAGCAGCAACCCCGTTCCGGTCTACTGTGTTTTCAAGGTCATCCTAGATGGAGATGAGGGCAGATTATGTGCCTCTTCCTGGCCTACTTATGATAGTTAAGTCAACTTTTCCAAAGGCAGAAATTACTATGATTAAATGGTCATCATGCTTTTTCCATTCTACGACAAATACCAGGACATCATCTTTGAAAACATTTGTGCCCAGCAAACCTTCCAGAGATTTCATCATAATTCTCTGAAATACAGCCAAGGCACTTGCTAACCCAAACAGCATACTCTTATATCGGAAGATTACTTCTGGTGTAATAAAAGTCATACAGTACTTAGATCCTTTATCCAGGTGAACCTGGTGATAAGCACTGGTGAAAGCTATGCTTGAATATAAACTAGATCCAGACACCGTAGGTATCTCTTGCAGACGTGGGAGCTATCCATCCAGATAGCTTCACTCAGACACACAAATAACCTTGAATCACCAGACCTCTACAAATAAATCGCTATAGGCAATATCTGGTCTGAATATTCTATTGGTTAATTTATGTTCTTCACACACAAGTCTTTAAGAATATCTTGTAGCTTACTTCACGAGTTCAAAGGCACATTCCTCATGCCTTGCGTAGCTGGATTGGCACTCTTCTTCAACACAATCTTATATTGACACCCTGTCAACTTACAATTTACAAGTAATCACTAAAAACCTCAGGAATCTCCATTGCTAAACACATGTAGTTCTTGTTTTCATATCAACCACAACACACTCAAGCGCCTTGCTGATAACACATTTTGGAGAATCATCTCTTGGGTTTCCTTTCATGCTCGTTTCCTCCTGATGTGGCCACCAAAGATTGTCTCACCTCTCGTGGCAGATATAAACTTTGCCATCTCTTCTTCTCCACTAAATTCCAAATGAGCCTCAAATAATTATTTCCAGTAATGATGTACCCAGGGCCGGCTCTAGGGCGGTGCGACCGGTGCCACCGCACCGGGTGCTGACTTCTGTGGGGGCGCCGTGTTTGCAAGTTTATTATTATTTTAAAGCACCTGCTGCCGCGTTTGTTTCCTCCAGTAATTTCCAGTCAACAAACAAATGTCAGGATAACTCCTGTGATTAATGTTCTTCCTGAAGAGAGATCGGACTTTTGTTTAATTAGGGTTTTGACTCACTATAAAGTAGCACAGAGGGTTAATATGCCTATTGCAAAAAAAAAAACAGTACCGAGCAGATTACAAAGTGCTTAGAACGTAAATAGGTCAGTGGGTTACTGCTTTTAAAAGAGATCATTTTGTTACTTGCAATTTATATGTTTGAATCGTATATTAGGATTTTAATTTATAAATTGCAAGTAACAAAATGATGTCTCTTTTAAAAGCAGTAACCCACTGACCTATTTACATTCTATGCACTTTGTAATTGTACTGAACTATTAACTTTTATCAAAGATATGTAGGCTGCAAAGTATAGATTTGAACAAAGATTAATGTTTCAAAAATTATTAATTTGGGCAGAAATCTATTCTCATCCTTAAAGAGAACCTCCAACTATCCAGTTCCTTTTTAAATTAGGAGTCTGTGGTTCTCTAGACCAAGCACTATTAAACTATACTGCCTACCAGTGTTGATGACATGTGAATCCTACACCTTGGAGTCCTCTGTCTTATGTAACATTTCCTTACACACGTATGATTTATTGTGTCTGTGTAATGTGTGTCTGATGCAAAGTGCTCTGACACCCTACACTGGTGAGTGGAGCTATATATGCATCTGAGAGAGAGTGCTATATATGCATCTGAGAGAGAGTGCTATATATGCATCTGAGAGAGAGTGCTATATATGCATCTGAGAGAGAGTGCTATATATGCATCTGAGAGAGAGTGGTTATGGAGACGTGGGCACTGTTAAAGGGTGGTGGTGAGGGAATCCGTGGTGGAGGTGGTCATTGGGGGGGGGCGCCAACAAACATTGTTGCACCGGGCGCCACCAGCTCTAAAGCCGGCCCTGGATGTACCTCACACACAAACCCACCATAGAATGTACACACTTCCCATCAGTCAAGAGTTCACATCTAGGTAGACCCTTCCTTTCTTTCTTAACAACTTCACTTATCAAGCACAATGCCACGTCATTACCATTGACATCCTCATCTCCATCAGTGACACAATGCACTGCCTGCCAACATTTTAGCACATACAGCTGATAATGCCTCTTTGGTTTGCATATATTAAAAAATGTACCCAGGACAATTGTTTGCATTAGCCCAGTGACGTGTACTCCACATCTGTAGCACGCGTCTTCTTTTTCTCTGATTTGTGACATTGGTGCTGTGTTTACTAACATTTGTCATGCTGCTCCCCTTTCTTCCTTTTCATTCCTGTGAATAGCATTCACTACCCCCACAGGGTTCAGAGCCTCATGTACTAAGAATTGATTTGCAAAACGTGGTCGCAAATTGCGAGCGGACTTTTTGAGAATCAATTCTGATTTTACAAACTATGTACAAATTCAGTTGGTTCACAAAACCCCAAATGACAGGGGGTCCAGAACAACCTGCCTTATGAATATTCAATTTCCACCCCCCTGTGATCGGCCAGTCACAGGGATAGTGGCCTGCAAGGGACAGCAGATCACCATGTCTGTGATTGTGTTTAAATAAAGGAAACTAATTTATAAATGCAGCGTGCTTACCTTACAGGAAATAGGACTGGATTTTTAAGTAGGTTTTGCTTTTTAAAACTTTTACTGACAGTCGGCAGTGGTTCACGGATCCAGGGACCCCTGCAAACTCACCCTGAATTTTTTCACGATTCACAAAGGGGAAGTGGTTCAAAGGTGACCCTTTCGGGTTTAAGAATCAAATACCATCGCCTTTCAGGGGCCGGTGTCTGATCGATGGTTTGCAACGGGACCTGGGGCCACAAACCCCTGAAACATTCCTTTCTGAATCATAAATTGGCAAGGGGGTCCCTTTCGAACCTATCCTATTTGCGATTCAGACAGGTTCGGAAAAGCCCTTTAACGAGGCTGAAAGAATTTTCCAATTCATAAAAGGGATTTGCAAACCCTGTGATTTCGAAAATCACCGGTGTTTGCAAGCGCAAAAGGACTTTGCACACGAGGCCCATGGTTCTTTCCACGTTTCCTTAGAGTATCTCCGACACCTCCACATCCCTGCTGCCTCCAGGGCCCCTGTCAAAGTTACTTCATTCTCTGGACATAATCTCCTCTGGTCCAATAACACTTTATGATACGTCACGGGTGATGTCACTGGCTCCCAGGACTGCAACAAACTGGGCGATGGATTTCCCTCCCTTGTGGGCCCTTGAATAAAACATAAACCTTTCCAACATAATAATCAACTTTTACATGTGTTCTGGAGCACACCGAAAAGTAACACAAACTATAAACAAATAGAAGTTAAAAGTCCGACCTGGTGGTCCTATTTTATTTAAACAACCCAAAGGATAACAGTTTTGCCAAAGTGGTTGATGGGCAGTCAAGGTTACTATACATTTCCATAGAAATCGAGTCCATGCGCACATTTATTGTGTAACATATTGAGAACAATCTTGGTAAATGAACGGTAACTTCTGATTAAGTGGCGCAGACAAAGAACGTATGTTACGGTTCTTGTTGTCTGAGGGTCAACAGTTCCAAATTCACAACCAGATGAAGATGTTTTGACTTGTTACAAAGTATTTTTCACGAGAAGGGAAACAGCTGACACATGTTTCGTCAAGATGACTTTATCAAGGCTTTGTAGGAATGTTATAGACGGAGAAAGTTCAGAAAATTCCCAAAAAACTCTAAAAAGCCAAATCCAAGGGGCAGTGCCAGTCTCAGCTCCTGAACAGCAGGCAAAGTCCTTCCCCCACTGTAGTCCTGGCACTGTTAAGGACCAAGCCTCTGCCACCCTTCTTGGCCCGGTTACCCCAATCGCCCCAGCCTTCCGTGAGTGCAGACAGTCCCGCAAGAAGCCCAGACATCGCTTGGGCGCCAGCCAGTGCCAGCACAGGAACCTCAAGAACCCTAAGAAACTGATGGCTGACTCCTACCCGAACTTCCAGGGTAAAGTGAACTAATACAGCAAAGATGTAACAAGAAAGAGGGCTTCGGATGATGAGGCCCCTGAGGTTCACGAGGCCAGTAGAGAACTCAACAGAGAAGTGGCAAAGGAGCCAGAGCCCTTAAGCGCTGGTGGAAAAGAAAGCGAAGCATTGATTCACCCCATTCCTGAACGCCAACCCGACAAGCAGCAGACCAAGCCAATACAGGGGACCGAGCCAATACAGGGCACCGAGCCAATACAGGGCACCGAGCCAATACAGGGCACCGAGCCAATACAGGGCACAGAGCCAATACAGGGCACCAAGCCAATACAGGGCACCGAGCCAATACAGGGCACCAAGCCAATACAGGGGACCAAGCCAATACAGGGGACCGAGCCAATACAGGGCACCGAGCCAATACAGGGACCGAGCCAATACAGGGGACCGAGCCAATACAGGGCACCGAGTCAATACAGGGCACCGAGCCAATACAGGCACCAAACCATTACAGGGCACCAAGCCAATACAGGCACCAAGCCATTACAGGGCACCGAGCCAATAAAGGACACCAAGCCAATACAGGGCACCAAGCCAATACAGGGCACCAAGCCAATACAGGGCACCAAGCCAATACAGGCACCAAGCCAATACAGGGCACCGAGCCATTACAGGGCACCGAGCCAATACAGGGCACCAAGCCAATACAGGGACCAAGCCAATACAGGGCACTGAGCCAATACAGGGCACTGAGCCAATACAGGGGACCAAACCAATACAGGGGACCGAGCCAATACAGGGGACCGAGCCAATACAGGGGACCGAGCCATTACAGGGCACGGAGCCAATACAGGGCACGGAGCCAATACAGGCACCGAGCCAATACAGGGCACGGAGCCAATACAGGGCACGGAGCCAATACAGGGCACGGAGCCAATACAGGGCACCGAGCCAACACAGGGCACCGAGCCAACACAGGGCACCGAGCCAATACAGGGGACCAAACCAATACATGGGTCCGAGCCAATACAGGGCACCGAGCCAATACAGGGCACCGAGCCAATACAGGGGACCCAGCCAATACAGGGGACCGAGCCAATACAGGGCACCGAGCCAATACAGGGAACCGAGTCAATACAGGGAACCGAGCCAATACAGGGGACCGAGCCAATACAGGGCACCGAGCCAATACAGGGGACCGAGCAAATACAGGGCACCGAGCCAATACAGGGCACCTAGCCAATACAGGGGACCGAGCCAATACAGGGGACCGAGCCAATACAGGGCACCGAGCCAATACAGGGCACCGAGCCAATACAGGGAACCGAGCCAATACAGGTCACCGAGCCAATACAGGGGACCCAGCAAATACAGGGCACCCAACCAATACAGGGCACCCAGCCAATACAGGGGACCCAGCCAATACAGGGGACCCAGCCAATACAGGGGACCAAGCCAATACAGGGCACCGAGCCAATACAGGGCACCAAGCCAATACAGGGGACCGAGCCAATACAGGGGACCAAGCCAATACAGGGGACCAAGCCAATAGAGGGGACCGAGCCAATACAGGGCACCAAGCCGGGACCGGGCCAATGCAGGGGACTGAGCCAATACAGGGCACCGAGCCAATACAGGGGACCGAGCCAATACAGGGCACCGAGCCAATACAGGGAACCAAGCCAATACAGGGCACCGAGCCAATACAGGGCACCAAGCCAATACAGGGGACCGAGCCAATTCAGGGCACCGAGCCAATACAGGGGACCGAGCCAATACAGGGGACCCAGCCAATACAGGGCACCGAGCCAATATAGGGCACCGAGCCAATACAGGGGACCGAGCCAATACAGGGCACCGAGCCAAAAAGCCAATACAGGGCACCAAGCCAATAAAGGGGACCGAGCGAATACAGGGCACCAAGCCAATACAGGGCACCAAGCCAATACAGGGCACCGAGCCAATACAGGGGACCGAGCCAATACAGGGGACCGAGCCAATTCAGGGCACCGAGCCAATACAGGGGACCGAGCCAATACAGGGCACCGAGCCAATACAGGGGACAATACAGGACACCAAGCCAATACAGGGCACCGAGCCAATACAGGGGACCGAGCCAATACAGGGCACCGAGCCAATACGGGGCACCGAGCCAATACAGGGCACCAAGCCAATACAGGGCACCAAGCCAATACAGGGGACCGAGCCAATACAGGGCACCGAGCCAATACAGGGCACCGAGCCAATACAGGGCATGAGCCAATAGAGGGGACCGAGCCAATAGAGGGGACCAAGCCAATACAGGGCACCAAGCCAATACAGGGGACCAAGCCAATACAGGGGACCAAGCAAATACGGTGCACCAAGCCAATACAGGGGACCGAGCCAATACAGGGCACCCAGCCAATACAGGGCACCAAGCCAATACAAGAGACTAAGGCAATACTGGGCGCCAATACAGGGCACCAAGCCAATACAGGGGACCAAGCCAACACAGGTGACCAAGCCAACACAGGGCACCAGGCCAACACAGGGCACCAGGCCAACACAGGGCACCAAGCCAATAAAGGGCACCAAGCCAATTCAGGTGACCAAGCCAATACAGGGCACCGAGCCAATGCAGGGGACCGAGCCGATACAGGGCACCGAGCCAATACAGGGCACCGAGCCATTACGCACCAAGCCAATACAGGGGACCGAGCCAAGGCAGGGGACCGAGCCAATACAGGGGACCGAGCCAATACAGGGGACCAAGCCAATACAGGGCACCGAGCCAATAAAGGGCACCAAGCCAATACAGGGTACCAAGCCAATACAGGGGACCAAGCCAATACAGGGGACTGAGCCAATACAGGGCACCAAGCCAATACAGGGGACCGAGCCAATACAGGAGAAAGAGCCAATACAGGGGACCGAGCCAATACAGGGCACCAAGCCAAAACAGGGCACCAAGCCGGGACCGAGCCAATACAGGGGACCGAGCCAATACAGGGGACCAAGCCAATACAGGGCACCGAGCCAATACAGGGCACCGAGCCAATACAGGGCACTGACTCAATACAGGGGACCAAGCCAATACAGGGCACCGAGCCAATACAGGGCACCAAGCCAATACAGGGGACCGAGCCAATACAGGGGACCAAGCCAATACAGGGGACCAAGCCAATACAGGGGACCGAGCCAATACAGGGCACCAAGCCGGGACCGAGCCAATGCAGGGGACTGAGCCAATACAGGGCACCGAGCCAATACAGGGGACTGAGCCAATACAGGGCACCGAGCCAATACAGGGCACCGAGCCAATACAGGGAACCGAGCCAATACAGGGCACCGAGCCAATACAGGGCACTGAGCCAATATAGGGGACCGAGAAAATTCAGGGCACCGAGCCAATACAGGGGACCGAGCCAATACAGGGGACCCAGCCAATACAGGGCACCGAGCCAATACAGGGCACCGAGCCAATACAGGGGACCGAGCCAATACAGGGCACCGAACCAATACAGGGCACCGAGCCAATACAGGGCACTGAGCCAAAAAGCCAATACAGGGCACCGAGCCAATACAGGGGATCGAGCGAATACAGGGCACCAAGCCAATACAGGGCACCAAGCCAATACAGGGCACCGAGCCAATACAGGGCACCGAGCCAATACAGGGGACCGAGCCAATCCAGGGGACCGAGCCAATACAGGGCACCAAGCCAATACAGGGGACCAAGCCAATACAGGGCACCGAGCCAATACAGGGGACAATACAGGGCACCGAGCCAATACAGGGCACCAAGCCAATAAAGGGGACCGAGCCAATACAGGGCACCGAGCCAATACGGGGCACCGAGCCAATACAGGGGACCGAGCCAATACAGGGCACCAAGCCAATACAGGGGACCGAGCCAATACGGGGCACCGAGCCAATACAGGGGACCGAGCCAATACAGGGCACCAAGCCAATACAGGGGACCAAGCCAATACAGCAGACCAAGCAAATACAGGGCACAAGCCAATACAGGGCACCCAGCCAATACAGGGCACCAAGCCAATACAGGGGACTAAGGCAATACAGGGCACCAAGCCAATACAGGGCACCCAGCCAATACAGGGCACCAAGCCAATACAGGGGACTAAGGCAATACAGGGCACCAAGCCAATACAGGGCACCAAGCCAATTCAGGTGACCAAGCCAATACAGGGCACCAAGCCAATACAGGGGACCAAGCCAATACAGGGCACCAAGCCAATACAGGGCACCGAGCCAATACAGGGGACCGAGCCAATACAGGGCACCGAGCCAATACAGGGGACCGAGCCAAAACAGGGGACCGAGCCAATACAGGGGACCCAGCCAATACAGGGGACCGAGCCAATACAGGGCACCGAGCCAATACAGGGCACCGAGCCAATACAGGGCACCGAGCCAATACAGGGCACCCAGTCAATACAGGGGCCCTAGCCAATACAGGGCACTGAGCCAATACAGGGGACCGAGCCAATACAGGGGACCGAGCCAATACAGGGCACCGAGCCAATACAGGGCACCGAGCCAATATAGGGGACCGATCCAATACAGGGGACCGAGCCAATACAGGGCACAAGCAAATAGAGGGGACCAAGCCAATACAGGGCACCAAGCCAATACAGGGAACCGAGCCAATACAGGCAACCGAGCCAATACAGGGGACCGAGCCAATAGAGGGGACCGAGCCATTACAGGGGACCGAGCCAATACAGGGCACCGATCCAATACAGGGGACCAAGCCAATACAGGGCACCAAGCCAATACAGGGGACCAAGCCAATACAGGGCACCAAGCCAATACAGGGCACCAAGCCAATACAGGGGACAGAGCCAATACAGGGCACCCAGCCAATACAGGGGACCAAGCCAATACAGGGCACCAAGCCAATACAGGGCACCAAGCCAATATAGGACACCAAGCCAATACAGGGGACTAAGGCAATACAGGGCACCAAGCCAATATAGGGCACCAAGCCAATACAGGGCATCAAGCCAATACAGGGGACCAAGCCAATATAGGGCACCAAGCCAATACAGGGCATCAAGCCAATACAGGGGACCAAGCCAATACAGGGGACCAAGCCAACACAGGGCACCAGGCCAACACAGGGGACCAAGCCAACACAGGGCACCAAGCCAATACAGGGCACCGAGCCAATTCAGGGGACGAAGCCAATACAGGGCACCAAGCCAATACAGGGCACCGAGCCAATACAGGGCACCGAGCCAATTCAGGGGACCAAGCCAATACAGGGGACCAAGCCAATACAGGGCACCAAGCCAATACAGGAGACCAAGCCAAAACAGGGGAAGAAGCCAATACAGGGGACCAAGCCAATACAGGGCACCAAGCCAATACAGGGCACCAAGCCAATACAGGGTACCAAGCCATGACAGGGCACCAAGCCAATACAGGGGACCAAGCCAATACAGGGCACCTAGCCAATACAGGGCACCAAGCCAATACAGGGTACCAAGCCAATACAGGGGACCAAGCCAATTCAGGAGACCAAGCCAATACAGGGCACCGAGCCAATACAGGGTACCGAGCCAATACATGGGCACCGAGCCAATACATGGCACCGAGCCAATACAGGGGACCGAGCCAATACAGAGCACCGAGCCAATACAGGGCACCGAGCCAATACAGGGCACTGAGCCAATACAGGGGACCGAGCCAATACAGGGGACCGAGCCATTACAGGGCACCGAGCCAATACGGGGGACCGAGCCAATACAGGGCACCGAGCCAATACAGGGGACCGAGCCAATACAGGGCACCTAGCCTATACAGGGCACCGAGCCAATACAGGGCACCGAGCCAATACAGGGCACGAGCCAATACAGGGCACCAAGCCAATACAGGGGACCGAGCCAATACAGGGCACCCAGCCAATACAGGGGCCCTAGCGAATACAGGGGACCGAGCCAATACAGGGGACCCAGCCACTACAGGGGACTGAGCCAATACAGGGGACCCAGCCAATACAGGGGACCCAGCCACTACAGGGCACCGAGCCAATACAGGGGACCGAGCCATTACAGGGCACCAAGCCAATACAGGGCACGGAGCCAATACAGGGCACCGAGCCAATACAGGCACCAAGCCAATACAGGGCACGGAGCCAATACAGGGCACGGAGCCAATACAGGGCACGGAGCCAACACAGGGCACCGAGCCAACACAGGGCACCGAGCCAATACAGGGGACCAAACCAATACAGGGGTCCGAGCCAATACAGGGCACCGAGCCAATACAGGGCACCGAGCCAATACAGGGAACCAAGCCAATACAGGGGACCGAGCCAATACAGGGCACCGAGCCAATACAGGGGACCGAGCAAATACAGGGCACCGAGCCAATACAGGGCACCGAGCCAATACAGGGGACCAAGCCAATACAGGGGACCGAGCCAATACAGGGCACCGAGCCAATACAGGGCACCGAGCCAATACAGGGAACCGAGCCAATACAGGGCACCGAGCCAATACAGGGGACCCAGCAAATACAGGGCACCCAGCCAATACAGGGCACCCAGCCAATACAGGGGACCCAGCCAATACAGGGCACCCAGCCAATACAGGGGACCAAGCCAATACAGGGCACCGAGCCAATACAGGGGACCGAGCCAATACAGGGGACCAAGCCAATACAGGGGACCAAGCCAATAGAGGGGACCGAGCCAATACAGGGCACCAAGCTGGGACCGGGCCAATGCAGGGGACTGAGCCAATACAGGGCACCGAGCCAATACAGGGGACCGAGCCAATACAGGGCACCGAGCCAATACAGGGAACCGAGCCAATACAGGGCACCGAGCCAATACAGGGCACCAAGCCAATACAGGGGACCGAGCCAATTCAGGGCACCGAGCCAATAGAGGGGACCGAGCCAATACAGGGGACCGAGCCAATACAGGGGACCCAGCCAATACAGTGCACCGAGCCAATATAGGGCACCGAGCCAATACAGGGGACCGAGCCAATACAGGCACCGAGCCAAAAAGCCAATACAGGGCACCGAGCCAATAAAGGGGACCGAGCGAATACAGGGCACCAAGCCAATACAGGGCACCAAGCCAATACAGGGCACCGAGCCAATACAGGGGACCGAGCCAATACAGGGGACCGAGCCAATTCAGGGCACCGAGCCAATACAGGGGACCGAGCCAATACAGGGCACCGAGCCAATACAGGGGACAATACAGGACACCAAGCCAATACAGGGCACCGAGCCAATACAGGGGACCGAGCCAATACAGGGCACCGAGCCAATACGGGGCACCGAGCCAATACAGGGAACCGAGCCAATACAGGGCACCAAGCCAATACAGGGGACCGAGCCAATACAGGGCACCGAGCCAATACAGGGCACCGAGCCAATACAGGGCATGAGCCAATAGAGGGGACCGAGCCAATAGAGGGGACCAAGCCAATACAGGGCACCAAGCCAATACAGGGGACCAAGCCAATACAGGGGACCAAGCAAATACAGGGCACCAAGCCAATACAGGGGACCGAGCCAATACAGGGCACCCAGCCAATACATGGCACCAAGCCAATACAAGGGACTAAGGCAATATAGGCGCCAATACAGGGCACCAAGCCAATACAGGGGACCAAGCCAACACAGGTGACCAAGCCAACACTGGGCACCAGGCCAACACAGGGCACCAGGCCAACACAGGGCACCAAGCCAATACAGGGCACCAAGCCAATTCAGGTGACCAAGCCAATACAGGGCACCGAGCCAATGCACGGGACCAAGCCGATACAGGGCACCGAGCCAATACAGGGCACCGAGCCATTACGCACCGAGCCAATACAGGGGACCGAGCCAAGGCAGGGGACCTAGCCAATACAGGGGACCAAGCCAATACAGGGGACCGAGCCAATACAGGGGACCAAGCCAATACAGGGCACCGAGCCAATAAAGGGCACCAAGCCAATACAGGGTACCAAGCCAATACAGGGGACCAAGCCAATACAGGGGACCGAGCCAATACAGGGCACCGAGCCAATACAGGGGACCGAGCCAATACAGGAGACCGAGCCAATACAGGGGGCCGAGCCAATACAGGGCACCAAGCCAATACAGGGCACCAAGCCGGGACCGAGCCAATACAGGGGACCGAGCCAATACAGGGGACCGAGCCAATACAGGGGACCAAGCCAATACAGGGCACCGAGCCAATGCAGGGCACCGAGCCAATACAGGGCACTGAGCCAATACAGGGGACCGAGCCAATACAGGGCACGAGCCAATACAGGGCACCGAGCCAATACAGGGAACCGAGCCAATACAGGGCACCGAGCCAATACAGGGCACTGAGCCAATACAGGGGACCGAGACAATTCAGGGCACCGAGCCAATACAGGGGACCGAGCCAATACAGGGGACCCAGCCAATACAGGGCACCGAGCCAAAACAGGGCACCGAGCCAATACAGGGGACCGAGCCAATACAGGGCACCGAACCAATACAGGGCACCGAGCCAATACAGGGCACTGAGCCAAAAAGCGAATACAGGGCACTGAGCCAATACAGGGGACCGAGCGAATACAGGGCACCAAGCCAATACAGGGCACCAAGCCAATACTGGGCACCGAGCCAATACAGGGCACCGAGCCAATACAGGGAACCGAGCCAATACAGGGGACCGAGCCAATACAGGGCACCGAGCCAATACAGGGGACCAAGCCAATACAGGGCACCGAGCCAATACAGGGGACAATACAGGGCACCGAGCCAATACAGGGCACCAAGCCAATACAGGGGACCGAGCCAATACAGGGCACCGAGCCAATACGGGGCACCGAGCCAATACAGGGGACCGAGCCAATACATGGCACCAAGCCAATACAGGGGACCGAGCCAATACAGGGCACCGAGCCAATACAGGGCACCGAGCCAATACAGGGCATGAGCCAATAGAGGGGACCGAGCCAATAGAGGGGACCGAGCCAATACAGGGCACCAAGCCAATACAGGGGACCAAGCCAATACAGGGGACCAAGCAAATACAGGGCACCAAGCCAATACAGGGCACCCAGCCAATACAGGGCACAAAGCCAATACAGGGGACTAAGGCAATACAGGGCACCAAGCCAATACAGGGCACCAAGCCAATACAGTGGACCAAGCCAACACAGGTGACCAAGCCAACACAGGGCACCAGGCCAACACAGGGCACCAGGCCAACACAGGGGACCAAGCCAACACAGGGCACCAAGCCAATACAGGGCACCAAGCCAATTCAGGTGACCAAGCCAATACAGGGCACCAAGCCAATACAGGGGACCAAGCCAATACAGGGCACCAAGCCAATACAGGGCACCGAGCCAATACAGGGGACCGAGCCAATACAGGGCACCTAGCCAATACAGGGGACCGAGCCAATACAGGGGACCGAGCCAATACAGGGGACCCAGCCAATACAGGGGACCGAGCCAATACAGGGCACCGAGCCAATACAGGGCACCCAGTCAATACAGGGGCCCTAGCCAATACAGGGCACTGAGCCAATACAGGGGACCGAGCCAATACAGGGCACCGAGCCAATACAGGGCACCGAGCCAATATAGGGGACCGATCCAATATAGGGGACCGAGCCAATACAGGGCACAAGCAAATAGAGGGGACCAAGCCAATACAGGGCACCAAGCCAATACAGGGAACCGAGCCAATACAGGGAACCGAGCCAATACAGGGGACCGAGCCAATACAGGGGACCGAGCCATTACAGGGGACCGAGCCAATACAGGGCACCGAGCCAATACAGGGGACCAAGCCAATACAGGGCACCAAGCCAATACAGGGGACCAAGCCAATACAGGGGACCAAGCCAATACAGGGCACCAAGCCAATACAGGGCACCAAGCCAATACAGGGGACAGAGCCAATACAGGGCACCCAGCCAATACAGGGGACCAAGCCAATACAGGGCACCAAGCCAATACAGGGCACCAAGCCAATATAGGGCACCAAGTCAATACAGGGGACTAAGGCAATACAGGGCACCAAGCCAATATAGGGCACCAAGCCAATACAGGGCAACAAGCCAATACAGGGGACCAAGCCAATACAGGGGACCAAGCCAACACAGGGCACCAGGCCAACACAGGGCACCAGGCCAAAACAGGGGACCAAGCCAACACAGGGCACCAAGCCAATACAGGGCACCAAGCCAATTCAGGGGACCAAGCCAATACAGCGCACCAAGCCAATACAGGGCACCGAGCCAATACAGGGCACCGAGCCAATTCAGGGGACCAAGCCAATACAGGGGACCAAGCCAATACAGGGCACCAAGCCAATACAGGAGACCAAGCCAATACAGGGGAAGAAGCCAATACCGGGGACCAAGCCAATACAGGGCACCAAGCCAATACAGGGTACCAAGCCATGACAGGGCACCAAGGCAATACAGGGGACCAAGCCAATACAGGGCACCTAGCCAATACAGGGCACCAAGCCAATACAGGGTACCAAGCCAATACAGGGGACCAAGCCAATTCAGGGGACCAAGCCAATTCAGGGGACCAAGCCAATACAGGGCACCGAGCCAATACAGGGTACCGAGCCAATACATGGGCACCGAGCCAATACATGGCACCGAGCCAATACAGGGGACCGAGCCAATACAGAGCACCGAGCCAATACAGGGCACCGAGCCAATACAGGGCACTGAGCCAATACAGGGGACCGAGCCAATACAGGGGACCGAGCCATTACAGGGCACCGAGCCAATACAGGGGACCGAGCCAATACAGGGCACCGAGCCAATACAGGGCATGAGCCAATACAGGGCAGCAAGCCAATACAGGGGACCGAGCCAATACAGGGCACCCAGCCAATACAGGGGCCCTAGCGAATACAGGGGACCGAGCCAATACAGGGGACCCAGCCACTACAGGGGACTGTGCCAATACAGGGGACCGAGCCAATACAGGGGACCCAGCCACTACAGGGCACCGAGCCAATACAGGGCACCAAGCCAATACAGGGCACCAAGCCAATACAGGGGACCAAGCCAACACAGGTGACCAAGCCAACACAGGGCACCAGGCCAACACAGGGCACCAGGCCAACACAGGGGACCAAGCCAACACAGGGCACCAAGCCAATTCAGGGGCCAAGCCAATACAGGGGACCAAGCAAATACAGGGCACCAAGCCAATACAGGGGACCGAGCCAATACAGGGCACCCAGCCAATACAGGGCACCAAGCCAAAACAGGGCACTAAGGCAATACAGGGCACCGAGCCAATACAGGGCACCAAGCCAATACAGGGCACCAAGCCAATACAGGGGACCAAGCCAACACAGGTGACCAAGCCAACACAGGGCACCAGGCCAACACAGGGCACCAGGCCAACACAGGGGACCAAGCCAACACAGGGCACCAAGCCAATACATGGCACCAAGCCAATTCAGGTGACCAAGCCAATACAGGGGACCAAGCCAATACAGGGCACCGAGCCAATACAGGGCACCGAGCCAATACAGGGGACCCAGCCAATACAGGGCACCGAGCCAATACAGGGGACCCAGCCAATACAGGGGACCCAGCCAATACAGGGCACCGAGCCAATACAGGGCACCAAGCCAATACAGGGGACAGAGCCAATACAGGGCACCCAGCCAATACAGGGGACCAAGCCAATACAGGGCACCAAGCCAATACAGGGCACCAAGCCAATATAGGGCACCAAGTCAATACAGGGGACTAAGGCAATACCGGGCACCAAGCCAATATAGGGCACCAAGCCAATACAGGGCAACAAGCCAATACAGGGGACCAAGCCAATACAGGGGACCAAGCCAACACAGGGCACCAGGCCAACACAGGGCACCAGGCCAACACAGGGGACCAAGCCAACACAGGGCACCAAGCAAATACAGGGCACCAAGCCAATTCAGGGGACCAAGCCAATACAGCGCACCAAGCCAATACAGGGCACCGAGCCAATACAGGGCACCGAGCCAATTCAGGGGACCAAGCCAATACAGGGCACCAAGCCAATACAGGAGACCAAGCCAAAACAGGGCAAGAAGCCAATACAGGGGACCAAGCCAATACAGGGCACCGAGCCAATACAGGGCACCGAGCCAATACAAGGGACCGAGCCAATACAGGGCACCGAGACAATACAGGGCACCCAGTCAATACAGGGGCCCTAGCCAATACAGGGCACTGAGCCAATACAGGGGACCGAGCCAATACAGGGCACCGAGCCAATACAGGGCACCGAGCCAATACAGGGCACCGAGCCAATATAGGGGACCGATCCAATACAGGGCACCGAGCCAATACAGGGCACCGAGCCAATACAGGGCACGAGCCAATAGAGGGGACCAAACCAGTACAGGGCACCGAGCCAATACAGGGGACCCAGCCAATACAGGGCACCGAGCCAATACAGGGGACCCAGCCAATACAGGGGACCCAGCCAATACAGGGCACCGAGCCAATACAGGGCACCGAGCCAATACAAGGGACCGAGCCAATACAGGGCACCCAGACAATACAGGGCACCCAGTCAATACAGGGGCCATAGCCAATACAGGGCACTGAGCCAATACAGGGGACCGAGCCAATACAGGGCACCGAGCCAATACAGGGCACCGAGCCAATACAGGGCACCGAGCCAATACAGGGCACCGAGCCAATACAGGGGACCAAGCCAATTCAGGGGACCGAGCCAATACAGGGCACCGAGCCAATACAGGGCACCGAGCCAATACATGGGCACCGAGCCAATACATGGCACCGAGCCAATAAAGGGCACCGAGCCAATACAGGGCACCGAGCCAATACAGGGCACCGAGCCAATACAGGGGACCGAGGCAATACAGGGGACCGAGCCAATACAGGGCACCGAGCCAATACAGGGGACCGAGCCAATACAGGGCACCGAGCCAATACAGGGCACCGAGCCAATACAGGGCACCAAGCCAATACAGGGGACCGAGCCAATACAGGGCACCCAGCCAATACAGGGCACCCAGCCAATACAGGGGCCCTAGCGAATACAGGGGACCGAGCCAATACAGGGGACCCAGCCACTACAGGGGACCGAGCCAATACACTGGACCGAGCCAATACAGGGGACCCAGCCACTACAGGGCACTGAGCCAATACAGGGCACCGAGCCAATACAGGGCACAAACCCTATAAAGGGGACCAAGCCAATTCAGGGGACCAAGCGAATACAGGGCACCAAGCCAATACAGGGGACCAAGCCAATACAGGGGACCAAGCCAATACAGGGCACCAAGCCAATACAGGGGACCAAGCCAATACAGGGCACCAAGCCAATACAGGGGACCAAGCCAATACAGGGCACCAAGCCATTACAGGGCACCGAGCCAATACAGGGCACCAAGCCAATACAGGGCACCAAGCCAATACAGGGGACCAAGCCAATACAGGGGACTAAGGCAACACAGGGCACCAAGCCAATACAGGGGACCAAGCCAATACAGGGCACCAAGCCAGTACAGGGTACCAAGCTAATACAGGGGACCAAGCCAATTCAGGGGACCGAGCCAATACAGGGCACCGAGCCAATACAGGGGACCGAGCCAATACAGGGCACCGAGCCAATACAGGGGACCAAGCCAATACAGGGCACCAAGCCAATACAGGGGACCAAGCCAATACAGGGGACCAAGCCAATACAGGGCACCAAGCCAATACAGGGCACCAAGCCAATACAGGGGACAGAGCCAATACAGGGCACCCAGCCAATACAGGGGACCAAGCCAATACAGGGCACCAAGCCAATACAGGGCACCAAGCCAATATAGGGCACCAAGTCAATACAGGGGACTAAGGCAATACAGGGCACCAAGCCAATATAGGGCACCAATCCAATACAGGGGACCAAGCCAATACAGGGGACCAAGCCAACACAGGGCACCAGGCCAACACAGGGCACCAGGCCAAAACAGGGGACCAAGCCAACACAGGGCACCAAGCCAATACAGGGCACCAAGCCAATTCAGGGGACCAAGCCAATACAGCGCACCAAGCCAATACAGGGCACCGAGCCAATACAGGGCACCGAGCCAATTCAGGGGACCAAGCCAATACAGGGGACCAAGCCAATACAGGGCACCAAGCCAATACAGGAGACCAAGCCAATACAGGGGAAGAAGCCAATACAGGGGACCAAGCCAATACAGGGCACCAAGCCAATACAGGGTACCAAGCCATGACAGGGCACCAAGGCAATACAGGGGACCAAGCCAATACAGGGCACCTAGCCAATACAGGGCACCAAGCCAATACAGGGTACCAAGCCAATACAGGGGACCAAGCCAATTCAGGGGACCAAGCCAATTCAGGGGACCAAGCCAATACAGGGCACCGAGCCAATACAGGGTACCGAGCCAATACATGGGCACCGAGCCAATACATGGCACCGAGCCAATACAGGGGACCGAGCCAATACAGAGCACCGAGCCAATACAGGGCACCGAGCCAATACAGGGCACTGAGCCAATACAGGGGACCGAGCCAATACAGGGGACCGAGCCATTACAGGGCACCGAGCCAATACAGGGGACCGAGCCAATACAGGGCACCGAGCCAATACAGGGGACCGAGCCAATACAGGGCACCTAGCCTATACAGGGCACCGAGCCAATACAGGGCACCAAGCCAATACAGGGCACCGAGCCAATACAGGGCATGAGCCAATACAGGGCACCAAGCCAATACAGGGGACCGAGCCAATACAGGGCACCCAGCCAATACAGGGGCCCTAGCGAATACAGGGGACCGAGCCAATACAGGGACCCAGCCACTACAGGGGACTGAGCCAATACAGGGGACCGAGCCAATACAGGGGACCCAGCCACTACAGGGCACCGAGCCAATACAGGGCACCAAGCCAATACAGGGCACCAAGCCAATACAGGGGACCAAGCCAACACAGGTGACCAAGCCAACACAGGGCACCAGGCCAACACAGGGCACCAGGCCAACACAGGGGACCAAGCCAACACAGGGCACCAAGCCAATTCAGGGGGCCAAGCCAATACAGGGGACCAAGCAAATACAGGGCACCAAGCCAATACAGGGGACCGAGCCAATACAGGGCACCCAGCCAATACAGGGCACCAAGCCAAAACAGGGCACTAAGGCAATACAGGGCACCGAGCCAATACAGGGCACCAAGCCAATACAGGGCACCAAGCCAATACAGGGGACCAAGCCAACACAGGTGACCAAGCCAACACAGGGCACCAGGCCAACACAGGGCACCAGGCCAACACAGGGGACCAAGCCAACACAGGGCACCAAGCCAATACAGGGCACCAAGCCAATTCAGGTGACCAAGCCAATACAGGGCACCAAGCCAATACAGGGGACCAAGCCAATACAGGGCACCGAGCCAATACAGGGCACCGAGCCAATACAGGGGACCCAGCCAATACAGGGCACCAAGCCAATACAGGGGACCCAGCCAATACAGGGGACCCAGCCAATACAGGGCACCGAGCCAATACAGGGCACCAAGCCAATACAGGGGACAGAGCCAATACAGGGCACCCAGCCAATACAGGGGACCAAGCCAATACAGGGCACCAAGCCAATACAGGGCACCAAGCCAATATAGGGCACCAAGTCAATACAGGGGACTAAGGCAATACAGGGCACCAAGCCAATATAGGGCACCAAGCCAATACAGGGCAACAAGCCAATACAGGGGACCAAGCCAATCTAGGGGACCAAGCCAACACAGGGCACCAGGCCAACACAGGGCACCCGGCCAACACAGGGGACCAAGCCAACACAGGGCACCAAGCCAATACAGGGCACCAAGCCAATTCAGGGGACCAAGCCAATACAGCGCACCAAGCCAATACAGGGCACCGAGCCAATACAGGGCACCGAGCCAATTCAGGGGACCAAGCCAATACAGGGCACCAAGCCAATACAGGAGACCAAGCCAATACAGGGGAAGAAGCCAATACAGGGGACCAAGCCAATACAGGGCACCGAGCCAATACAGGGCACCGAGCCAATACAAGGGACCGAGCCAATACAGGGCACCGAGACAATACAGGGCACCCAGTCAATACAGGGGCCCTAGCCAATACAGGGCACTGAGCCAATACAGGGGACCGAGCCAATACAGGGCACCGAGCCAATAGAGGGCACCGAGCCAATACAGGGCACCGAGCCAATATAGTGGACCGATCCAATACAGGGCACCGAGCCAATACAGGGCACCGAGCCAATACAGGGCACGAGCCAATAGAGGGGACCAAACCAATACAGGGCACCGAGCAATACAGGGGACCCAGCCAATACAGGGCACCGAGCCAATACAGGGGACCCAGCCAATACAGGGGACCCAGCCAATACAGGGCACTGAGCCAATACAGGGCACCGAGCCAATACAAGGGACCGAGCCAATACAGGGCACCCAGACAATACAGGGCACCCAGTCAATACAGGGGCCCTAGCCAATACAGGGCACTGAGCCAATACAGGGGACCGAGCCAATACAGGGCACCGAGCCAATACAGGGCACCGAGCCAATACAGGGCACCGAGCCAATACAGGGGACCAAGCCAATTCAGGGGACCGAGCCAATACAGGGCACCGAGCCAATACAGGGCACCGAGCCAATACATGGGCACCGAGCCAATACATGGCACCGAGCCAATAAAGGGCACCGAGCCAATACAGGGCACAGAGCCAATACAGGGGACCGAGCCAATACAGGGGACCGAGCCAATACAGGGCACCGAGCCAATGCAGGGCACCGAGCCTATACAGGGGACCGAGCCAATACAGGGCACCGAGCCAATACAGGGCACCGAGCCAATACAGGGCACCAAGCCAATACAGGGGACCGAGCCAATACAGGGCACCGAGCCAATACAGGGCACCCAGCCAATACAGGGGCCCTAGCGAATACAGGGGACCGAGCCAATACAGGGGACCCAGCCACTACAGGGGACCGAGCCAATACACTGGACCGAGCCAATACAGGGGACCCAGCCACTACAGGGCACTGAGCCAATACAGGGCACCGAGCCAATACAGGGCACAAAGCCTATAAAGGGGACCAAGCCAATTCAGGGGACCAAGCGAATACAGGGCACCAAGCCAATACAGGGCACCAAGCCAATACAGGGGACCAAGCCAATACAGGGCACCAAGCCAATACAGGGGACCAAGCCAATACAGGGCACCAAGCCAATACAGGGGACCAAGCCAATACAGGGGACCAAGCCAATACAGGGCACCAAGCCATTACAGGGCACCGAGCCAATACAGGGCACCAAGCCAATACAGGGCACCAAGCCAATACAGGGGACCAAGCCAATACAGGGGACTAAGGCAACACAGGGCACCAAGCCAATAAAGGGGACCAAGCCAATACAGGGCACCAATCCAATACAGGGCACCAAGCCAATACAGGGGACCAAGCCAATACAGGGGACTAAGGCAATACAGGGCACCAAGCCAATACAGTGGACCAAGCCAATACAGGGCACCAAGCCAGTACAGGGGACCAAGCCAATACAGGGCACCAAGCCAATACAGGGGACCAAGCCAATACAGGGGACCAAGCCAACACAGGGCACCAAGCCAACACAGGGGACCAAGCCAACACAGGGCACAAAGCCAACACAGGGGACCAAGCCAAGACAGGGCAACAAGCCAATTCAGGGGACCAAGCCAATACAGGGCGCCAAGCCAATACAGGGCACCAAGCCAATACAGGACACCAAGCCAATACAGGACACCAAGCCAATACAGGGCACCGAGCCAATACAGGGCACCGAGCCAATACAGGGGACCGAGCCAATACAGGGCACCGAGCCAATACAGGGCACCGAGCCAATAATCAATCAATCAATCACAGAATTTGTAGAGCGCACTACTTACCCGCGAGGGTCTCAAGGCGCTGGGGAGAGGGAAGGGGGGGGGTGCTGCTACTGGTCGAACAGCCAGGTCTTGAGTAGCCTCCTGAAGGTCAGCAGGGGACCAAGCCAATACAGGGCACCAAGCCAATACAGGGTACCAAGCTAATACAGGGGACCAAGCCAATTCAGGGGACCGAGCCAATACAGGGCACCGAGCCAATACAGGGGCCCTAGCGAATACAGGGGACCGAGCCAATACAGGGGACCAAGCCAATACAGGGCACCAAGCCAATACAGGGCACCAAGCCAATACAGGACACCAAGCCAATACAGGGGACCAAGCTAATACAGGGCACCAAGCCAATACAGGGCACCGAGCCAATACAGGGGACCGAGCCAATACAGGGCACCGAGCCAATACAGGGCACCAAGCCAATACAGGGGACCGAGTCAATACAGGGCACCAAGCCAATACAGGGCACCGAGCCAATACAGGGCACCAAGCCAATACAGGGGACCAAGCTAGGACCAAACACAGCATAATCCCATCCTTCCCAGATGAGGTGGAGCCAGGAAGCCCCCACGTAGCCCTACACTGAGCAGGGCGGTTCCAAAACACGTTGCTCCCTGGCACTACCCGCCCCACACCTGACAGTTTTCCGAGGCACCTTTGGGTGCCAAGCAGAGGCCGGAATAATGGCAAAGCCATGTCCTGCTTGCAAGCCCATGGTGCAGGCCTTGGATAGTCCAAGGAGTCATGCTTCTAGTGGAAGAAGTGGAAAAGCCACAGATCAATCGAAGGACCAGGCGTTAAAGACTGTTGGAGCCAGAATGCATGCAAATCCATCCGGAAGACCAATGTGCCCTATATCACCCAGCTCTCCCCCCGTGGGAGTGGCCCATATACAGAGAGACGCAAAAGCAAATGCAAGTGGAGTAACATCACAACGTTGGGCCCGATTCACAGAACTAACTTAAGACAAAATCCTAAACTTACTACCATTTTGGTATTCACAGAAGGCACTTACTCATTTTGGTATTCACAGCAGGCACTTACTCATTTCGGTATTCACAGAAGTTAGTAGTCCTAACTTTAGGACTCCTAAATGCCTTCTGTGAATACCGAAAGTCTTAAAGTTAGGATTTTTCTCAGTTTAGGAGTTGTAAAGTTAGGACTCCTAACTTTAGAACTCTTAAAGTTAGGATTTTTCTCAGTTTAGGAGTAGTAAAGTTAGGACTCCTAACTTTAGGACTCCTAAATGCCTTCTGAATATCGAAAGTCTTAAAGTTAGGATTTTTCTCAGTTTAGGAGTAGTAAAGTTAGGACTCCTAAATTTACTACTCCTAAACTGAGAAAAATCCTAACTTTAAGACTTTCGGTATTCACAGAAGGCATTTAGGAGTCCCAAAGTTAGGACTCCTAACTTCTGTGAATACCGAAATGAGTAAGTGCCTTCTGTGAATACCAAAATGAGTAAGTGCCTTCTGTGAATACCAAAATGGTAGTAAGTTTAGGATTTTGTCTTAAGTTAGTTCTGTGAATCGGGCCCGTTGCTCTGGCCCTTCTTGGAAAGCAGTACAATTAATCTACAACTATTGTCCCTATCCATATACTGACCAAAAGACCAATAAATCAGGAATCAAACATCTCGGTAGCAAAGATGGGAAAATTTCCAACTCCCAAGATGCCCATCAATGAGACGCTGTGCGTTAGCGTTGCACCTTCTTTGTCCCTAGATCCACACTCCTCAACAGAGAACCTCATCCCTCAGAGCCCTCCTGGCCCCCAGGTCAAGGCCATATAATCTCCAGCTCCCTGTTGTCACTGGAATGTGTTTTGAGCTCAGTACTCGCACTACTCGAGAGTATCATCTGTGACAATGATCACAGCACCGATCTCCTTACCTCAAACTGGAAGCCATGGCCATGAAACCAACCAAGCATGAAGCATCAACACAAACACGTAGACGTGTAAGTACCTGGCCCGCCTCCTTATCCAGACCTGACGGAGCAACCAATCCTGTTTCCCCTCCGCTAATATCCTGAGGAATTCTAGGATCAGAGGTGGAATTGCTCCAGTAGGAGGTCTGGGAGGTAGAGACCAAGCCCAACGATTGGCGCCAAATGAGCGAGGGGCACTTTAGCCCTGGCCCCTGCAGTGCAGCAAATTCAAGCTGCGATAATCCATCGGGCGAAGCTTTGAAGCACATTCAACCAAGAATCGCTGCCAAGAGCTGTCCGGACCCCAAAGGCCCACTACATTTCCGGGCTCCTGAAGCTGTGGAGAAGACTAGCCATGTAAGCCAGATGCCAGATCCTGCAACACTCAATCAACAATCAATAAACCAGCTCATAGTCCTGGAATGGTGGGCAAAAACAAGGGCAAAAAAGGGGTCCAAATGCAAGGAAGGCTCAAGGGAAGGAGGAAGGGATCTCAACCAAAAACCAGACCAATGGATGAGGAAGAGGGCTTCAATTAGACGATCTTCTTGCAGACCCTGGCATCCCATAATACTCACACTAGCTTGAGGACACTCAGTAGGCAGTCCTCAGCCAATCAGAGTCTGCTGGTGGGGCTGCAGCGCGTCTGTCTGAGCAGGCAGAGTACATACTTGGTTCTGCGTGCACCTTGTCAAGGACAGGGGCCGATGGCCGAATGGGTAGCAGTTGGTGTGGAGGAGTTGGGCTGGTAAAGAGGGACACAAGCGGACTGCTGCCGAGAATGGCCATCTTGTGACTACAACCACGGGTGTCCCCGTGAGGGTCCACGTGCCAGCACATGCAATCTTCTAATTTGTAGCTGGAGAGCGGAGAGTGTGGGTAGACAGTGGAAACCTCAAGGAGCCAGTACTTGCCTGATGCTGGGGACACCTGGCCACAAGGCCCTGTGTCCTGGCGACCAATTAAACTGCCAGTAGCTCCCAGCCTCTTTGTAACATGGTCCGGACTGGGGCGGTAACTTCTCCTGGAGGAATAGAGTGCACTTTATGGACACCCCTGATCCAGTACAGTTACCCCTCTCGGGATACATGGAGTACACGGGGTGGAGGCGGAATAGAGTGCACTTTATGGACACCCCTGATCCAGTACAGTTAGCCCTCTCGGGATACATGGAGTACATGGGGTGGAGGCGGGGGGCATAACATGAGCTCCCAGAGCGGGCACCACTGCCAGATTCATCCAAATGATGAATTCCATAGCAGGGTGGTGAAGGGGTACGGTGCCAGAGACTGCCAAACTTACAGTGAGCTTGAAATAGTGCCCTTTCATCCAGTGTGGCTTGGGAGGGCATAGCTGATAGAACCAAAGCTTGGCCCCAAAGTACAGCTCTTCACAAGTGGCGGCTCCTCATCAAGGGCTTCAGGGCGCATTCCTGCCTCCTGTGAGGCCCTACTTACTGCCCTTTGCCTCTTCTGCTATTGATGCAACTGATCAGTGTTCATGAAAACACAACTTTCATGTTTTCATAAACAATGGCAGTGGGCAGGTCGTCTCTCTCGGCCTCCTCTCCAGGCTCGTGATGATAGGAGGAGGAGGAGGGGGAGGAGGACGAGGAAGAGGAGGAGGAAGAGGCGGAGGAGGAGGAGGAGGGTTGAGGCACGATCCAGCTACTGAGTGTTCTGTAGGTGGAGGTCTGGATTGTGCAAGTGAGGGGCATAGTTCTTGGGGTGTAACTTGCATTGGCGCAGCAGGTGCAGTAGCAGTAGCGGCCTGAAGGGCCCGCTGAACCCTGCTTATTGCTGTATGTTATAATTCAACAACAGCTAGAGGGCCCATTTCCTTCCTTATGTTAGGGCCCGTGACATATTGGCTACGCTACTGCATAGTTAAACTACAATCCCCTCACAAAGGCTCAGTCTTTTTTATTTAGCAGACATCCTGCGCGTGCCTCAAGCAGTGCATTATATCCATTAGAATGTGGCTGTCAGGGTGCACGTCAGTGCATCCTGAGGCCAATGAAAGCCACGCAGAGCAGGAGGGGCAGGACCCCCAGCACTCTCCCAGCTTCTGAGAGGGCTGTGTTTACCAGTCTATCATGATGCTGGGAGAGGGACCAAGGTGGGTCTTCTCTCTTCAAAACTGTCTCTGCTGCCTTGTCTGGCTCCTCGTTGGGAAGCATGGCTAGCTGGTTCTAATGTCCAGGGCCAGATTCCTGCCTAATAAATCAGGAGTCTCCTGCCTGAATCGGGGCTGTTGGCGTTGTTGGACTGAAACTGACTCATTCTAGCATTGTGCGAGTTAAGTTAGCATTTGCGGCACCATTTTGTATTCAACCACCATTTTGGGTCATGATCGAAATGAAGCTTCTGTCTCATACTGTCTGCCTCAGCAGAAACGGCAGCCTCAATTGTTTCTTTGATTCAAGGTTGAGCTTCGCTGCACTAATGAATAGCTTGTTCTGTGTTTGCATATCTTTCCTCGTATGTAGCCCTGCTCCCACTCTCAGAGAGACGGGCACGGGCTGAGATAACCTTGAAGCTAAGATAGTGTGTACCGGGTCTCAGGATGGTAGCTCATCCTTCTGTACCTCCTTTGTTCATCTGTGCCCAGGCTGCAAAATTCCAGTTTGGGCGGGTCTTAGGGGTGTTGGAAATGTATATCTGACTTTACCTTGTGAGAGGGAGTCAGTCCCTCGGCAGCTGTCTAAGGAGGCTGGTCAGACTGGACTCCGCTCGAGCGAATACTAATAAAATAACTTGGTTTGTATTCTCTACTGTCTGACTGACTCTTCATTTGTGTGGAAGGCTGAGAGGTGGTCGCGAGTGACCCGGGTGGCCCTAATCGGGCCACTTCCTTCAGCGTGTGTGCATCAGTGGAGTCCTGAGGCCAATGAGGAGCCACACTGTGCAGCTGGGTCAAGATCCAGTCCTATTGTTAGACCTGGCGTGGTTTTCCCCTGTCTTTTTTGCCTTTGCTACCTGTAGTTTTGCTGTGTGCTGGATTTTGTTTTTACTGGTCTAAATGCTTTGGGCACTTTGCCACTGCTGATTAGTGCCAAAGTGCAAGTGCTCCCTCTATAAATTGTGAATATGGATTAGTGTTTCCATGATTGACTTGTTTGACTTACTACTAAGTCCCTAGTGCAGTGCACTGTGTGTGCCCAGGGCCTGTAAATCATATGCTACTAGCGGGTCTGCAGCACTGATTGCGCCACCCACACAAACAGCCCTTCAAAGAAGTCTCAGACCTGCCACTGCAGTGTCTGTGTGCAGTCTTGTACTGCCATGTCGACCTGGTAAGTGTCCCCACTTGTCAGGCCCTAACCTTCCTTTTTATTACATGTGAGTCACCCCTAAGGTAGTCCCAAGGTACCCCTGTGGGGACGGTGCAGTGTATATGAAAGGTAGGACATGTGTGTGACATGTCCTGATAGTGAAATACAGTGTATTTCGTTTTTCACTATTGAAAGGGTATCTGTCTCATAGGATAGAACTGTAGTCTATTTATAACATCCTATAAGTATAACTTCCCATTGGGACAAGATAGAAAGATGGAGTTAAGTATGCCTGAACTCAGAATATAAAAATGCATCTTTTAGTAAAGATGATTTTTATATTGTGGGTTTGAAAATACCACTTTTAGAAAGTAGGTATTATCTTGCTTAGCCGTCCTGTGTGCCTCTGCTGGTTTGTGGATTGACTATCTGGCTTTGGACTGACAGGGGCTGGGGATGTGCATTCACTGTTGACAGCCACTGGGGGGGTTGAGGTGTGTCCTGCCTTTCCTGAATGAGTCAGGGCTGGGCTGAATAGACATGGGCTGCATTTAGAGTAGGGGAAGGAGATTTCCTTGCACCTGAACATGCCTGGTCTGCCTTACACAATGCTGTCTCCACCTCCTGCTGGGAAGCTGGACTAGAGAGGACAGAACTGGTTTTGATGGAGCACAGAGCCTCTCTGCCACCAGACGCCACAACCTACAACGAAGCCGCGGGCACCGCTCATGAAGAGCATGACGCATCACCCCGACTTGCACCGCAGCCCCGACACCTGCCAATGCCCCACTGTATCGACTCAGACGTCGTCACCGAGGCCGCTGCCTGCACCGGAGCCGAGGGCACAGTTCGTGACGCTCACGACGCATCGCCCATACTCGCACCGCAGCCCCGACCTCATCAACGCTGGTGCTTCATCATTGTGGAGCCGATACTAGCCGTGTGTGACTTCCTGAACCCATCGACACGCAAAGTCGTAAGGAACTGATGCCTCGCTGCCACCGCGACATCACCTCCCCGGCAACAGTAAGGAACCGATGCCTCACCTCCCCGACAACAGTAAGGAACCAACGCCTCACCTCCCCTGCAGCGCAGTAAGGAACCGAGGCCTCACCTCCCCTGGGGTCATAAGGAACCAACGCATCACCTCCCCTGTGGTCGTAACGAACCGGCGCCGCCCGCCACCACAAAGCATCACCTACCCGAAGCCGTGCACCGCCTTTGCTTTCATCGTTTGCCAAGGTACTGTTCTTTGGGGGTCTGTGTGGCTCCGCGCCCGACGCCGCGCACCTCGTCGTCGGTGCTGTACTTTGGATTTTCATCTGTCACAACGTCGTATTAGCTCCAGGTGGAGTTATTCGTTGCTACAAGCTTTATTTGTGTGAGTAACCTATTTTTGAGGATATCTTGGTATATGTATTGTGGATTTTTGTCTTTTTAGTCTTGTTTGATTTAGATCCGTGGTACTCATAGTACGGCCCGTGGGCCGCCAGCGGCCCGGCAGGCCTTCATTGGCGGCCCAGGGACCTTGCCTTGCAGTTTCCACGGCCGGCACTAAACACAGAAGATGACCGCAGGAGCATACGTAGTGAATACGTATTAAATAGGTATTTACTACGTATGCTCCTGCGGCCTTCTTCTGTGTTTACTGCCGGCCCCTGTGACGTCAGGGCACCTTCGGAAAGCTTCCAAAAGGCCCTTTAAAAGTCAGCTGTAAGCGCTTTTACAGCTGACTTTTAAAAGGGCCTTTTGGGAAGCTTCCTAGTTTGGACAAAGACAGATAGAGGCGCAGAGACAGATAGAGGCGCAGATACAGATAGAGGCGCAGAGACAGATAGAGGCGCAGAGACAGAGGCGCAGAGACAGATAGAGGTGCAGAGACAGATAGAGGCAGAGAGACAGATAGAGACAGGGACAGATAGAGACAGGGACAGACAGACAGAGATAGAGACAGGGACAGAGATAGAGACAGGGACAGAGATAGAGACAAGAACAGAGATAGAGACAGGGACAGACAGAGACAGGGACAGACAGGGACAGAGACAGGGACAGAGACAGGGATGGACAGGGACAGACAGACAGAGATAGAGACAGGGACAGAGATAGAGACAGGGACAGAGATAGAGACAGGGACAGAGATAGAGACAGGGACAGAGATAGAGACAGGGACAGACAGAGACAGGGACAGAGACAGAGACAGGGACAGACAGGGACAGAGACAGGGACAGACAGAGACAGGGACAGACAGGGACAGAGACAGGGATAGACCGGGACAGGGACAGACAGAGAAAGGGACAGACAGATAGAGACAGAGACAGGGACAGACAGACAGACAGATAGAGACAGGGACAAACAGGGACAGACCGATAGAAACAGAGACAGGGACAGACAGGGACAGACAGATAGAGACAGAGACCGGGACAGACAGAGACAGGGACAGACAGACAGGGACAGACAGATAGAGACAGAGACAGGGACAGACAGGGACAGAGACAGGGATAGACCGGGACAGAGACAGACAGAGAAAGGGACAGACAGATAGAGACAGAGACAGGGACAGACAGACAGATAGAGACAGGGACAAACAGGGACAGACCGATAGAGACAGAGACAGGGACAGACAGGGACAGACAGATAGAGACAGAGACCGGGACAGACAGAGACAGGGACAGACAGACAGGGACAGACAGATAGAGACAGAGACAGGGACAGACAGAGACAGGGACAGACAGAGACAGTGACAGACAGACAGATAGAGACAGGGACAGACAGATAGAGACAGAGACAGGGACAGGCAGAGACAGGGACAGACAGATAGAGACAGAGACAGGGACAGGGACAGACGGATAGAGACAGGGACAGACAGATAGAGACAGGGACAGATGGAGACAGGGACAGACAGACAGATAGAGACAGAGACATGGACAGACAGAGACAGGAACAGACAGACAGATAGAGAAAGAGATAGGGACAGACAGGGACAAGGACAGACAGATAGAGACAGAGACAGGGACAAGGACAGACAGAGACATGGACCGAGACAGATAGAGACAGAGACAGGGACAGACAGAGACAGGGACATACAGAGACAGGGACATACAGAGACAGGGACAGACAGAGACAGAGATAGGGACAGACAGATAGAGACAGGGACAGACAGATAGAGACAGGGACAAACAGATAGAGACAGGGACATACAGATAGAGACAGGGACAGACAGAGACAGGGACAGACAGACAGGGACAGACAGATAGAGACAGGGACAGACAGAGACAGGGACAGACAGATAGAGACAGAGACAGGGACAGACAGGGACAGACAGATAGAGACATAGATAGAGACATAGACAGATAGAGACATAGACAGATAGAGAGATAGAAGATAGATAGAAGATAGAGATAGAGAGAGATAGAGACATAGAGAGAGAGATAGAGATAGCTAGAGAGAGATAGAGAGATAGCTAGAGACAGATTGTGAGAAGTTGGCCTGGTATATGCTGTTCACTAATTAAAGTGGACACCTTGCACCAGAACAATTCGACTCTTATGGTAGATAGGTTTAAGACAACCTTTATAGAAAGCTATCCTAGTGGTAGCTGTGGAGAGCAGCCTTCAGGCTAAGTCTTGAAGGAATGTAAAGCAGCTTGTTTTACCACACAATCTCTTGAATCACCAAATGAAAAGACACCACACAGGTATATATATCAAATATATATGTATTTATTAATAAACCCTCTCTACTAATCTCTTTATGAGATTAGAGGTCAGGAACATATGTACAAGTCAAATATTATCAGGATAAGTTTAGCACAATTGAATATTACAATCTTAGTTTGCTAGACCTAGGTCTAGGGCATCTAGAATCGAGGGACCCCCAAGAACCACCCCAGGTAGTTGTAGGAGACCCACAGGGGACGGACGCGGTGACCTGGCACTGATGCGAATCCTGTACGAGTCTATGCACTCAGACGCGATTGAGATATCAATGTTAAAGGTCCCTTGCATGTTCGAGGCGAACACACAGATCGGTCCTTGTACGAGTCGAAGGACGCGGTTTCAGATGGAATTGCAAGGGAGTTGGACGTGGTGTGTCTAACACAGACGCGAACCATGTACGAGTCAGTGCGATAGTCGCACTTGGAAAGTTAGAGTTTTAGGACACTTCGAGGGAAGCTACAAGCAAGTCACTTACAGGGTAAGTAGTTCTAGGGCCCACACCCACAGGAGCACCGTAGTGCTGAAGTTACCTCACCCAGGGGAGCCGGGTGCATAGGTGTTCTTTGGTGTCGGGTCGCGGCGTCGTTTTCAATGGGAGCCAGTGAAGACTTGCTGCTTGCGGCGACAGGAGAAGTGTCCGGAGGAATCCAAGCCTGGATTCGGAAGATGGAAGACCTGAAAGCAGAGGGGACAGTGTTCAAAGTCACTTGGCAGTGACTCGGGGCAAGGAAGATGGATGCCCACCGTCGTCGCAAGATTCAGGTCGTTCGCAGTTGCCTTGACTCTTCAGCCACGAGGTCCAGGAGGCGTCGACGATGACCAAGAGCTGGATTCGGCATGTCCCACGATGTCTGCAGCTTACTGCGGTGTCGGCAGCTCGATCGGAGCTAACAAGCCTTGGTAACAGCAAGTCTCGGGGAAAGTGTGAAGAGGCAATGGCGCAGACCAGCAAGGTCTGTGGGACTCACCCAGCAAGGGTAAGTCAGGGCAGGCCTGGAGCAATCAGGAGAGCCCTTCGGTTTTGTTAGGAAGTCTTCTGGGGACCCACAAACCGTCTGGCAAGGGATCGCAAAGACGCCTCGGGAGGATTCGCTCACAGGGGCCCACGGTCTCTCGGGACGTGGTAGGTTGCTGATCTTAGGAGGAATTCCTGCTGGAGGCTGGCACCACACGTGGTCCAAAGCACAAGTTCGTGGAACGTTGTGAAGGGGTTGCACTCGACAATAGTGCACAGTACCCAGGGGTCGCGGTTCCTCATTACTCTTGGGGTCCACTGGCCTCAGCTTCGCTGGGGACTCACGATGGCCTTTGAGAAGTAAGGAAATCCACTTCTTGGGCTGCAGGGACTTCGGACTCCGGCGGGAGCGGCGTAGTTTGCGACCGTCGTTTGTAGTTTTTGGTGCCTGCCAAGCAGGGGAGTCACTCCTTGACTCCAAGGGAGATTCTTCAGTCTTCCAAAGGTAGTGGAATGTCGAAGGTCCGGGATTCTTCTTGTAGAGCGTCGTCCAGGGAAATCTAGGGTGCAATGCACAGGTTCCCCCTCTTATACTAAAAGAAGGGGAGGGACTAGCTCTATGACCCTACCTATGGGAGGGTCAGGGGAGTGGGCGGCTACACCCACTTCCCTTTGTCCAGTTTCGCGCCAGAGCAGGGACAGGTAGCCCCTGAGCCGGTTTGAACTGGCATATGCACAGAGGAGCCTTCTGCTCCCCCAGTGCAGGACTTCAAAGCACTCTAAGAGTGCACCCACCCAGCCCAAATACACTAAACCCTGTCTGGGAGGTGGTCACACCCCCTTGGGACAGGATATCTATTGTTGGGCTTCCTCCACTGCGAGTGTTGGTCATCAGCAGGAGGGCAGCCCAGTGTCTGTGACTGGTGGCATCCATTTTGTGATGCCAGGGCTCTGCAGGATTCTACCGTGTTTCCACAGTAGGTACATGTCCATCCCTCTAGAAGGGTGGAATGCTACCCCCGCCACCAGGACTGGCGGGGGGGGTAGTATTCCAAGGTGTTTGACACCAAACACGACATGTTTTGATGCAGCCATTCCAAAGTTAGCATTTTACCGCAAGGATATAATGCACTTAAAAGTATATGGTTTAACCGCATCCACAAACAGCACCAGAGAATGGACTCGGAGAGCTGCAGAGGGGCCCTGCTCAGGCAGAGACACCCCCTCACATAGAAGCCAAGCACCCTGCCCTCAGGATTGATAGGGCCTGCCTTAGGTGTGACTGATAGGGTTATATGTGTGTGTAGGAGAGATATAGGGCACCTATATCTCAGTAAGGGGTGCTAGCACTTCCTCACTCAGGCTGCAGTAGCAGGCCTGTGGTGTCAGATTTAGTCTGCTTCCCAGGGGTGGCATAATACATGCTGCAGCCCCTGGTAGGCCTGTGAAGTACCTAGGCCCTTGGTACCTAAGGTACCATATACTAGGGACTCATAAGGTACCACAGTATCCAATCACTAGTGCACCTAGAGTGCACTCCAAATCGTTTAGAGAGAACAGAGAGGCTGGGCTCTGATTAGCAGGGACCCAGCCAGACTATAGCCAGAAACCAGTGTAAACATCAGAAAAAAAGTGGGGGCAACATAAGAGGCAGATCCTACTCTCCTACACAACCCCCCAAACGCAGGGACACTAAACTAACCTTGACCAGTTGAGTCTTCGTGTTCAAAGTGGAAATACCTTGAGAGTCCATCTGCATTGGCATGTTGGGTCCCAGGTCTATGTTCCACTGTATAGTCCATCCCCTGTAGGGAAATGGACCACCTCAAAAGTTTTGGGTTTTCTCCTTTCATTTGTTTAAGCCATAGGAGGGGCTTGTGGTCGGCCTGAACTATGAAGTGAGTACCAAACAAGTATGGCCTCAGCTTCTTCAGGGCCCATACCACAGCAAAGGCCTCCCTCTCTATAGCTGACCAACGTTTCTCTCTAGGGGTCAGCCTTCTGCTAATAAAAGCTACTGGCTGGTCTTGACCTTCATCATTCAGTTGAGACAGTACAGCTCCCACACCCAGCTCAGAAGCATCTGTTTGGACAATGAACTTTTTGGTGTAGTCTGGACTCTGTAAGATGGGGGCAGTGCACATGGCCTGCTTTAGGTCTTCAAATGCCTTCTGACAGCTAGCTGTCCACTGAACCTTTTTTGGCATTTTCTTTGAGGTCAGATCATTCAAGGGGGTCACTATAGATCCATATCCCTTGACAAACCTCCTATAGTACCCGGTCAGGCCTAAGAAGGCTCTCACCTGTGTCTGGGTGGTTGGAGCAACCCATTCCATTATGGTTTGGATTTTGCTCTGTAAATGCTGAACCTGGCCTCCACCTACAAGGTGGCCCAGGTACACAACCTGACTCTGCCCTATCTGGCACTTAGTGGCCTTGATAGTGAGGCCTTCTTTCTGCAGGGCCTCCAAAACATCCCTGAGGTGGACCAGGTGATCCTGCCAGGAGGAACTAAAGACAGCAATATCATCTAGATAAGCTGAGCAATAAGTTTCCATCCCTGTCAGAACTTTATTCACCAACCTCTGGAAAGTGGCAGGTGCATTTTTCAATCCAAAGGGCATCACCACAAAGTGGTAGTGCCCACCAGGGGTCGAAAATGCTGTCTTGGCTTTTGCATCATTAGCTAATCTGATCTGCCAGTAGCCAGCTGTTAGGTCAAACGTGCTTAGATACTTGGCTGAGGCCAAAGTATCAATCAGCTCATCTGCCCTTGGTATGGGATAGGCATCAGTCCTAGTGACTGCATTGAGGCCTCTGTAGTCTACACAAAACCTCATTTCTTTCTTACCACCCTGGGTATGAGGCTTGGGTACCAGGACTACTGGACTAGCCCAAGGGCTATCTGAAGGCTCAATTACACCTAGCTCCAACATTTTCTGGACTTCAGTCCTGATACAGTCCCTGACATGGTCAGGTTGCCTGTAGATTTTATTCTTGACAGGCAGACTGTCTCCAGTGTCCACCTCGTGGGTGCACCAGGAAGTCTGACTAGGGGTCAGGCTAAACATATGTCTAAACTGTTGCAGAACTTGTCTGCACTCAGTTTGCTGATGGTCGGAGAGGCTGCTTGCCAAAGCAACACCATCTACTGACCCATCATCAGGGTTCTGAGAGAGCAGGTCAGGGAGAGGGTCACTCTCCTCCTCCTGGTCCTCATCAGTTGCCATGAGCAAGCCCATGTCAGCCCTGTCAACATATGGCTTTAATCTGTTGACATGGAGCACCCTCAGGGGGCTCCTGGGAGTTCCAAGATTCACCAGGTAGGTGACTTCTCCCTTCTGTTCAACTATTGTATGGGGGCCACTCCACTTGTCCTGGAGGGCTGCTGGGGCCACAGGCTCCAACACCCACACTTTCTGTCCTGGCTGGTATACAGTCAGTACAGCCTTTTGGTCATGCCAAGCTTTTTGTAATTCTTGGCTGGCCTCTAGGTTTTTGGTTGCCTTTTTCATGTACTCTGCCATCCGGGAGCGGAGACCAAGTACATAGTCCATCACATCTTGTTTGGGGGCTTGAGAGGTAACTCCCAGCCCTCTTTACCAAACACAGTGGACCTCTCACAGGATGCCCAAACAGAAGCTCAAATGGGCTGTAACCAACCCCCTTCTGTGGAACCTCTCTGTATGCAAACAACAGGCAAGGAAGAAGAAGGTCCCATTTCCGCCTAAGCTTCTCTGGGAGTCCTTTAATCATTCCTTTCAAGGTTTTGTTGAAGCGTTCAACTAAACCATTGCATTGTGGGTGATAGGGGGTGGTGAACTTGTAAGTTACACCACACTCCTTCCACATTGCTTTTAGATATCCTGACATGAAGTTGGTACCTCTGTCAGAAATGACCTCCTTTGGGAAACCCACTCTGGAGAAGACTCCAATGAGGGCTCTTGCCACCACAGGGGCTGTGGTGGTCCTTAGGGGAATTGCTTCTGGGTACCTGGTGGCATGATCCACTACCACCAGGATAAACCTGTGCCCAGATGCAGTTTGAGGGTCAAGGGGACCAACAATGTCAATCCCTACCCTTTCAAAGGGTACCCCCACCACCGGTAGTGGTATCAGGGGGCCTTTGTTGTGCCACCTGCCTTACCACTGGCTTGGCATGTGACACAGGAGCGACAAAACTCCTTTGTGTCCTCTGACATATGTGGCCAATGAAAATGTGGAACAAGCCTGTCCCAGGTCTTGTTTTGGCCCAAGTGTCCTGCTAAAGGGATGTCATGTGCTAGGGTCAAGAGGAACCCCCTAAACTTCTGAGGTATTACCATCCTCCTGGTGGCTCCAGGGGCTGGGTCTCTACCTTCAGAATATAGGAGTCCCTCATCCCAATAAACTTTATGGGACCCACTAGCACTCCCAGCAGCCTCAGCAGCAGCCTGCTGTCTGAGGGGTTCAAGAGAGGGGCAGCACTGTTGCTCCTTACTCAGATCTTCCCTAGAAGGGCCCCCTGCCCCCAAGAACTCAACCTGATCAGGCTCAAGTCCCTCTGGGGCAGTTCCTTCTTCAGGATCTGCTTCACCTCCCTCTGGGGGTGAATCTGTGATCTGAGACAGAGGGGAAGGCACTGCCTTTACCCTACTGCTCCTCCTCTTGGGAAGCATCTGGTCCATTGTTCCAGGATCCAGAGCTGGTTCAGTGTCATGCATTCTTGCTTGTGACCTGGTCACAGCAAATACCTCTGCAGGGATGCCCAACATCTCAGCATGAGTCCATAACTCTACTTCAGACCAGGCTGAAGTCTCTAGATCATTGCCCAATAGACATTCGACAGGGAGGTCTGCACTGACTACAACCTTCTTGAGGCCAGTTACCCCTCCCCAGGAGAAATTCACAACTGCCAGACTATGGTTGGTCTTGATGTTGCTTGCATTGGTCACCTGGTACATTTCGCCCAGGATGATCTGTCCAGGGTCCACAAGATCCTCTGCCACCATGGTGACACTAGCACCTGTGTCCCTAAATGCCAAAGCCTGTTTGCCATTTATTACAGGCTGCTGTTTGTATTTGCCCAGATTACTGGGGCTCACTAGGAAGGACATATTAAGGTCTCCCTCACAAATCAGCATTGCCTGAGTGGGCACTCTGACTAGGTCAGAGTCCACTTCAGAACCCAGGGTCAACCCTACTACACCCTTATTCTGAGTACCACCTCCACCAGTAGCTGAACTAGGGGAAACAGTTGCCTTAGGGGCAGGAGTGGTGGTGGTTTGGTCTTTGGACTTGTTACAGTCAGAAGTCCAGTGCCCTTTCTGTTTACAGAATTTGCACCAGGGCTTCTTTTGGCCTTTTCCCTTGTTGGGTTGTGACTCCCCACCAGATGCAGATTTTTGGGACCCTTGTGAAGACTTCTGGTCTTTTGACTTATCCCCACCTTTCTCAGAGCCCTTAGGATCTTGCTTCTTAGCGTCACCCCCTTGGTTCTGGGGTTTCTACCTCACCCTGGTTCTGACCCACTTGTCTGCCTTCTTTCCCAATTCTTGGGGAGAGGTCAGATCCGAGTCCATCAGGTACTGATGCAACAACTGGTTCTGGCAATTATTAAGGATTTGTTCTCTCATCATCAGATTATACAATCCCTTGAAATCAGTAACCCTACTGCCAACCAGCCAACCCTCCAGAGCCTTGGTTGCACAATCAACAAAGTCAGTCCAGTCCTGAGTCTGTGCCTTCTGGGTATCTCTGAACTTTAACCTGTACTGTTCAGTGGTTAAGCCAAACCCATCTATCAGTGCACTCTTCAGGACTTCATAATCATCAGCATCCTCTTCTCTAACAGTGAGGAGCTTGTCTCTACCTTTATCTGAAAAGGAGAGCCACAAGATTGCTGCCCACTGCTTTTGGGGGACCTGCTGTACTCTACAGGCCCTCTCCATAGCAGTTATCCACTTGTGGATATCATCCCCACTCTGGTAGGGAGGAACAACCTTGCTCAGGTTCCTATGGTCTGGAATAGATTCTCTGCCTCTAGGGACACTGTTGCTGCCACCAAGGGGTTCTAACCCCTCTCGTCTAGAAGCTCTCTGGATCTCCAGGGCTTCTCTATCCAGTGCCAACTGCTTGGTTCTGAGGGCAACTCTTGCTTCCTCATACTGCAGCAGTTTGCATATTCTTTCAGAGGAGGTCTCTCTTATGGGAAAGTATGAGTTCCTCTGGTGGACACATTTTCTGCCAGAGTGATAAGAGTGCTCAGATTCCCTGGAAGGGGACCTATGCCTCTCATCCACTCTGTCAGTTCTCTTAGGGAGAATTCCTCTGTCCTTTTCAGGCCCCTTGAGGCCTGGCCCTTCAATCACAGAGTCCTGGTCATTCGGATTTTCATCGTCTGACCCAGATACTGTAATTGACCCACCCACTGATTCAGACCCATTAGCTCCTAGAGCCAATCTAAGATCATCTGCTGTCAGCAGATCTATCAGGTGCAGGGTTGAGGGACTCTGTCCTAGCCTCAGGTGTCTTTCAACACACATGGCTCTCAAGTCAGAGAAAGCCATGTCCTTATACTGAGGCTGAGTGGATCCACTGGTTCCACCCTTTAAGGACATTCTAGTGTTGTGCAGTGTTGTACTACCTACACTAGTTTGTGGCCTACTGATACTAGCTTGAGCTGTAGAAAGGGTGTGCTATCCCTTGGCACACAGCTCTAAGTTCAGTAGAACTTATCGATACTAAGCTTGTCTTTATATGTACCTTAAGTACCTATAGTGGTTTTCAGTTAGTAATTCAAATAGAGATTTTCTGGTAAAACAATAGCAAGCTGGAATCCCACCGCTGCCACCAATGTGAGAAGTTGGCCTGGTATATGCTGTTCACTAATTAAAGTGGACACCTTGCACCAGAACAATTCGACTCTTATGGTAGATAGGTTTAAGACAACCTTTATAGAAAGCTATCCTAGTGGTAGCTGTGGAGAGCAGCCTTCAGGCTAAGTCTTGAAGGAATGTAAAGCAGCTTGTTTTACCACACAATCTCTTGAATCACCAAATGAAAAGACACCACACAGGTATATATATCAAATATATATGTATTTATTAATAAACCCTCTCTACTAATTTCTTTATGAGATTAGAGGTCAGGAACATATGTACAAGTCAAATATTATCAGGATAAGTTTAGCACAATTGAATATTACAATCTTAGTTTGCTAGACCTAGGTCTAGGGCATCTAGAATCGAGGGACCCCCAAGAACCACCCCAGGTAGTTGTAGGAGACCCACAGGGGACGGACGCGGTGACCTGGCACCGATGCGAATCCTGTACGAGTCTATGCACTCAGACGCGATTGAGATATCAATGTTAAAGGTCCCTTGCGTGTTCGAGGCGAACACACTGATCGGTCCTTGTACGAGTCGAAGGACGCGGTTACAGATGGAATTGCAAGGGAGTTGGACGCGGTGTGTCTAACACAGACGCGAACCATGTACGAGTCAGTGCGATAGTCGCACTTGGAAAGTTAGAGTTTTAGGACACTTCGAGGGAAGCTACAAGCAAGTCACTTACAGGGTAAGTAGTTCTAGGGCCCACACCCACAGGAGCACTGTAGTGCTGAAGTTACCTCACCCAGGAGAGCCGGGTGCATAGGTGTTCTTTGGTGTCGGGTCGCGGCGTCGTTTTCAATGGGAGCCAGTGAAGACTTGCTGCTTGCGGCGACAGGAGAAGTGTCCGGAGGAATCCAAGCCTGGATTCGGAAGATGAAAGTCCTGAAAGCAGAGGGGACAGTGTTCAAAGTCACTTGGCAGTGACTCGGGGGAAGGAAGATGGATGCCCACCGTCGTTGCAAGATTCAGGTCGTTCGCAGTTGCCTTGACTCTTCAGCCACAAGGTCCAGGAGGCGTCGACGACAACCAGGAGCTGGATTCGGCGTGTCCCACGATGTCTGCAGCTTACTGCGGTGTCGGCAGCTCGATCGGAGCCAACAAGCCTTGGTAACAGCAAGTCTCAGGGAAAGTGTGAAGAGGCAATGGCGCAGACCAGCAAGGTCTGTGGGACTCACCCAGCAAGGGTAAGTCAGGGCAGGCCTGGAGCAACCAGGGGAGCCCTTCGGTTTCGTTAGGAAGTCTTCTGGGGACCCACAAGCTGGCTGGCAAGGGATTGCAAAGACGCCTCGGGAGGATTCGCTCACAGGGGCCCACGGTCACTCGGGACGTGGTAGGCCGCTGATCTTAGGAGGGATTCCTGCTGGAGGCTGGGACCACACGTGGTCCAAAGCACAAGTTCGTGGAACGTTGTGAAGGGGTTGCACTCGACAATAGTGCACGGTACCCAGGGGTCGTGGTTCCTCGTTACTCTTGGGGTCCACTGGCCTCAGCTTCACTGGGGACTCACGATGGCCTTTGAGAAGTCAGGAAATCTACTACTTGGGCTGCAGGGACTTCGGACTCCGGCGTGAGTGGCGTAGTTTGCGACCGTCGTTTGTAGTTTTTGGTGCCTGCCAAGCAGGGGAGTCACTCCTTGACTCCAAGGGAGATTCTTCAGTCTTCCAAAGGTAGTGGAACGTCGAAGGTCCGGGATTCTTCTTGTAGAGCGTCGTCCAGGGAAATCTAGGGTGCAATGCACAGGTTCCCCCTCTTATACTAAAAGGAGGGGAGGGACTAGCTCTATGACCCTACCTATGGGAGGGTCAGGGGAGTGGGTGGCTACACCCACTTCCCTTTGTCCAGTTTCGCGCCAGAGCAGGGACAGGTAGCCCCTGAGCCGGTTTGAACTGGCATATGCACAGAGGAGCCTTCTGCTACCCCAGTGCAGGACTTCAAAGCACTCTAAGAGTGCACCCACCCAGCCCCAATACACTAAACCCTGTCTGGGAGGTGGTTACACCTCCCTGTGACAGGATGCCTATTGTTGGGCTTCCTCCACTGCGAGTTTCGGTCATCAGCAGGAGGGCAGCCCAGTGTCTGTGACTGGTGGCATCCATTTTGTGATGCCAGGGCTCTTCAGGATTCTACCGTGTTTCCACAGTAGGTACATGTCTATCCCTCTGGAAGGGTGGAATGCTACCCCCGCCGCCAGGACTGGCGGGGGGTAGTATTCCAAGATGTTTGACACCAAACACGACATGTTTTGATGCAGCCATACCAAAGTTAGCATTTTACCGCGAGGATATAATGCACTTAAGAGTATATGGTTTAACCGCATCCACAAACAGCACCAGAGAATGGACTCTGAGAGCTGCAGAGGGGCCCTGCTCAGGCAGAGGCACCCCCTCACATAGAAGCCAAGCACCCTGCCCTCAGGATTGATAGGGCCTGCCTTAGGGGTGACTGATAGGTTTATATGTGTGTGTTGGAGAGGTATAGGGAACCTATACCTCAGTGAGGAGTGCTAGCACCACCTCACCCAGGCTGCAGTAGCAAGCCTGTGGTGTCAGATTTAGTCTGCTTCCCAGGGGTGGCATAATACATGCTGCAGCCCCTGGTAGGCCTGTGAAGTACCTATGCCCTTGGTACCTAAGGTACCATGTACTAGGGACTCATAAGGTACCACAGAATCCAATCACTAGTGCACCTAGAGTGCACTCCAAGTCGTTTAGAGAGAACAGAGAGGCTGGGGCCCTGATTGGCAGGGACCCAGCCAGACTATAGCCAGAAACCAGTGTAAACATCAGAAAAAAGTGAGGGCAACATAAGAGGCAGATCCTACTCTCCTACACAGGGGCTACTGGTAATTTTATAGACTTTGATATGGTGAAAAAGTTCAAAATGCCATATGAGAAAAAATCAGCTCCAGAATTAGTACAGGTAGTAGATGGTAGCAATCTATCTGGAGGTCCTGTAACGTTACAGATGGCACTGATTACACTCAGTCATTCCACCAACAAGGAACTACATTAAGAACATCTTAGGTTCAATATTATTCGAGCCCCACAATATGGAGTCATTTTGGAATTACCCTGGCTGGCTTTGCACAATCTTGTGATTTATTGGAGCGAGAGATCGATTCAGTTTTCCTCCAATTACTGTCAACAACATTGTTTAACACCAAATCAAATCCAGAAGCAAGATCCTCCCTTAGCACTTCTTACAGCTGCTGAAAAAGATATTCAGTTGCCCAAGCAATATGCGGCCTTTTCCACAGTGTTTAGTGAACAACAGGCAGTTCAGTTACCTCCCCACAGACCGTACAAGACAAGTATATTTTGACACCTATTGTTGGTTCTAAAATAAAACAACTATATTTTTAGGGAAACGGCCTGAACAACGATTTTTCAACAACGAGTGTCCTTAACAACGACTCATAAACAACGACCTGGAACTGAACCACGACCTCCTCAACAACTACTTTATTAAACAACGAGTGGCCTTAACAACGACTCTGACCTTTAAACACTAACAAAAATGTAATTAATTTAAAGATAAATTTGAATGAAAACTATTTTTAATAAACAATCTTGAACCGAGACACTGTTTTAATTTACCTTGTGAGGCCAGTAGATGGCACTGTAGGATTGTTTTAAAATGATGTTTTAATGCTGACGTGTTTTTTTTTTTTTTTAAATCGCTTTAGATAGTGCATTTGGTTTAAATTTTCCGGTTGGTATGCCGCCAATTAAGTAAGCATTGTAGTTAGGAACACTTCCACATCCCAGCTTAACAGTGTGATTCTGTATGATCTCTGGCATTTTGCACTTGTTTATTCAGATTATACAACTCGGTGATGAGAGAGTAAGTTGATGTGGCATGCTGCATCAAGCAGCTACTGGAATATATATTATCATTTTAGGAACAGACCACCAGGCACTTCCTCTTTCTTTATCTGATTCTAGCAGGTTCTTTTTCATAACTAGGATCGCCCTTTTCGCGGGTTTCATTAATATAATTTTATCAATTCTTCTCTCTTTTCTGCCATTATTTCTGCAGCTCTACGAAAATATTTCCGTAATCAAACGTCAACACCAGCAACATTTTAATATAGTTCAAGTCTGGAGATTAACGGTTAGTAGCATTGTAGAAAATGTAATTAAAATCGGAGGTAAGCGTCTACGTGTAAATATCAGTATTGTTAAAAAAGAAAAACAGTGTAAGAGTGGCATTTTAAAAGATATCAGGTATTCATTTACAACAGTTTAAAAGTTGGTTTACTGAAAGCGACCGTTCATAAATGGCATACTAAACAACAACAAGATTTCTCGCATCTAGATTCGGTTTTTATGTCAAGAGAATTTTTTCGTGGTTCAGTAAGTCGTGGTTCAGTACTTAGTGGTTAGGATTTGGTCGTTGTATAGCCTTCGTGGTTTAGGGACTCGTGATTCCAGAGGTAGTTGTTTAATCATACAACCATATTTTTATATACAAACCATTGGCCTAGAGTTCAGTTCTTGAGTGTGTGGCTTCATTTGCTGACTGAGTGTGTACAACAAATGCTTTACACTGTCCTCTGATACTGCCTTACTGCTCGACCAAGCTACCACTTTAGAGAGTAAGGTTATATCTAACTTTAGCCTCTGCCAAACCTCTGGGGACTGTGGACTCTTTGCACACTGAACCTTACTTTGGTGCAGTATATACAGAGCCACTTTCTTACATTGTTTGCGTGTTGATGGGTTCAGGAAGTCACACACGGCTAGTATCGGCTCCACAATGATGAAGCACCAGCGTCGATGAGGTCGGGGCTGCGGTGCAAGTATGGGCGATCGACTCAGACATCGTCACCGAGGCCGCGGCCTGCACCGGAGCCGAGGGCACCGTTCGTGACGCTCACGACGCATCGCCCATACTTGCACCGCAGCCCCGACCTCATCGACGCTGGTGCTTCATCATTGTGGAGCCGATACTAGCCGTGTGTGACTTCCTGAACCCATCGACACGCAAAGTCGTAAGGAACCGTTGCCTCGCTGCCACCGCGACATCACCTCCCCGGCAACAGTAAGGAACCGATGCCTCACCTCCCCGGCAACAGTAAGGAACCGATGCCTCACCTCCCCGACAACAGTAAGGAACCAACGCCTCACCTCCCCTGCAGCGCAGTAAGGAATCGAGGCCTCACCTCCCCTGGGGTCATAAGGAACCAACGCATCGCCTCCCCTGTGGTCGTAACGAACCGGCGCCGCCCGCCACCACAAAGCATCACCTACCCGAAGCCGTGCACCGTCTTTGCTTTCATCGTTTGCAAAGGTACTGTTCTTTGGGGGTCTGTGTGGCTCCGCGCCCGACGCCGCGCACCTTGCAGTCGGTGCTGTACTTTGGATTTTCATCTGTCACAACGTCGTATTAGCTCCAGGTGGAGTTATTCGTTGCTACAAGCTTTATTTGTGTGAGTAACCTATTTTTGAGGATATCTTGGTATATGTATTGTGGATTTTTGTCTTTTTAGTCTTGTTTGATTTAGATCTGTGGTACTCATAGTACGGCCCGCGGGCCGCCAGCGGCCCGGCAGGCCTTCATTGGCGGCCCACGGACCTTGCCTTGCAGTTTCCACGGCCGGCAGTAAACACAGAAGATGACCGCAGGAGTATACGTAGTGAATACGTATTAAATAGGTATTTACTACGTATGCTCCTGCGGCCTTCTTCTGTGTTTACTGCCGGCCCCTGTGACGTCAGGGCACCTTCGGAAAGCTTCCAAAAGGCCCTTTAAAAGTCAGCTGTAAGCGCTTTTACAGCTGACTTTTAAAAGGGCCTTTTGGGAAGCTTCCTAGTTTGGACAAAGACAGATAGAGGCGCAGAGACAGATAGAGGCGCAGAGGCAGATAGGGGCGCAGAGACAGATAGAGGCACAGAGACAGAGGCGCAGAGACAGATAGAGGCGCAGAGACAGATAGAGGCGCAGAGACAGAGGCGCAGAGACAGATAGAGTCAGAGAGACAGATAGAGACAGATAGAGACAGGGACAGATAGAGACAGGGACAGACAGACAGAGTTAGAGACAGGGACAGAGATAGAGACAGGGACAGACAGAGACAGGGACAGAGATAGACAGGGACAGAGATAGAGACAGAGACAGGGACAGACAGAGACAGGGACAGACAGGGACAGAGACAGGGACAGACCTGGACAGGGACAGACAGACAGAGATAGAGGCAGGGACAGAGATAGAGACAGGGACAGAGATAGAGACAGGGACAGAGACAGAGACAGGAACAGGGACAGAAATAGAGACAGAGACAGGGACAGACAGAGACAGAGACCGGGACAGAGACAGACAGCGACGGGGACAGACAGGGACAGAGACAGGGACAGACTGGGACAGGGACAGACAGAGAAAGGGACAGACAGATAGAGACAGAGACAGGGACAGACAGACAGATAGAGACAGGGACAGACAGATAGAGACAGAGACCGGGACAGACAGAGACAGGGACAGACAGAGACAGGGACAGACAGGGACAGACAGATAGAGACAGTGACCGGGACAGACAGAGACAGGGACAGACAGAGACAGGGACAGACAGACAGACAGACAGAGACAGAGACAGGGACAGAGACAGGGACAGACAGAGACAGGGACAGACAGAGACAGGGACAGACAGATAGAGACAGTGACCGGGACAGACAGAGACAGGGACAGACAGAGACAGGGACAGACAGACAGACAGACAGAGACAGAGACAGGGACAGAGACAGGGACAGACAGAGACAGTGACAGACAGATAGAGACAGAGACAGGGACAGGCAGAGACAGGGACAGACAGATAGAGACAGAGACAGGGACAGACAGATAGAGACAGGGAACGACAGATAGATGGAGAAAGAGACAGGGACAGACAGGGACAGACAGATAGAGACAGGGACAGACAGGGACAAGGACAGACAGAGACATGGACCGAGACAGATAGAGACAGAGACAGGGACAGACAGAGACAGAGACAGGGACATACAGAGACAGGGACATACAGAGACAGGGACATAGAGAGACAGGGACAGACAGATAGATAGAGCCAGGGACAGACAGATAGAGACAGGGACAGACAGATAGAGACAGGGACAGACAGATAGAGACAGGGACAGACAGACAGGGACAGACAGATAGAGACAGGGACAGACAGAGACAGGGACAGACAGATAGAGACAGAGACAGGGACAGGGACAGACAGACAGAGACAGACAGGGACAGACAGGGACAGACAGATAGAGACAGAGACAGAGACAGATAGAGACATAGACAGATAGAGACATAGACAGATGGAGAGATAGAAGATAGAGAGATAGAAGATAGAGATAGAGAGAGATAGAGACATAGAGAGAGAGATAGAGAGATAGAGATAGCTAGAGAGAGAGAGATAGAGAGAGAGATAGAGAGATAGATAGAGATAGAGCGAGATAGAGAAAGATAGAGAGAGATAGAGATAGAGAGAGATAGATAGAGATATAGAGAGAGAGATAGATAGATAGATAGATAGATAGATAGATAGATAGATAGATAGATAGATGTGTGTATGCCGGGTCTGGTGGCTCAGTGGACGAATGCGTCCGCTGCAGGGGCCTGTGTTCAACCTCATGGTCACATGTTTTTTTTCTTGCTCTAGCCCCGCCCCCCTCCCCCACTGACCCCGCCCCCACCGGTGCGGCCCTCGGCCACAAACCACACTCTAAATTTGGCTCCCGAGAGAAAGTTTGTGAGTACCCATGATTTAGATAAAGATTACTTATTTTTCTAAACTTGTGTAGTGTCCATTTGTAGTGTTTTCACTGTTTTACTGTATGTGTGCACAAATGCTTTACACACTACCTCGGAGATAAGCCTGTTTGCTCTTGCCAAACTACCAGGGTGGTCAGCAGGGGTTGTCTAAGGGCGTAACTCCCTTACCCTGACTAGAAGCAAAGGTCCCTACTTGGACAAAGGTGCAAGCCATTGCCAACTAGAGACCCCCATTTCTAACACCTACCAAGAAGCTGGGAGAGAGTCGGTGGTGGGTCTTACTCGTCTCAAGCCTCACCTTGCTGCTCTGTCTGGCACCTCACTGGCAATCACAGCTGGCTCGTTCTTATGTCCAGGGCCAGATTCCTGCCCAGCTGCTGCCATGGAGCCTCTGAGTTGCCAGCTAAGGAAGCAGGGTAAAATAAAAGTAGAATCTCTGTGTATGTATTTGTGAGTGACTGACAGTGAAGGAGATTGAGTGAGAGAGTGTGTGTGGGAGTATGTTTGAGTTTCAGTGAGAGGGAAAGTGAATCTGAGTTTGAGAGACTGCACCAATAAGTGAAAGTGAGTGTGAGGGAGCGAGTGAAGGAGTGTGAGTGTGTTAGACAGAGTGATTGAATGGAGATTGTGAGAGGGTGTGCAAGTGAGTCAGGGGTGTAGCTATCCATGGTGCAGTATGTGCAGCAGCACCAATGCCCAGAATCAGCAAGTGTGAAAGGGTGAGTGTGTTTGTAAGTGAGAACCAGCGAGTATGAGTATGCTTGTGTGTGAGTAACAGTGGGTGGGGAGTGAGTATCAGTGAGAATGAGTAAGTGAGAGAGAGAGTGTGACTTACAGTGAGTGAGTAGAAAGAGAGTGAATGTGAGGAGTGAGTAAGAGTGAGAGAGTGTGAGTGTGTAGAAAGAGTGAATGTGAGAGGGAGTGAATATGAGTGAGAGAGTGTGTGAGTAGAAAGAGAGCGAATGTGAAAGGGAGTGAATATGAGTGAGAGAGTGTGAGTGAGTGTTTGTGTTCTATGATAGTAAGTCTTCTGCCGGCCGCCACATACTCAGTGTTATTCTGGGCTAAGGGCGGCACACGAGGTAACATGCTGCTGCTCAGCCGATGGCATATTGGAGATCATTCTTGGCATAATGAAGGGCACCCATGGTCAATGCAGGGCCAGACATACTAGAAGTAATTCTTGGCATGGCCCCATGTGGGAGAAATGGCGTTGATGCGTACTGGAGGAAATGAATGGCATGGGGCACCCAGGGCAAAGTGCTGGACCTGGGACATTGGGGGTGATTCTTGGCATAACATGGGGCACCAAAGGCAACATGCAGACCAATGGCACGATGGTGGTGCTGGGATATCGGAGACAAGTCTTTGCCTTGGAGATGGCAGTCGTGGTATACTGGCGACAAGTGGAGGGGCTGGGGAAGCAACCCATGATAAAATGCTGCCTCTGTAATAGTGGAGGTAATATATGACATACGGGCCACCCATGCTATATAGTGGCAACACTGGTGGCAAACTTCTGGCAATGGAATATTGTACATAATCCTTGGCATAAGGGGTACCCATAAGAAAATGCTGGCATTGGCACAACGAAGATAATTCTCAACTTATGGGGAACTCTCAAGGCAGAACTTTGAAAAAAGGGGTGTATACCTGGCATGTACTATGCCCACCACCTTCAAAGCTCAGCCGGTGCCACTGTTTGCACCCACACGTGGCTGTGCAGCTGGGCAGAGCGCTGAGGTAGTTCTGCAAGTTAGTGCTGTTTTCACAGAGATGTGTTTGGACCCTCCACCTTACAGTATGGAGAGAGTTCTTCATCCTTCAATGGTCGATAAACTGAGCACACTTAGCTTGGCTGAAAATAAAAAGCACTGTTTGAAGCTCTACGCAGCGCTCTACAGAAACAAGGCGCTATTATGAAGTTTACCGTCGGGTCTGGTGTAGGCACACACCAGAGCACGGGAAGGTGTGTGTGGGGGCGAAGGGGGAGGAGTGCATCGCCGAGGCAGATGGCACGAGAACCTCGCCCTGTCTTTCCGAGCAGAGGCCCCAGATAGACCCAGGTGGCCTTTGTGCAGCGAGGCGCATCTCCAGTGTATTCAAAGTAGGCAGGTCCGTGCTAGCGCAAAACTGACCCCGAGGCGGTGCAGGAGGGAGTGTGTGCAGGCTTGTCTCCTTCAGACCGACATCTTCGGAGAGACCCTCCGTGGCAAAGCCAGAGCGTCCTTTCCGAACGAGGAGCCTGATGTCCCCCTGCCCATCCATGGCCTCTCTCTGGCTGCTGCTGGCCCTCCTAATGGGGACGGTGTGCAGCCGGGAGCACGCCCAAGGAACAACTGGTAAGATAGCTCAGCGTGTTAACGCGTCTGATGCAGGGATCGGTGTCTCAAATAAGATAACTCAGTGGGTTTGTGCACCTGCAGCAGAGTCTGTGCAATGCTTTTGTGCTTGGTCTTCCTTTTTTGTTGTTTTGTATTGTTTTTTTAAAAGTCTTGTTACCTGTGGTTTGGACATAAAATTGTTAAATAATGATTTATTTGTATGTGTATTAAAATATTTAAATTATTTTATTGTTAGCTTTAAGTTATGCTATAATTCGTTACTTGCTTTGTAAATGTAGATGTCAAATGTGCATAGAGCTGTGTGTAACCCCAGGTCACAGGTTTGAATCCTAGTTCGACAGCTCAGGACTCTTTGTTAGACGCCTCGACAGGGGATGTAAGCGCTATATAAATGAAATTTAAATACCCGTAGCAGAGATTTGTGTATAACCCACAGTATACAGGTTTGAATCTTAGTACGACAGCTCATGACTCTTTGTTAGACGCCTCGACAGGGGTAGTAAGCGCTATATAAATGGAATTTAAACAGGGCACAAGTTGGGGGTACACGCAGGTACACAGCGTCCAACCACTCTTTTCAAAGGGTGGACGCCGTCCCCCGTGCCAAGAAGTTGGGCCCCACAGAAAAATGCTGAACGTGTCCCGGTGTACGGTGTACTTTTCAGACACCGGGACACGTTCAGCAGCGCCTGCACTGTTTGCTTTCCATTCCCAGCAGCAACATGCAGGCAGGTAGGGGGCTTTTTTTCACCTCCAGCCGGGCCGAAGTTAAGGGGCCATCAGGCCTCCTTTTGTTTGAATATCCTGACTGGAGGCGGCCTGGAACCTCACACTTAACTGTAAATACCAAAAGGCACACAGCTACTTAAGAGAGGCATGCTTTTGACTTTGTTCGGTCCCTGTATATAAGAGATGCATGCGCGCCCTGTAAGAATGTCAGGTGTGTTGGTCTGTCCCAGTATTTACACAAATAACAATTATAATAGCACTATTTTATTTCTTATATAGCGCTATGCAACCCAATGCAGGGTCTTAGAGCTCTTTAAGTAACATACACATTATACATTCACAATAAAACATGTACATGTGTAAGTCAATGTACAAGATGAGTTAAATGAGACACGGTTACAAGGTGGAGGAGTCACATGTCCATCATAGCTCACTGTGCTATATTACAAGGATTACAATTTATGAAACTGCATGTAACAAAAGGATCTCTGTGTTAAAAGCAGTACCCCACTTTACTTCCTACATAAAATAAAAATCTGTCATATGCATGTGACGTGATGTGCTTTGCAGGAGACGCATTAACCGAATACTACTTTGATTCAAATCTGGGACTTCACAAAACACAGATCTCTCTAACAAATGCGTTAATCTCCAGAGTTATCTCACCATTATTACTCTTCCCTGAGATTTACTGGGCACTTTTACAGCAGATGCCTTAACCCAATCAAATATTTTAAAATGTAGACATTGCAACCAATTAAGCATAACAGATCTACTGCCATGCTTCCCCTTGTTGCCAATTTCTTTGTGGCAGGGTTTAAAACAATAAATGTATTAGTTGAGGCCCAGATTTTGCGTCGGGATTGCGCCACTTTTTTGGCACAACCACAACGCCAAATCTCATTTGTTAAATCTAATAATGCGCTTAAATGTACTCATGATATACCTGATAAACATATGTGTGAGGTCTTAATATCTGATATCACTTCTTGTGGTGTCACTTCCAGTGAGGTCACTTTCTGTGATGTCACATGCAATGTCACGCATCGTGACATCATGCGCTGTGATGGCACGCGTCATGATTTCACTTGCATACTGCCTAACCTGGTTAGTTCCCCCACTTTTTTTTTTAGGACTTGTGCCCTGAATTCAAACACTTGTACCAGAGATCTGTGTGTAACCCCAGGCAGTGGCGTAGCTAGGCTTTAGGCCGCCCGCGGTGGCCCCTGCGTTTATGCCGGGCTGCGACGGCCTGATCGAAGAGCGGGGGGGGTTCTGGCCATTCATGCGGCCGCGACGGCCGCAGGTAAGAGCGGGGGGCTCTGCCGTGATTCTTGCGTCTGCGACGGCAGCAGGTATGAGCAGGGGGAGGGGGGGCCGGCCGCCGCCCCCAAAACTCATGCCGCCTGGGGCGGTCCGCCCCCACCGCCCCCCCCCCAGCTACGCCACTGACCCCAGGTCACATGCTTCATTCTTAATGAGCGAGTGCAGGGTGAATACACCTGCTGCAGAAATATACGTGTTTATGTGACCTGCATGTCATCTACTGCTCTACTAAAGTACCTTAGGCCTCATTTATGAGAAGTGTCGCATCACTGCGTGAAAGCAGTGATGCAACACTACTCAGTGCGCCATTCTTGCGACACCAATGATGAGTCATGTTTACAGTCTGACGCATCATGTCGCAAGGAATGACAGAAGCGTCAGTATTGCTGACGTATCGGTCGGCGCAAAAGTGGCGCATTGCTGGAGTTGTGTCGGAAGCGTGACGCAACTCCAGCAATTTTCCTTTCACATGGAGCAAGCCCCATGGGCCTGCGTCACCCTTACACCTGCTATGAGGCAGGCGTAAGGTTTTGAGGCATTGGTGTCCTAGAAGTGGCGAAGTGAAATCTCATAGATTTCACTGCGCCACTCCTACGACCATTTCTTGCGGGGGAACGCCCACCCTGCATACATTATACCTGACGCAGGTATAATGTAGCGCAGGGGTATACGAAGTGACGCATCTGCCTAGATGCCTCACTTCGTAAATATGGCGCAACATAGCGCATTATTTACACCGCCACTGCGTGACGCAATGGCGTGCGCAAAAGTGACGCAGGCCTACACACACACACATACACACACACACACCTCTGCTTGTGTAACTCAGTCTTGGACTGTGGCACCGCTGCTCTCCCAGTACTGGGACTCACACTCAGCTCTGTTACTGTAACTCAGTCCTGGCCTGTGGCACCGCTGCTCTCCCAGTACTGGGACTCACACTCAGCTCTGTTACTGTAACTCAGTCCTGGCCTGTGGCACTCGTTGCTGTCCCAGTACTGCTACACACACACACAGTTCTCTGTCAGTGCACCTCAGTCCTGGCCTGTGGCACCCGTTGCTGTCCCAGTACTGGGACTCACACTCAGCTCTGTTACTGTAACTCAGTCCTGGCCTGTGGCACTCGTTGCTGTCCCAGTACTGCTACACACGCACACAGTTCTCTGTCAGTGCACCTCAGTCCTGGCCTGTGGCACCCGTTGCTGTCCCAGTACTGGGACTCACACTTAGCTCTGTTACTGTAACTCAGTCCTGGCCTGTGGCACTCGTTGCTGTCCCAGTACTGGGACTCACACTCAGCTCTGTTACTGTAACTCAGTCCTGGCCTGTGGCACCGCTGCTCTCCCAGTACTGGGACTCACACTCAGCTCTGTTAGTGTAACTCAGTCCTGGCCTGTGGCACTCGTTGCTGTTCCAGTACTGGGACTCACACTCAGCTCTGTCAGTGCACCTCAGTCCTGGCCTGTGGCACTCGTTGCTGTCCCAGTACTGGGACTCACACTCAGCTCTGTTACTGTAACTCAGTCCTGGCCTGTGGCACCTGTTGCTGTCCCAGTACTGGGACTCACACTCAGCTCTGTTACTGTAACTCAGTCCTGGCCTGTGGCACCGCTGCTCTCCCAGTACTGGGACTCACACTCAGCTCTGTTAGTGTAACTCAGTCCTGGCCTGTGGCACCGCTGCTCTCCCAGTACTGGGACTCACACTCAGCTCTGTTACTGTAACTCAGTCCTGGCCTGTGGCACCGCTGCTCTCCCAGTACTGGGACTCACACTCAGCTCTGTTACTGTAACTGAGTCCTGGCCTGTGGCACCCGTTGCTGTCCCAGTACTGGGACTCACACTCAGCTCTGTTACTGTAACTCAGTCCTGGCCTGTGGCACCGCTGCTCTCCCAGTACTGGGACTCACACTCAGCTCTGTTACTGTAACTCAGTCCTGGCCTGCGCTGCTGTCCCAGTACTGGGACTCACACTCAGCTCTGTTACTGTAACTCAGTCCTGGCCTGTGGCACCGCTGCTCTCCCAGTACTGGGACTCACACTCAGCTCTGTTACTGTAACTCAGTCCTGGCCTGTGGCACCGCTGCTCTCCCAGTACTGGGACTCACACTCAGCTCTGTTACTGTAACTCAGTCCTGGCCTGTGGCACCGCTGCTCTCCCAGTACTGGGACTCACCCTCAGCTCTGTTACTGTAACTCAGTCCTGGCCTGTGGCACCGCTGCTCTCCCAGTACTGCGACTCACACTCAGCTCTGTTACTGTAACTCAGTCCTGGCCTGTGGCACCGCTGCTCTCCCAGTACTGGGACTCACACTCAGCTCTGTTACTGTAACTCAGTCCTGGCCTGTGGCACTCGTTGCTGTCCCAGTACTGCGACTCACACTCAGCTCTGTTACTGTAACTCAGTCCTGGCCTGTGGCACTCGTTGCTGTCCCAGTACTGCTACACACGCACACAGTTCTCTGTCAGTGCACCTCAGTCCTGACCTGCAGCACCCCTTGCTATCCCAGTACCGGTACTCACACATCCACACACAGCCCTCTTCAGACCAGTGTTATGGCACAGGAGGGGGTGTTGTTGAGGCAGTCTTCCGTCCGTGACTTCAAATCAAAGCCCCCAGTGCCTGGACTCTGAAAGAAGAAGTGAAAGCGCTACCCCCTTCCTGCCCCACCCCGAGAGAAGAACTTTCATCCTTCAGCAATCAAGAGAATACTTTACTGTGACTATCAATCACATCCGTCAGGGCAGCTCCTGGGGACGGTGTGACGTGTGTTCTACACCCTGTCACTGTCCGGCACTGGCTCAGAGGACGGGGCCCTCTGGTCCTGGGGGAGGAAGCGAACTGTTGGGGTCCAGGGCATCCGCAGGGCGTGGAGGTACGATGGAGCCAACCCTTCTAAAGAGGGGTACGGCATGGAAGACGGGGCTCTGGCCCCCAGGCCTGAGTAGAAGGGGGGCAGCCCAGGGCCCCCGAGCCATGCTGGCCAGAAGGAGCCACGTCGACTGAGTCCAGGCTGTCTGCTCCTCGGCTCTCTGCACAGATGCACGTCATACATGACATACACGTGTCACCACCTCTCGACTTCTATTGTGTGGTTACAGCACCCAGACACTCGCCACCTCCCCAGAGGGACCCCATTAACCAGTCCACTGTTCACCTCCCTGGGGCCCCAAATCCAGTAGTCCAGACATGTCCCTGTGTTAGTTGGGACATGTGGCCGAGCCCCCATCTCAGGGAGCCCCAAGGGGCAGGTGGAATAGGTACAGGCCGGTGACGTCACTTGGAGGGTCGGACCCACATTCACATTTGACCCCCACCGTGCCTATATTTCATGTCCAGTTGTGAGCTCACAGAACATAAATGCGGTCCAATGTATTTCAAAGTAGTGTTCACACTGTGGCCACATTTTCACTACGATGAGCCCTGGTTGTGTGTTATAAAGATGGACAAGACACTGGGGCTGGCAGCATAGGGGTGCACAGGGGGCACAGGGCAGTGACACTGAGGGCTGGCAGCACAGGGCAGGGCAGTGACACTGGGGCTGGCAGCACAGGGGGGCACAGGGCAGTGACACTGGGGCTGGCAGCACAGGGGGCACAGGGCAGTGACACTGAGGACTGGCAGGACGGGGGGCACAGGGCAGTGACACTGGGGCTGGCAGCACACGGGGGCACAGGGCAGTGACACTGGAGCTGGCAGCACAGGGGGGCACAGGGCAGTGACACTGGGGCTGGCAGCACAAGGGGGCACAGGGCAGTGACACTGAGGGCTGGTAGCACAGGGGGCACAGGGCAGTGACACTGAGGGCTGGCAGCACAGGGCAGGGCAGTGACACTGGGGCTGGCAGCACAGGGGGGCACAGGGCAGTGACACTGAGGGCTGGTAGCACAGGGGGCACAGGGCAGTGACACTGAGGACTGGCAGCACAGGGCAGGACAGTGACACTGGGGCTGGCAGCACAAGGGGCACAAGGCAGTGACACAGGGCTGGCAGCACAGGGGGGCACAGGGCAGTGACATTGAGGGCTGGCAGCACAGGGGGCACAGGGCAGTGACACTGAGGGCTGGCAGCGCAAAGGGCACAGGGCAGTGACACTAAGGGCTGGTAGCACAGGGGTTCCAGGGCAGGGCAGTGACACTGAGGGCTGGCAGCACAAGGGGGCGCAGGGCAGGGCAGTGACACTGAGGGCTGGCAGCACAGGGGGGCACAGGGCAGTGAAACTGGGGCTGGCAGCACAGGGGGGCACATGGCAGTGACACTGAGGGCTGGCAGCACAAGGGGCACAAGGCAGTGACACAGGGCTGGCAGCACAAGGGGCACAAGGCAGTGACACAGGGCTGGCAGCACAGGGGGGCACAGGGCAGTGACACTGAGGGCTGGCAGCACAGGGGGCACAGGGCAGTGACACTGGGGGCTGGCAGCGCAAAGGGCACAGGGCAGTGACACTAAGGGCTGGTAGCACAGGGGGCACAGGGCAGGGACACTGAGGGCTGGCAGCACAGGGGGACAGGGCAGGGCAGTGACACTGAGGGCTGGCAGCACAGGGGGCACAGGGCAGTGACACTGGGGGCTGGCAGCACAAGGGGCACAGGACAGTGACACTGGGGCTGTCAGCACAGGGGGGCACAGGGCAGGGACACTGAGGGCTGGCAGCACAGGGGGGCACAGGGCAGGGCAGTGACACTGAGGGCTGGCAGCACAGGGGGCCACAGGGCAGTGACACTAGGGGCTGGCAGCACAGGGGGGCACAAGGCAGTGACACTGGGGCTGGCAGCACAGGGGGGCACAGGGCAGTGACACTGAGGGCTGGCAGCACAGGGGGCACAGGGCAGTGACACTGAGGGCTGGCAGCACAGGGGGGCACAGGGCAGTGACACTGAGGGCTGGCAGCACAGGGGGGCACAGGGCAGTGACACTGGGGCTGGCAGCACAGGGGGGCACAGGACAGTGACACTAAGGGCTGGCAGCACAGGGGGCACAGGGCAGTGACACTGAGGGATGGCAGCACAAGGGGCACAGGGCAGTGATACTGAGGGCTGGCAGCACAAGGGGCACAGGGCAGTGACACTGGGGCTGTCAGCACAGGGGGCACAGGGCAGTGACACTGGGGCTGGCAGCACAGAGGGGCACAGGGCAGTGGCACTGAGGGCTGGCAGCACAAGGGGCACAGGCAAGTGACACTGAAGGCTGGCAGCACAGGGGGCGCAGGGCAGTGACACTGGGGGCTGGCAGCACAAGGGGCACAGGGCAGTGACACTGAGGACTGGCAGCACAAGGGGCACAGGGCAGTGACACTGGGGCTGGCAGCAAAGGGGGGCACAGGGCAGTGACACTGAGGGCTGGCAGCACAAGGGGCACAGGGCAGTGACACTGAGTACTGCCAGCACAGGAGGCACAGGGCAGTGACACTGGGGCTGTCAGCACAGGGGGGCACAGGGAAGTGACACTGGGGCTGGCAGCACAGGGGGCACAATGCAGGGACACTGAGGGCTGGCAGCACAGGGGGCAAAGGGCAGGGCAGTGACACTGAGGGCTGGCAGGACAGGGGGGCACAGGGCAGTGACACTGGGGCTGGCAACACAGGGGGCCCAGGGCAGTGACACTGGGGCTGGCAGCACAGAGGGGCACAGGGCAGTGACACTGAGGGCTGGCAGCACAGGGGGGCACAGGGCAGGGCAGTGACTCTGAGGACTCGCAGCACAGGGGGGCACAGGGCACTGACACTGAGGGCTTGCAGCACAAGGGGCACAGGGCAGTGACTCTGAAGGCTGGCAGCACAGAGGACACAGGGCAGTGACACTGAGGGCTGGCAGCACAAGGGGCACAGGGCAGTGACACTGAGGGCTGGCAGCTCAAGAGGCACAGGGCAGTGACACTGAGGGCTGACAGCACAGGGGGCACAGGGCAGTGACACTGAGGGCTGGCAGCACAAGGGGCACAGGGCAGTGACACTGAGGGCTGGCAGCACAGGGGGCACAGGGCAGTGACACTGAGGGCTGGCAGCACAGGGGGCACAGGGCAGGGCAGTGACACCGAGGGCTGGCAGCACAAGGGGGCACAGGACAGTGACACTGGGGGCTGGCAGCACAGGGGGCACAAGGCAGTGGCACTGAGGGCTGGGAGCACAGGGGGGCACAGGGCAGTGACACTGAGGGCTGGTAGCACAGGGGACACAGGGCAGTGACACTGAGGACTGACAGCACAGGGGGGCAGAGGGCAGTGACACTGAGGGCTGGCAGCACAAGGGGCACAGGGCAGTGACACTGAGGGCTGGCAGCACAGGGGGCACAGGGCAGTGACACCGAGGACTGGCAGCACAGGGGGGAACAGGGCACTGACACTGAGGGCTGGCAGCACAAGGGGCACAGGGCAGTGACACTGAGGGCAGGCAGCACAGGGGACACAGGGCAGTGACACTGAGGGCTGGCAGCACAAGGGGCACAGGGCAGTGACACTGGGGCTGTCAGCACAGGGGGACACAGGGCAGTGACACTGGGGCTGGCAGCACAGGGGGGCACAGGGCAGTGACACGGGCTGGCAGCACAGGGGGCACAGGGCAGTGACACTGAGGGCTGGCAGCACAAGGGGCACAGGGCAGTGACACTGAGGGCTGGCAGCACAGGGGAAACAGGGCAGTGACACTGAGGACTGCCAGCACAAGGGGCACAGGGCAGTGACACTGGGGCTGGCAGCACAGGGGGCACAGGGCAGTGACACTGAGGGCTGGCAGCACAAGGGCACAGGGCAGTGACACTGAGGGCCGGCAGCACAGGGGGCACAGGGCAGTGACACTGGGGCTGTCAGCACAGTGGGGCACAGGGCAGTGACACTGGGGCTGGCAGCACAGGGGGCACAAGGCAGGGACACTGAGGGCTGGCAGCACAGGAGGGCACAGGGCAGGGCAGTGACACCGAGGGCTGGCAGCACAGGGGGCACAGGGCAGTGACACTGGGGCTGGCAGCACAGGGGGCACAGGGCAGTGACACTGAGGGCTGGCAGCACAGGGCAGGGCAGTGACTCTGAGGACTCGCAGCACAGTGGGGCACAGGGCCCTGACACTGACGGCTGGCAGCACAAGGGGCACAGGGCAGTGACACTGAGGGCTGGCAGCACAGGGGACACAGGGCAGTGACTGTTGGACGTGGCCCTTTTTCCCCGAAATTTTTCGTTTTCCCCTAGCCGTTTTACCATGTGTGAAACTCACTCAAGATGGATGCCACAGGCCCCTGCTACTGCAGAGGGGCCTTACACGCATACACACTAGTAGCCAGGGTCAGGCTGGGACATAGGGATACAGTATCCATTCCGTCCCCGCCTCTGGGCCACATAGCCAGGCATGTAGAAGGTTCCAGAACCTTCCGGGCTGTGGGAGGAGTTATGTTTTGCCGCCTTTGGGAGAGTCACCTGACCTAGGGGTATAAAAGGCTTGGAGGGAAAACTTTCTAGTCAGTTGATGAGGCACCACTGAACCTGGGAGAACCTCCGCCGGAGTATAGGCTTTAGGGCCTAGGGGGAGACCTACACTACTGCTGCTGACAGGGCTGAGGCCCTGCTGTAGTAAGATAGCTGAGGAACGCCCACCACCCACTGACCTTGCCCAGTGTGAGGGGACCCAGGGAACCACCTTCAGCGTGCGGGGAGGAACACCAAGCACTCCCAGACCACCAACTCATCCCCCCCCCTCATAAGAAGAAACTTCTGACAGGAAACTGTGACAAGGAACCTATAACAAGGAACTTCTGACAAGAAACTTACAACTAGAAGCGCCTAAGAAGCAACCAAGCTGAAGCAGTCGCAAGACCCCTTAACTTGAGGAGGCCTGACCGTCCAGCAAGGCCTAAAGCCTAGAACTGCCCACCAGGGGATCACCAGGTAAAGCGCCGTACCCTGAAGCGCTAAACCTTCACCCCCTATTCACTTTTGCCTGTTGCTGGGCTGCCCCCAAGTACTTTGCCAGTCAGCCCTGCCCACAGGCTGCTGGTGCACCCTGCTTTCTGTTGCCCCTCAGGTCACTGACCTTATGAAGGAGATCACCGCCACGGCCGCCGCCGCCGCCTGAGAAGAGGCACCGTGTGGTGAGGTGTGCCGTCGCGCCCTCATCGGGGGAAGCGCTGAGGTAAAGGAAGCCCCTCAGGTGTGTGAGGTGAGGAGCGCCGTCCGCGCCCTCACCGAAGCCTCCAGAGACTGGGCCCTGGTCCCTCATCGCCGCCGTCGCGGCCAAAGAGTCGTACCCGCCGCCGTCGCGGCCAAAGAATTGCCCCCGCCGCGGCCCAAGAATTGCCCCCGCGGCCGAAGAATCGTCGCCGCCGCCGAAGCGGCCCAAGAATTGCACCCGCCGCCGTCGCGGCCAAAGAATTGCCACCGCTGCCGAAGCGGCCCAAGAAATCGCTAGCGCGATCTTCAGCGAGGCCTCCAGGCCCCGCAGACGCCGTTGCCGAGCAACCAGGGGTCGCTCGGCGTGACCCGGGAAGGCCGCGCACCGATTGGGCGCCGGCCCCCAGTCCCGCCCAGCGCCGAAGGAAGCCCGGGAAGAGCCCCGGCAGTGCAGAGGGAGACGGGGAGCCGGCCGGAGAGGACTGCCGGCTCCCGCTCCCTTCCCCAGCAACCCTGAGCCCCCACCTGCACTTACCCTGAGCCCGGGGGCCGGAGGAGGGTGATCCCGGCCCCCGCAACGAGCCGCATACTTACTCCCTAATCCCGGGGGCCGGAGGAAGGCAATACCGGCCCCCGCAACGACCCGCAACACCGGCCAGAAGGCCAAGGCACCCCCGACCGGGCCCCGCCCGACAGAACACGGGCCGGCCCGGAAGATCGCCAGTCGCCCTGAAGCGCGACCAACGACCACACCGCAGGTGAGCCCTGGAGGCCCCTAGGGCCCATAAGACGCCACTGGGGGCCGGGGGCCACTATTAACCCTTAAGATTTTAGTCCTACGAGGCGAGGCCCCAGAGAGGAGTGGGCCTGGCCTGAATTAACCCCTAAGGGACCTAGAAGCCCCAGAATACAGGACATGTTGAGGGATTCCCCACATAGTTCATTCATGTATTGATGATGCCCACAGTATTTAATAATTTATGCCAATGCCTATTATAATTACTGCCTAGGCCATGGTTTTAACTGTTAAGTCTTTACCACAAGGGGAAAGTGTTTAATGGAGTTGAGCTGAAGTGTACACTGCCAAGAGTTGAAGTATTTTATGTTACAGGTGTACTGGAGTTGCGACGCCCACTGTATTGAATGTGGGTGCGCCTAGATTAATGCAGGCCTATTTAAATGTAACGTGAAAAGCCTTCTTTTAAATAATTGAATATGCTAAAGTGAACTGTATGTTTAGGCCTATGTTTTATTAACGTACCTTGAGATCATTATTAAGTGCTACGTGTAGGAGATAATTCCTGCGGCCTCTTAGTGGCCTACAATGTTGAAGAGCTATGCAGCTTTATTTAAAATGTGCACCAGTTGAGTAATATAATGAATTTGAATGTAGATCTGAATTAACCTGCCTTATCTGATGCCAACTTAATTTATTTATAAAAGATCTTGATTTTAAATATAAAAGCCTGGTGTGGTGTCATGTTATTGCGTTCGCATTTGTGAGTCAAAGTGAGAGTGTGCTGCACAACTGCCTTACACATTGCCTTCGCGTGCCTTGCCCGCTTCACGCCATGCTACCGTGTCGGACTCGGTAACCCCGGTTCCAACAGTGACACTGAGGACTGGCAGCACAGGGGGCACAGGGCAGTGACACTGAGGGCTGGCAGCACAAGGGGCACAGGGCAGTGACACTGAGGGCTGGCAGCACAGGGGGCACAGGGCAGTGACACTGAGGGCTGGCAGCACAAGGGGCACAGGGCAGTGACACTGAGGGCTGGCAGCACAAGGGGCACAGGGCAGTGACCCTGAGGGCTGGCAGCACAGGGGGCACAGGGCAGTGACACTGAGGGCTGGCAGCACAGGGGGCACAGGGCAGGGCAGTGACACTGAGGGCTGGCAGCACAGGGGGGCACAGGGCAGTGACACTGGGGGCTGGCAGCACACGGGGCACAGGGCAGTGACACTGAGGGCTGGCAGCACAGGGGGGCACAGGGCAGTGACACTGAGGGCTGGCAGCACAGGGGACACAGGGCAGTGACACTGAGGACTGGCAGCACAAAGGGCACAGGGCAGTGACACTGAGGGCTGGCAGCACAGGGGGCATAGGGCAGTGACACTGAGGACTGGCAGCACAAGGGGCACAGGGCAGTGACACTGAGGGCTGGCAGCACAGGGGACACAGGGCAGTGACACTGAGGGCTGGCAGCACAGGGGGCACAGGGCAGTGACACTGAGGGGTGGCAGCACAAGGGGCACAGGTCAGTGACACTGAGGGCTGGCAGCACAGGGGGCACAGGGCAGTGACACTAAGGGCTGTCAGCACAATGGGGAGCACAGGGCAGTGACACTGAGGACTGGCAGCACAAGGGGGAGCACAGGGCAGTGTCTCTGAGGGCTGGCAGCACAGGGGGGGCACAGGGCAGTGACACTGAGGGCTGGCAGCACAAGGGGCACAGGGCAGTGACACTGGGGCTGGCAGCACAGGGGGCACAGGGCAGTGACACTGAGGACTGGCAGCACAGGGGGCACAGGGCAGTGACACTGAGGACTGGCAGCACAGGGGACACAGGGCAGTGACACTGAGGGCTGGCAGCACAAGGGGCACAGGACAGTGACACTGAGGGCTGGCAGCACAAGGGGCACAGGGCGGTGACACTGAGGGCAGTCAGCACAAGGGGCACAGGGCAGTGACAATGAGGGCTGGCAGCACAGGGGGCACAGGGCAGTGACACTGGGGCTGGCAGCACAGGGGACACAGGGCAGTGACACTGAGGACTGGCAGCACAACGGGCTCAGGGCAGTGACACTGAGGACTGGCAGCACAGGGGGCACAGGGCAGTGACACTGAGGGCTGGCAGCACAAGGGGCACAGGGCAGTGACACTGAGGACTGGCAGCACAGGGGGGCACAGGGCAGTGACACTGAGGGCAGTCAGCACAAGGGGGCACAGGGCAGGGCAGTGACACTGAGGGCTGGCAGCACAAGGGGCATAGGGCAGTGACACTGGGGCTGGCAGCACAGGGGGCACAGGGTAGTGTCACGGGGGCTGTCAGCATAGGGAGGCACAGGGCAGGGCAGTGACACTGAGGGCTGTCAGCACAGAGGGGCACAGGGCAGTAACACTGAGGGCTGTCAGCACAGAGGGGCACAGGGCAGTGACACTGAGGGCTGGCAGCACAGAGGGGCGCAGGGCAGTGACACAGAGGGCTGGCAGCACAAGGGGCACAGGGCAGTGACACTGAGGGCTGGCAGCACAGGGGGCACAGGGCAGGGCAGTAACACTGAGGGCTGTCAGCACATGGGGCACTGGGCAGGGCAGTGACACTGAGGACTGGCAGCACAGGGGGCACAGGGCAGGGCAGTGACACTGAGGGCTGGTAGCACAGGGGGCGCAGGGCAGTGACACTGAGGACTGGTGGGTACAGGGCATGGCCGTGACACTGAGGACTGGCAGCACAGGGGGCGCAGGGCAGTGACACCGAGGGCTGGCAGCACAGGTGGGCACAAGGCAGTGACCCGGAGGGTTGGCAGCACAGGAAGGCACAGGGCAGTGCAGTGACACAGAGGGCTGGCAGCACAAGGGGGCACAGGGCATGGCCGTGACACTGAGGGCTGGCAGCACAGGGGGCACAGGGCAGTGACACTGAGGGCTGGCAGCACAAGGGGCACATGGCAGGGCAGTGACATGAGGGCTGGTAGCACAGGGCAATACAGTGACACGGAGGACTGGCAGCACAAGAGGGTGCAGGGCAGTGACACTGGGGCTGGCAACACAGGGGGCCCAGGGCAGTGACACTGGGGCTGGCAGCACAGAGGGGCACAGGGCAGTGACACTGAGGGCTGGCAGCACAGGGGGCACAGGGCAGGGCAGTGACTCTGAGGACTCGCAGCACAGGGGGCACAGGGCACTGACACTGAGGGCTTGCAGCACAAGGGGCACAGGGCAGTGACTCTGAAGGCTGGCAGCACAGAGGACACAGGGCAGTGACACTGAGGGCTGGCAGCACAAGGGGCACAGGGCAGTGACACTGAGGGCTGGCAACTCAAGAGGCACAGGGCAGTGACACTGAGGGCTGACAGCACAGGGGGGCACAGGGCAGTGACACTGAGGGCTGGCAGCACAAGGGGCACAGGGCAGTGACACTGAGGGCTGGCAGCACAGGGGGGCACAGGGCAGTGACACTGAGGGCTGGCAGCACAGGGGGGCACAGGGCAGGGCAGTGACACCGAGGGCTGGCAGCACAAGGGGGCACAGGACAGTGACACTGGGGGCTGGCAGCACAGGGGGCACAAGGCAGTGGCACTGAGAGCTGGGAGCACAGGGGGGCACAGGGCAGTGACACTGAGGGTTGGTAGCACAGGGGACACAGGGCAGTGACACTGAGGACTGACAGCACAGGGGGCAGAGGGCAGTGACACTGAGGGCTGGCAGCACAAGGGGCACAGGGCAGTGACACTGAGGGCTGGCAGCACAGGGGGCACAGGGCAGTGACACCGAGGACTGGCAGCACAAGGGGCACAGGGCAGTGACACTGAGGGCTGGCAGCACAAGGGGCACAGGGCAGTGACACTGAGGGCAGGCAGCACAGGGGACACAGGGCAGTGACACTGAGGGCTGGCAGCACAAGGGGCACAGGGCAGCGACACTGGGGCTGTCAGCACAGGGGGACACAGGGCAGTGACACTGGGGCTGGCAGCACAGGGGGCACAGGGCAGTGACACGGGCTGGCAGCACAGGGGCACAGGGCAGTGACACTGAGGGCTGGCAGCACAAGGGGCACAGGGCAGTGACACTGAGGGCTGGCAGCACAGGGGAAACAGGGCAGTGACACTGAGGACTGCCAGCACAAGGGGCACAGGGCAGTGACACTGGGGCTGGCAGCACAGGGGGCACAGGGCAGTGACACTGAGGGCTGGCAGCACAAGGGGCACAGGGCAGTGACACTGAGGGCCGGCAGCACAGGGGGCACAGGGCAGTGACACTGGGGCTGTCAGCACAGTGGGGCACAGGGCAGTGACACTGGGGCTGGCAGCACAGGGGGGCACAAGGCAGGGACACTGAGGGCTGGCAGCACAGGAGGGCACAGGGCAGGGCAGTGACACTGAGGGCTGGCAGCACAGGGGGGCACAGGGCAGTGACACTGGGGCTGGCAGCACAGGGGGCACAGGGCAGTGACACTGAGGGCTGGCAGCACAGGGCAGGGCAGTGACTCTGAGGACTCGCAGCACAGTGGGGCACAGGGCCCTGACACTGACGGCTGGCAGCACAAGGGGCACAGGGCAGTGACACTGAGGGCTGGCAGCACAGGGGACACAGGGCAGTGACTGTTGGACGTGGCCCTTTTCCCCCGAAATTTTCGTTTTCCCCTAGCCGTTTTACCATGTGTGAAACTCAATCAAGATGGATGCCACAGGCCCCTGCTACTGCAGAGGGGCCTTACACGCATACACACTAGTAGCCAGGGTCAGGCTGGGACATAGGGATACAGTATCCATTCCGTCCTCGCCTCTGGGCCACATAGCCAGGCATGTAGAAGGTTCCAGAACCTTCCGGGCTGTGGGAGGAGTTATGTTTTGCCGCCTTTGGGAGAGTCACCTGACCTAGGAGTATAAAAGGCTTGGAGGGAAAACTTTTTAGTCAGTTGGAGTCAGTTGATGAGGCACCACTGAACCTGGGAGAACCTCCGCCGGAGTATAGGCTTTAGGGCCTAGGGGGCAGACCTACACTACTGCTGCTGACAGGGCTGAGGCCCTGCTGTAGTAAGATAGCTGAGGAACGCCCACCACCCACTGACCTTGCCCAGTGTGAGGGGACCCAGGGAACCACCTTCAGCGTGCGGGGAGGAACACCAAGCACTCCCAGACCACCAACTCATTCCCCCCCCTCATAAGAAGAAACTTCTGACAGGAAACTGTGACAAGGAACCTATAACAAGGAACTTCTGACAAGAAACTTACAACTAGAAGCGCCTAAGAAGCAACCAAGCTGAAGCAGTCGCAAGACCCCTTAACTTGAGGAGGCCTGACCGTCCAGCAAGGCCTAAAGCCTAGAACTGCCCACCAGGGGATCACCAGGTAAAGCGCCGTACCCTGAAGCGCTAAACCTTCACCCCCTATTCACTTTTGCCTGTTGCTGGGCTGCCCCCAAGTACTTTGCCAGTCAGCCCTGCCCACAGGCTGCTGGTGCACCCTGCTTTCTGTTGCCCCTCAGGTCACTGACCTTATGAAGGAGATCACCGCCGCGGCGGCCGCCGCCGCCTGAGAAGAGGCACCGTGTGGTGAGGTGTGCTGTCGCGCCCTCATCGGGGGAAGCGCTGAGGTAAAGGAAGCCCCTCAGGTGTGTGAGGTGAGGAGCGCCGTCCGCGCCCTCACCGAAGCCTCCAGAGACTGGGCCCTGGGCCCTCATCGCCGCCGTCGCGGCCAAAGAGTCGTACCCGCCGCCGTCGCGGCCAAAGAATTGCCCCCGCTGCCGTCGCGGCCCAAGAATTGCCCCCGCGGCCGAAGAATCGTCGCCGCCGCCGAAGCGGCCGAAGAATCGTCGCCGCCGCCGAAGCGGCCCAAGAATTGCACCCGCCGCCGTCGCGGCCAAAGAATTGCCACCGCCGCCGAAGCGGCCCAAGAAATCGCTAGCGCGATCTTCAGCGAGGCCTCCAGGCCCCGCAGACGCCGTTGCCGAGCAACCAGGGGTCGCTCGGCGTGACCCGGGAAGGCCGCGCACCGATTGGGCGCCGGCCCCCAGTCCCGCCCAGCGCCGAAGGAAGCCCGGGAAGAGCCCCGGCAGTGCAGAGGGAGACGGGGAGCCGGCCGGAGAGGACTGCCGGCTCCCGCTCCCTTCCCCAGCAACCCTGAGCCCCCACCTGCACTTACCCTGAGCCCGGGGGCCGGAGGAGGGTGATCCCGGCCCCCGCAACGAGCCGCATACTTACTCCCTAATCCCGGGGGCCGGAGGAAGGCAATACCGGCCCCGCAACGACCCGCACCCCCGACCGGGCCCTGCCCGACAGAACACGGGCCGGCCCGGAAGATCGCCAGTCGCCCTGAAGCGCGACCAACGACCACACCGCAGGTGAGCCCTGGAGGCCCCTAGGGCCCATAAGACGCCACTGGGGGCCGGGGCCACTATTAACCCTTAAGATTTTAGTCCTACGAGGCGAGGCCCCAGAGAGGAGTGGGCCTGGCCTGAATTAACCCCTAAGGGACCTAGAAGCCCCAGAATACAGGACATGTTGAGGGATTCCCCACATAGTTCATTCATGTATTGATTATGCCCACAGTATTTAATAATTTATGCCAATGCCTATTATAATTACTGCCTAGGCCATGGTTTTAACTGTTAAGTCTTTACCACAAGGGGAAAGTGTTTAATGAAGTTGAGCTGAAGTGTACACCGCCAAGAGTTGAAGTATTTTATGTTACAGGTGTACTGGAGTTGCGACGCCCACTGTATTGAATGTGGGTGCACCTAGATTAATGCAGGCCTATTTAAATGTAACGTGAAAAGCCTTCTTTTAAATAATTGAATATGGTAAAGTGAACTGTATGTTTAGGCCTATGTTTTATTAACGTACCTTGAGATCATTATTAAGTGCTACGTGTAGGAGATAATTCCTGCGGCCTCTTAGTGGCCTACAATGTTGAAGAGCTATGCAGCTTTATTTAAAATGTGCACCAGTTGAGTAATATAATGAATTTGAATGTAGATCTGAATTAACCTGCCTTATCTGATGCCAACTTAATTTATTTATAAAAGATCTTGATTTTAAATACAAACGCCTGGTGTGGTGTCATGTTATTGCGTTCGCATTTGTGAGTCAAAGTGAGAGTGTGCTGCACAACTGCCTTACACATTGCCTTCGCGTGCCTTGCCCGCTTCACGCCATGCTACCGTGTCGGACTCGGTAACCCCGGTTCCAACAGTGACACTGAGGACTGGCAGCACAGGGGGCACAGGGCAGTGACACTGAGGGCTGGCAGCACAAGGGGCACAGGGCAGTGACACTGAGGGCTGGCAGCACAGGGGGCACAGGGCAGTGACACTGAGGGCTGGCAGCACAAGGGGCACAGGGCAGTGACACTGAGGGCTGGCAGCACAAGGGGCACAGGGCAGTGACCCTGAGGGCTGGCAGCACAGGGGGCACAGGGCAGTGACACTGAGGGCTGGCAAAACAGGGGGTACAGGGCAGGGCAGTGACACTGAGGGCTGGCAGCACAGGGGGGCACAGGGCAGTGACACTGGGGGCTGGCAGCACACGGGGCACAGGGCAGTGACACTGAGGGCTGGCAGCACAGGGGGGCACAGGGCAGTGACACTGAGGGCTGGCAGCACAGGGGACACAGGGCAGTGACACTGAGGACTGGCAGCACAAAGGGCACAGGGCAGTGACACTGAGGGCTGGCAGCACAGGGGGCATAGGGCAGTGACACTGAGGACTGGCAGCACAAGGGGCACAGGGCAGTGACACTGAGGGCTGGCAGCACAGGGGACACAGGGCAGTGACACTGAGGGCTGGCAGCACAGGGGGCACAGGGCAGTGACACTGAGGGCTGGCAGCACAAGGGGCACAGGTCAGTGACACTGAGGGCTGGCAGCACAGGGGGCACAGGGCAGTGACACTAAGGGCTGTCAGCACAATGGGGAGCACAGGGCAGTGACACTGAGGACTGGCAGCACAAGGGGGAGCACAGGGCAGTGACTCTGAGGGCTGGCAGCACAGGGGGGGCACAGGGCAGTGACACTGAGGGCTGGCAGCACAAGGGGTACAGGGCAGTGACACTGGGGCTGGCAGCACAGGGGGGCACAGGGCAGTGACACTGAGGACTGGCAGCACAGGGGGGCACAGGGCAGTGACACTGAGGACTGGCAGCACAGGGGACACAGGGCAGTGACACTGAGGGCTGGCAGCACAAGGGGCACAGGACAGTGACACTGAGGGCTGGCAGCACAAGGGGCACAGGGCGGTGACACTGAGGGCAGTCAGCACAAGGGGCACAGGGCAGTGACAATGAGGGCTGGCAGCACAGGGGGCACAGGGAAGTGACACTGGGGCTGGCAGCACAGGGGACACAGGGCAGTGACACTGAGGACTGGCAGCACAAGGGGCTCAGGGCAGTGACACTGAGGACTGGCAGCACAGGGGGGCACAGGGCAGTGACACTGAGGGCTGGCAGCACAAGGGGCACAGGGCAGTGACACTGAGGACTGGCAGCACAGGGGGCACAGGGCAGTGACACTGAGGGCAGTCAGCACAAGGGGGCACAGGACAGGGCAGTGACACAGAGGGCTGGCAGCACAAGGGGCACAGGGCAGTGACACTGAGGGCTGGCAGCACAGGGGGCACAGGGCAGGGCAGTAACACTGAGGGCTGTCAGCACATGGGGCACTGGGCAGGGCAGTGACACTGAGGACTGGCAGCACAGGGGGCACAGGGCAGGGCAGTGACACTGAGGGCTGGTAGCACAGGGGGCGCAGGGCAGTGACACTGAGGACTGGTGGGTACAGGGCATGGCCGTGACACTGAGGACTGGCAGCACAGGGGGCGCAGGGCAGTGACACCGAGGGCTGGCAGCACAGGTGGGCACAAGGCAGTGACCCGGAGGGTTGGCAGCACAGGAAGGCACAGGGCAGTGCAGTGACACAGAGGGCTGGCAGCACAAGGGGGCACAGGGCATGGCCGTGACACTGAGGGCTGGCAGCACAGGGGGCACAGGGCAGTGACACTGAGGGCTGGCAGCACAAGGGGCACATGGCAGGGCAGTGACATGAGGGCTGGTAGCACAGGGCAATACAGTGACACGGAGGACTGGCAGCACAAGAGGGTGCAGGACAGTGACACTGAGGGCTGTCAGGACAGGGCACGGCAGTGACACTGAGGGCTGGTAGCACAGGGGGCACAGGGTGAGGACTGACAGCACAGGGGGCACAGGTTAGGGCAGTGACTCTGAGTGCTGGCAGCACAGGGGGGCACAGGGCAGGGCAGTAACACTTAGGGCTGTCAGCACAGGGGGCACAGGGCAGTGACACTGGGGCTGTCAGCACAGTGGGGCACAGGGCAGTGACACTGGGGCTGGCAGCACAGGGGGCACAAGGCAGGGACACTGAGGGCTGGCAGCACAGGAGGGCACAGGGCAGGGCAGTGACACTGAGGGCTGGCAGCACAGGGGGCACAGGGCAGTGACACTGGGGCTGGCAGCACAGGGGGCACAGGGCAGTGACACTGAGGGCTGGCAGCACAGGGCAGGGCAGTGACTCTGAGGACTCGCAGCACAGTGGGGCACAGGGCCCTGACACTGACGGCTGGCAGCACAAGGGGCACAGGGCAGTGACACTGAGGGCTGGCAGCACAGGGGGCACAGGGCAGTGACACTGAGGGCTGGCAGCACAAGGGGCACAGGGCAGTGACACTGAGGGCTGGCAGCACAGGGGGCACAGGGCAGTGACACTGAGGGCTGGCAGCACAAGGGGCACAAGGCAGTGACACTGAGAGCTGGCAGCACAAGGGGCACAGGGCAGTGACACTGAGGGCTGGCAGCACAGGGGGCACAGGGCAGTGACACTGAGGGCTGGCAGCACAGGGGGCACAGGGCAGGGCAGTGACACTGAGGGCTGGCAGCACAAGGGGCACAGGTCAGTGACACTGAGGGCTGGCAGCACAGGGGGCACAGGGCAGTGACACTGAGGGCTGTCAGCACAATGTGGAGCACAGGGCAGTGACACTGATGACTGGCAGCACAAGGGGGAGCACAGGGCAGTGACGCTGAGGGCTGGCAGCACAGGGGGCACAAGGCAGTGACACTGAGGGCTGGCAGCACAAGGGGCACAGGGCAGTGACACTGAGGGCTGGCAGCACAGGGGGCACAGGGCAGGGCAGTGACACTGAGGGCTGGCAGCACAGGGGGCACAGGGCAGTGACACTGGGGGCTGGCAGCACACGGGGCACAGGGCAGTGACACTGAGGGCTGGCAGCACAGGGGGCACAGGGCAGTGACACTGAGGGCTGGCAGCACAGGGGACACAGGGCAGTGACACTGAGGACTGGCAGCACAAAGGGCACAGGGCAGTGACACTGAGGGCTGGCAGCACAGGGGCATAGGGCAGTGACACTGAGGACTGGCAGCACAAGGGGCACAGGGCAGTGACACTGAGGGCTGGCAGCACAGGGGACACAGGGCAGTGACACTGAGGGCTGGCAGCACAGGGGGCACAGGGCAGTGACACTGAGGGCTGGCAGCACAAGGGGCACAGGGCAGTGACACTGGGGCTGGCAGCACAGGGGGCACAGGGCAGTGACACTGAGGACTGGCAGCACAGGGGGCACAGGGCAGTGACACTGAGGACTGGCAGCACAGGGGACACAGGGCAGTGACACTGAGGGCTGGCAGCACAAGGGGCACAGGGCAGTGACACTGAGGGCTGGCAGCACAAGGGGCAAAGGGCGGTGACACTGAGGGCAGTCAGCACAAGGGGCAAAGGGCAGTGACAATGAGGGCTGGCAGCACAGGGGGCACAGGGCAGTGACTCTGGGGCTGGCAGCACAGGGGACACAGGGCAGTGACACTGAGGACTGGCAGCACAAGGGGCTCAGGGCAGTGACACTGAGGACTGGCAGCACAGGGGGCACAGGGCAGTGACACTGAGGGCTGGCAGCACAAGGGGCACAGGGCAGTGACACTGAGGACTGGCAGCCCAGGGGGCACAGGGCAGTGACACTGAGGGCAGTCAGCACAAGGGGGCACAGGGCAGGGCAGTGACACTGAGGGCTGGCAGCACAAGGGGCATAGGGCAGTGACACTGGGGCTGGCAGCACAGGGGGCACAGGGTAGTGTCACGGGGGCTGTCAGCATAGGGAGGCACACGGCAGGGCAGTGACACTGAGGGCTGTCAGCACAGAGGGGCACAGGGCAGGGCAGTAACACTGAGGGCTGTCAGCACAAAGGGGCACAGGGCAGTGACACTGAGGGCTGGCAGCACAGGGGGCGCAGGGCAGTGACACAGAGGGCTGGCAGCACAAGGGGCACAGGGCAGTGACACTGAGGGCTGGCAGCACAGGGGGCACAGGGCAGGGCAGTAACACTGAGGGCTGTCAGCACATGGGGCACTGGGCAGGGCAGTGACACTGAGGACTGGCAGCACAGGGGGCACAGGGCAGGGCAGTGACACTGAGGGCTGGTAGCACATGGGGGCACAGGGCAGGGCAGTGACACTGAGGACTGGTGGGTACAGGGCATGGCCGTGACACTGAGGACTGGCAGCACAGGGGGCGCAGGGCAGTGACACCGAGGGCTGGCAGCACAGGTGGGCACAAGGCAGTGACCCGGAGGGTTGGCAGCACAGGAAGGCACAGGGCAGTGCAGTGACACAGAGGGCTGGCAGCACAAGGGGGCACAGGGCATGGACGTGACACTGAGGGCTGGCAGCACAGGGGGCACAGGGCAGTGACACTGAGGGCTGGCAGCACAAGGGGCACATGGCAGGGCAGTGACATGAGGGCCGGTAGCAAAGGGCAATACAGTGACACTGAGGGATGGCAGCACAGGGGGCACAGGGCAGTGACACTGGGGGCTGGCAGTACACGGGGCACAGGGCAGTGACACTGACGGCTGGCAGCACAGGGGGCACAGGGCAGTGACACTGAGGGCTGGCAGCACAGGGGACACAGGGCAGTGACACTGAGGACTGGCAGCACAAAGGGCACAGGGCAGTGACACTGAGGGCTGGCAGCACAGGGGGCATAGGGCAGTGACACTGAGGACTGGCAGCACAAGGGGCACAGGGCAGTGACACTGAGGGCTGGCAGCACAGGGGACACAGGGCAGTGACACTGAGGGCTGGCAGCACAGGGGGCACAGGGCAGTGACACTGAGGGCTGGCAGCACAAGGGGCACAGGTCAGTGACACTGAGGGCTGGCAGCACAGGGGGCACAGGGCAGTGACACTGAGGGCTGTCAGCACAATGGGGAGCACAGGGCAGTGACACTGAGGACTGGCAGCACAAGGGGGAGCACAGGGCAGTGACACTGAGGGCTGGCAGCACAGGGGGGGCACAGGGCAGTGACACTGAGGGCTGGCAGCACAAGGGGCACAGGGCAGTGACACTGGGGCTGGCAGCACAGGGGGCACAGGGCAGTGACACTGAGGACTGGCAGCACATGGGGGCACAGGGCAGTGACACTGAGGACTGGCAGGACAGGGGAGACAGGGCAGTGACACTGAGGGATGGCAGCACAAGGGGCACAGGGCAGTGACACTGAGGGCTGGCAGCACAAGGGGCACAGGGCGGTGACACTGAGGGCAGTCAGCACAAGGGGCACAGGGCAGTGACAATGAGGGCTGGCAGCACAGGGGGCACAGGGCAGTGACTCTGGGGCTGGCAGCACAGGGGACACAGGGCAGTGACACTGAGGACTGGCAGCACAAGGGGCTCAGGGCAGTGACACTGAGGACTGGCAGCACAGGGGGCACAGGGCAGTGACACTGAGGGCTGGCAGCACAAGGGGCACAGGGCAGTGACACTGAGGACTGGCAGCCCAGGGGGCACAGGGCAGTGACACTGAGGGCAGTCAGCACAAGGGGGCACAGGGCAGGGCAGTGACACTGAGGGCTGGCAGCACAAGGGGCATAGGGCAGTGACACTGGGGCTGGCAGCACAGGGGGCACAGGGTAGTGTCACGGGGGCTGTCAGCATAGGGAGGCACACGGCAGGGCAGTGACACTGAGGGCTGTCAGCACAGAGGGGCACAGGGCAGGGCAGTAACACTGAGGGCTGTCAGCACAAAGGGGCACAGGGCAGTGACACTGAGGGCTGGCAGCACAGGGGGCGCAGGGCAGTGACACAGAGGGCTGGCAGCACAAGGGGCACAGGGCAGTGACACTGAGGGCTGGCAGCACAGGGGGCACAGGGCAGGGCAGTAACACTGAGGGCTGTCAGCACATGGGGCACTGGGCAGGGCAGTGACACTGAGGACTGGCAGCACAGGGGGCACAGGGCAGGGCAGTGACACTGAGGGCTGGTAGCACATGGGGGCACAGGGCAGGGCAGTGACACTGAGGACTGGTGGGTACAGGGCATGGCCGTGACACTGAGGACTGGCAGCACAGGGGGCGCAGGGCAGTGACACCGAGGGCTGGCAGCACAGGTGGGCACAAGGCAGTGACCCGGAGGGTTGGCAGCACAGGAAGGCACAGGGCAGTGCAGTGACACAGAGGGCTGGCAGCACAAGGGGGCACAGGGCATGGACGTGACACTGAGGGCTGGCAGCACAGGGGGCACAGGGCAGTGACACTGAGGGCTGGCAGCACAAGGGGCACATGGCAGGGCAGTGACATGAGGGCCGGTAGCAAAGGGCAATACAGTGACACTGAGGGATGGCAGCACAGGGGGGCACAGGGCAGTGACACTGGGGGCTGGCAGCACACGGGGCACAGGGCAGTGACACTGACGGCTGGCAGCACAGGGGGGCACAGGGCAGTGACACTGAGGGCTGGCAGCACAGGGGACACAGGGCAGTGACACTGAGGACTGGCAGCACTAAGGGCACAGGGCAGTGACACTGAGGGCTGGCAGCACAGGGGGCATAGGGCAGTGACACTGAGGACTGGCAGCACAAGGGGCACAGGGCAGTGACACTGAGGGCTGGCAGCACAGGGGACACAGGGCAGTGACACTGAGGGCTGGCAGCACAGGGGGCACAGGGCAGTGACACTGAGGGCTGGCAGCACAAGGGGCACAGGTCAGTGACACTGAGGGCTGGCAGCACAGGGGGCACAGGGCAGTGACACTGAGGGCTGTCAGCACAATGGGGAGCACAGGGCAGTGACACTGAGGACTGGCAGCACAAGGGGAGCACAGGGCAGTGACTCTGAGGGCTGGCAGCACAGGGGAGCACAGGGCAGTGACACTGAGGGCTGGCAGCACAAGGGGCACAGGGCAGTGACACTGGGGCTGGCAGCACAGGGAGCACAGGGCAGTGACACTGAGGACTGGCAGCACATGGGGGCACAGGGCAGTGACACTGAGGACTGGCAGCACAGGGGAGACAGGGCAGTGACACTGAGGGATGGCAGCACAAGGGGCACAGGGCAGTGACACTGAGGGCTGGCAGCACAAGGGGCACAGGGCGGTGACACTGAGGGCAGTCAGCACAAGGGGCACAGGGCAGTGACAATGAGGGCTGGCAGCACAGGGGGCACAGGGCAGTGACACTGGGGCTGGCAGCACAGGGGACACAGGGCAGTGACACAGGACTGGCAGCACAAGGGGCTCAGGGCAGTGACACTGAGGACTGGCAGCACAGGGGGCACAGGGCAGTGACACTGAGGGCTGGCAGCACAAGGGGCACAGGGCAGTGACACTGAGGACTGGCAGCACAGGGGGGCACAGGGCAGTGACACTGAGGGCAGTCAGCACAAGGGGGCACAGGGCAGGGCAGTGACACTGAGGGTTGGCAGCACAAGGGGCATAGGGCAGTGACACTGGGGCTGGCAGCACAGGGGGCACAGGGTAGTGTCACGGGGGCTGTCAGCATAGGGAGGCGCAGGGCAGTGACACTGAGGGCTGTCAGCACAGAGGGGCACAGGGCAGGGCAGTAACACTGAGGGCTGTCAGCACAAGGGGCACAGGGCAGTGACACTGAGGGCTGGCAGCACAGGGGGCACAGGGCAGGGCAGTAACACTGAGGGCTGTCAGCACATGGGGCACTGGGCAGGGCAGTGACACTGAGGACTGGCAGCACAGGGGGCATAGGGCAGGGCAGTGGCACTGAGGGCTGGTAGCACTGGGGAGCACAGGGCAGGGCAGTGACACTGAGGACTGGTGGGTACAGGGCATGGCCGTGACACTGAGGACTGGCAGCACAGGGGGCGCAGGGCAGTGACACTGAGGGCTGGCAGCACAGGTGAGCACAAGGCAGAGACCCGGAGGGTTGGCAGCACAGGAAGGCACAGGGCAGTGCAGTGACACAGAGGGCTGGTAGCACAAGGGGGCACAGGGCATGGCCGTGACACTGAGGGCTGGCAGCACAGGGGGCACAGGGCAGTGACACTGAGGGCTGGCAGCACAAGGGGCACATGGCAGGGCAGTGACATGAGGGCTGGTAGCACAGGGCAATACAGTGTCACGGAGGACTGGCAGCACAAGAGGGTGCAGGGCAGTGACACTGAGGGCTGTCAGCACAGGGCATGGCAGTGACACTGAGGGCTGGTAGCACAGGGGGCACAGGGTGAGGACTGACAGCACAGGGGTGCACAGGTTAGGGCAGTGACTCTGAGTGCTGGCAGCACAGGGGGCACAGGGCAGGGCAGTAACAATTAGGGCTGTCAGCACAATGGGGAGCACAGGGCAGTGACACTGATGACTGGCAGCACAAGGGGGAGCACAGGGCAGTGACGCTGAGGGCTGGCAGCACAGGGGGCACAAGGCAGTGACACTGAGGGCTGGCAGCACAAGGGGCACAGGGCAGTGACACTGAGGGCTGGCAGCACAGGGGGCACAGGGCAGTGACACTGAGGGCTGGCAGCACAGGGGGCACAGGGCAGGGCAGTGACACTGAGGGCTGGCAGCACAGGGGGCACAGGGCAGTGACACTGGGGGCTGGCAGCACACGGGGCACAGGGCAGTGACACTGAGGGCTGGCAGCACAGGGGGCACAGGGCAGTGACACTGAGGGCTGGCAGCACAGGGGACACAGGGCAGTGACACTTAGGACTGGCAGCACAAAGGGCACAGGGCAGTGACACTGAGGGCTGGCAGCACAGGGGGCATAGGGCAGTGACACTGAGGACTGGCAGCACAAGGGGCACAGGGCAGTGACACCGAGGGCTGGCAGCACAGGGGACACAGGGCAGTGACACTGAGGGCTGGCAGCACAGGGGGCACAGGGCAGTGACACTGAGGGCTGGCAGCACAAGGGGCACAGGGCAGTGACACTGGGGCTGGCAGCACAGGGGGCACAGGGCAGTGACACTGAGGAGTGGCAGCACAGGGGGCACAGGGCAGTGACACTGAGGACTGGCAGCACAGGGGACACAGGGCAGTGACACTGAGGGCTGGCAGCACAAGGGGCACAGGGCAGTGTCACTGAGGGCTGGCAGCACAAGGGGCACAGGGCGGTGACACTGAGGGCAGTCAGCACAAGGGGCACAGGGCAGTGACAATGAGGGCTGGCAGCACAGGGGGCACAGGGCAGTGACACTGGGGCTGGCAGCACAGGGGACACAGGGCAGTGACACTGAGGACTGGCAGCACAAGGGGCTCAGGGCAGTGACACTGAGGACTGGCAGCACAGGGGGGCACAGGGCAGTGACACTGAGGGCTGGCAGCACAAGGGGCACAGGGCAGTGACACTGAGGACTGGCAGCACAGGGGGGCACAGGGCAGTGACACTGAGGGCAGTCAGCACAAGGGGGCACAGGGCAGGGCAGTGACACTGAGGGCTGGCAGCACAAGGGGCATAGGGCAGTGACACTGGGGCTGGCAGCACAGGGGGGCACAGGGTAGTGTCACGGGGGGCTGTCAGCATAGGGAGGCACAGGGCAGGGCAGTGACACTGAGGGCTGTCAGCACAGAGGGGCACAGGGCAGGGCAGTAACACTGAGGGCTGTCAGCACAAAGGGGCACAGGGCAGTGACACTGAGGGCTGGCAGCACAGGGGGCGCAGGGCAGTGACACAGAGGGCTGGCAGCACAAGGGGCACAGGGCAGTGACACTGAAGGCTGGCAGCACAGGGGGGCACAGGGCAGGGCAGTAACACTGAGGGCTGTCAGCACATGGGGCACTGGGCAGGGTAGTGACACTGAGGACTGGCAGCACAGGGGGGCACAGGGCAGGGCAGTGACACTGAGGGCTGGTAGCACAGGGCGGCACAGGGAAGGGCAGTGACACTGAGGACTGGTGGGTACAGGGCATGGCCGTGACACTGAGGACTGGCAGCACAGGGGGGCGCAGGGCAGTGACACCGAGGGCTGGCAGCACAGGTGGGCACAAGGCAGTGACCCGGAGGGTTGGCAGCACAGGAAGGCACAGGGCAGTGCAGTGACACAGAGGGCTGGCAGCACAAGGGGGCACAGGGCATGGCCGTGACACTGAGGGCTGGCAGCACAGGGGGCACAGGGCAGTGATACTGAGGGCTGGCAGCACAAGGGGCACATGGCAGGGCAGTGACATGAGGGCTGGTAGCACAGGGCAATACAGTGACACTGAGGGCTGGCAGGACAGGGGGGCACAGGGCAGTGACACTGGGGGCTGGCAGCACACGGGGTACAGGGCAGTGACACTGAGGGCTGGCAGCACAGAGGGGCACAGGGCAGTGACACTGAGGGCTGGCAGCACAGGGGACACAGGGCAGTGACACTGAGGACTGGCAGCACAAAGGGCACAGGGCAGTGACACTGAGGGCTGGCAGCACAGGGGCATAGGGCAGTGACACTGAGGACTGGCAGCACAAGGGGCACAGGGCAGTGACACTGAGGGCTGGCAGCTCAGGGGACACAGGGCAGTGACACTGAGGGCTGGCAGCACAGGGGGGCACAGGGCAGTGACACTGAGGGCTGGCAGCACAAGGGGCACAGGTCAGTGACACTGAGGGCTGGCAGCACAGGGGGCACAGGGCAGTGACACTGAGGGCTGTCAGCACAATGGGGAGCACAGGGCAGTGACACTGAGGACTGGCAGCACAAGGGGGAGCACAGGGCAGTGACTCTGAGGGCTGGCAGCACAGGGGGGCACAGGGCAGTGACACTGAGGGCTGGCAGCACAAGGGGCACAGGGCAGTGACACTGGGGCTGGCAGCACAGGGGGGCACAGGGCAGTGACACTGAGGACTGGCAGCACAGGGGGCACAGGGCAGTGACACTGAGGACTGGCAGCACAGGGGAGACAGGGCAGTGACACTGAGGAATGGCAGCACAAGGGGCACAGGGCAGTGACACTGAGGGCTGGCAGCACAAGGGGCACAGGGCGGTGACACTGAGGGCAGTCAGCACAAGGGGCACAGGGCAGTGACAATGAGGGCTGGCAGCACAGGGGGCACAGGGCAGTGACACTGGGGCTGGCAGCACAGGGGACACAGGGCAGTGACACTGAGGACTGGCAGCACAAGGGGCTCAGGGCAGTGACACTGAGGACTGGCAGCACAGGGGGGCACAGGGCAGTGACACTGAGGGCTGGCATCACAAGGGGCACAGGGCAGTGACACTGAGGACTGGCAGCACAGGGGGGCACAGGGCAGCGACACTGAGGGCAGTCAGCACAAGGGGGCACAGGGCAGGGCAGTGACACTGAGGGTTGGCAGCACAAGGGGCATAGGGCAGTGACACTGGGGCTGGCAGCACAGGGGGCACAGGGTAGTGTCACGGGGGCTGTCAGCATAGGGAGGCGCAGGGCAGTGACACTGAGGGCTGTCAGCACAGAGGGGCACAGGGCAGGGCAGTAACACTGAGGGCTGTCAGCACAGAGGGGCACAGGGCAGTGACACTGAGGGCTGGCAGCACAGGGGGCGCAGGGCAGTGACACAGAGGGCTGGCAGCACAAGGGGCACAGGGCAGTGACACTGAGGGCTGGCAGCACAGGGGGCACAGGGCAGGGCAGTAACACTGAGGGCTGTCAGCACATGGGGCACTGGGCAGGGCAGTGACACTGAGGACTGGCAGCACAGGGGGCACAGGGCAGGGCAGTGACACTGAGGGCTGGTAGCACAGGGGAGCACAGGGCAGGGCAGTGACACTGAGGACTGGTGGGTACAGGGCATGGCCGTGACACTGAGGACTGGCAGCACAGGGGGCGCAGGGCAGTGACACCGAGGGCTGGCAGCACAGGTGGGCACAAGGCAGTGACCCGGAGGGTTGGCAGCACAGGAAGGCACAGGGCAGTGCAGTGACACAGAGGGCTGGCAGCACAAGGGGGCACAGGGCATGGCCGTGACACTGAGGGCTGGCAGCACAGGGGGCACAGGGCAGTGACACTGAGGGCTGGCAGCACAAGGGGCACATGGCAGGGCAGTGACATGAGGGCTGGTAGCACAGGGCAATACAGTGACACGGAGGACTGGCAGCACAAGAGGGTGCAGGACAGTGACACTGAGGGCTGTCAGGACAGGGCACGGCAGTGACACTGAGGGCTGGTAGCACAGGGGGGCACAGGGTGAGGACTGACAGCACAGGGGGCACAGGTTAGGGAAGTGACTCTGAGTGCTGGCAGCACAGGGGGCACAGGGCAGGGCAGTAACACTTAGGGCTGTCAGCACAGGGGGCACAGGGCAGTGACACTGGGGCTGTCAGCACAGTGGGGCACAGGGCAGTGACACTGGGGCGGGCAGCACAGGGGGGCACAAGGCAGGGACACTGAGGGCTGGCAGCACAGGAGGGCACAGGGCAGGGCAGTGACACTGAGGGCTGGCAGCACAGGGGGGCACAGGGCAGTGACACTGGGGCTGGCAGCACAGGGGGCACAGGGCAGTGACACTGAGGGCTGGCAGCACAGGGCAGGGCAGTGACTCTGAGGACTCGCAGCACAGTGGGGCACAGGGCCCTGACACTGACGGCTGGCAGCACAAGGGGCACAGGGCAGTGACACTGAGGGCTGGCAGCACAGGGGGCACAGGGCAGTGACACTGAGGGCTGGCAGCACAAGGGGCACAGGGCAGTGACACTGAGGGCTGGCAGCACAGGGGGCACAGGGCAGTGACACTGAGGGCTGGCAGCACAAGGGGCACAAGGCAGTGACACTGAGGGCTGGCAGCACAAGGGGCACAGGGCAGTGACACTGAGGGCTGGCAGCACAGGGGGCACAGGGCAGTGACACTGAGGGCTGGCAGCACAGGGGGCACAGGGCAGGGCAGTGACACTGAGGGCTGGCAGCACAAGGGGCACAGGTCAGTGACACTGAGGGCTGGCAGCACAGGGGGCACAGGGCAGTGACACTGAGGGCTGTCAGCACAATGGGAGCACAGGGCAGTGACACTGATGACTGGCAGCACAAGGGGGAGCACAGGGCAGTGACGCTGAGGGCTGGCAGCACAGGGGGCACAAGGCAGTGACACTGAGGGCTGGCAGCACAAGGGGCACAGGGCAGTGACACTGAGGGCTGGCAGCACAGGGGGCACAGGGCAGGGCAGTGACACTGAGGGCTGGCAGCACAGGGGGCACAGGGCAGTGACACTGGGGGCTGGCAGCACACGGGGCACAGGGCAGTGACACTGAGGGCTGGCAGCACAGGGGGCACAGGGCAGTGACACTGAGGGCTGGCAGCACAGGGGACACAGGGCAGTGACACTGAGGACTGGCAGCACAAAGGGCACAGGGCAGTGACACTGAGGGCTGGCAGCACAGGGGGCATAGGGCAGTGACACTGAGGACTGGCAGCACAAGGGGCACAGGGCAGTGACACTGAGGGCTGGCAGCACAGGGGACACAGGGCAGTGACACTGAGGGCTGGCAGCACAGGGGGCACAGGGCAGTGACACTGAGGGCTGGCAGCACAAGGGGCACAGGGCAGTGACACTGGGGCTGGCAGCACAGGGGGCACAGGGCAGTGACACTGAGGACTGGCAGCACAGGGGGCACAGGGCAGTGACACTGAGGACTGGCAGCACAGGGGACACAGGGCAGTGACACTGAGGGCTGGCAGCACAAGGGGCACAGGGCAGTGACACTGAGGGCTGGCAGCACAAGGGGCACAGGGCGGTGACACTGAGGGCAGTCAGCACAAGGGGCACAGGGCAGTGACAATGAGGGCTGGCAGCACAGGGGGCACAGGGCAGTGACTCTGGGGCTGGCAGCACAGGGGACACAGGGCAGTGACACTGAGGACTGGCAGCACAAGGGGCTCAGGGCAGTGACACTGAGGACTGGCAGCACAGGGGGCACAGGGCAGTGACACTGAGGGCTGGCAGCACAAGTGGCACAGGGCAGTGACACTGAGGACTGGCAGCACAGGGGGCACAGGGCAGTGACACTGAGGGCAGTCAGCACAAGGGGGCACAGGGCAGGGCAGTGACACTGAGGGCTGGCAGCACAAGGGGCATAGGGCAGTGACACTGGGGCTGGCAGCACAGGGGGCACAGGGTAGTGTCACAGGGGCTGTCAGCATAGGGAGGCACACGGCAGGGCAGTGACACTGAGGGCTGTCAGCACAGAGGGGCACAGGGCAGGGCAGTAACACTGAGGGCTGTCAGCACAAAGGGGCACAGGGCAGTGACACTGAGGGCTGGCAGCACAGGGGGCGCAGGGCAGTGACACAGAGGGCTGGCAGCACAAGGGGCACAGGGCAGTGACACTGAGGGCTGGCAGCACAGGGGGCACAGGGCAGGGCAGTAACACTGAGGGCTGTCAGCACATGGGGCACTGGGCAGGGCAGTGACACTGAGGACTGGCAGCACAGGGGGCACAGGGCAGGGCAGTGACACTGAGGGCTGGTAGCACATGGGAGCACAGGGCAGGGCAGTGACACTGAGGACTGGTGGGTACAGGGCATGGCCGTGACACTGAGGACTGGCAGCACAGGGGGCGCAGGGCAGTGACACCGAGGGCTGGCAGCACAGGTGGGCACAAGGCAGTGACCCGGAGGGTTGGCAGCACAGGAAGGCACAGGGCAGTGCAGTGACACAGAGGGCTGGCAGCACAAGGGGGCACAGGGCATGGACGTGACACTGAGGGCTGGCAGCACAGGGGGCACAGGGCAGTGACACTGAGGGCTGGCAGCACAAGGGGCACATGGCAGGGCAGTGACATGAGGGCCGGTAGCAAAGGGCAATACAGTGGCACTGAGGGATGGCAGCACAGGGGACACAGGGCAGTGACACTGAGGGCTGGCAGCACACGGGGCACAGGGCAGTGACACTGACGGCTGGCAGCACAGGGGGCACAGGGCAGTGACACTGAGGGCTGGCAGCACAGGGGACACAGGGCAGTGACACTGAGGACTGGCAGCACAGAGGGCACAGGGCAGTGACACTGAGGGCTGGCAGCACAGGGGGCACAGGGCAGTGACACTGAGGACTGGCAGCACAAGGGGCACAGGGCAGTGACACTGAGGGCTGGCAGCACAGGGGACACAGGGCAGTGACACTGAGGGCTGGCAGCACAGGGGGCACAGGGCAGTGACACTGAGGGCTGGCAGCACAAGGGGCACAGGTCAGTGACACTGAGGGCTGGCAGCACAGGGGCACAGGGCAGTGACACTGAGGGCTGTCAGCACAATGGGGAGCACAGGGCAGTGACACTGAGGACTGGCAGCACAAGGGAGCACAGGGCAGTGACTCTGAGGGCTGGCAGCACAGGGGGCACAGGGCAGTGACACTGAGGGCTGGCAGCACAAGGGGCACAGGGCAGTGACACTGGGGCTGGCAGCACAGGGGGCACAGGGCAGTGACACTGAGGACTGGCAGCACAGGGGGGCACAGGGCAGTGACACTGAGGGCTGGCAGCACAAGGGGCATAGGGCAGTGACACTGGGGCTGGCAGCACAGGGGGCACAGGGTAGTGTCACTGGGGGCTGTCAGCACAGGGAGGCACAGGGCAGTGACACTGAGGGCTGGCAGCACAGGGGGGCACAGGGCAGTGACACTGAGGGCTGGCAGCACAAGGGGCACAGGGCAGTGACACTGAGGGCTGGCAGCACAGGGGGCACAGGGCAGTGACACTGAGGGCTGGCAGCACAAGGGGGCACAGGGCAGTGACACTGGGGCTGGCAGCACAGGGGGGCACAGGGCAGTGACACTGAGGGCTGGCAGCACAGGGGGCACAGGGCAGTGACACTGAGGGCATGGCAGCACTAAGGGGGCACAGGGCAGTGACACTGAGGGCTGGCAGCACAAGGGGCACAGGGCAGTGACACTGAGGGCTGGTCAGCACAGGGGGCACAGGGCAGTGACACTGAGGGCTGGCAGCACAGAGGGGCACAGGGCAGTGACACTGAGGGCTGGCAGCACAGGGGGCACAGGGCAAGTGACACTGAGGGCTGGCAGCACAGGGGGCGCAGGGCAGTGACACTGAGGGCTGGCAGCACAAGGGGCACAGGGCAGTGACACTGAGGACTGGCAGCACAAGGGGCACAGGGCAGTGACACTGAGGGCTGGCAGCACAGGGGGCACAGGGCAGTGACACTGAGGGCTGGCAGCACAAGGGGCACAGGGCAGTGACACTGAGGACTGCCAGCACAGGGGGCACAGGGCAGTGACACTGAGGGCTGTCAGCACAGGGGGCACAGGGCAGTGACACTGAGGGCTGGCAGCACAGGGGGCACAAGGCAGTGACACTGAGGGCTGGCAGCACAGGGGGCACAGGGCAGGGCAGTGACACTGAGGGCTGGCAGCACAGGGGGCACAGGGCAGTGACACTGGGGCTGGCAGCACAGGGGGCCCAGGGCAGTGACACTGAGGGCTGGCAGCACAGAGGGGCACAGGGCAGTGACACTGAGGGCTGGCAGCACAGGGGGCACAGGGCAGGGCAGTGACTCTGAGGACTGGCAGCACAGGGGGCACAGGGCAGCTGACACTGAGGGCTTGCAGCACAGGGGGCACAGGGCAGTGACTCTGAAGGCTGGCAGCACAGAGGACACAGGGCAGTGACACTGAGGGCTGGCAGCACAAGGGGCACAGGGCAGTGACACTGAGGGCTGGCAGCACAAGAGGGCACAGGGCAGTGACACTGAGGGCTGACAGCACAGGGAGGCACAGGGCAGTGACACTGAGGGCTGGCAGCACAAGGGGCACAGGGCAGGCAGTGACACTGAGGGCTGGCAGCACAGGGGGCACAGGGCAGTGACACTGAGGGCTGGCAGCACAGGGGGCACAGGGCAGGGCAGTGACACTGAGGGCTGGCAGCACAAGGGGCACTGGGAGCAGTGACACTGGAGGGCTGGCAGCACAGGGGGCACAGGGCAGTGGCACTGAGGGCTGGCAGCACAGGGGGCACAGGGCAGTGACACTGAGGGCTGGTAGCACAGGGGACACAGGGCAGTGACACTGAGGACTGACAGCACAGGGGGCAGCAGGGCAGTGACACTGAGGGCTGGCAGCACAAGGGGCACAGGGCAGTGACACTGAGGGCTGGCAGCACAGGGGGCACAGGGCAGTGACACTGAGGACTGGCAGCACAGGGGGCACAGGGCACTGACACTGAGGGCTGGCAGCACAAGGGGCACAGGGCAGTGACACTGAGGGCTGGCAGCACAGGGGGCACAGGGCAGTGACACTGAGGGCTGGCAGCACAAGGGGCACAGGGCAGTGACACTGAGGGCTGTCAGCACAGGGGGACACAGGGCAGTGACACTGGGGGCTGGCAGCACAGGGGGCACAGGGCAGTGACACTGAGGGCTGGCAGCACAGGGGGCACAGGGCAGTGACACTGAGGGCTGGCAGCACAAGGGGCACAGGGCAGTGACACTGAGGGCTGGCAGCACAGGGGACACAGGGCAGTGACACTGAGGGCTGCCAGCACAAGGGGCACAGGGCAGTGACACTGAGGGCTGGCAGCACAGGGGGCACAGGGCAGTGACACTGAGGGCTGGCAGCACAAGGGGCACAGGGCAGTGACACTGAGGGCTGGCAGCACAGGGGGCACAGGGCAGTGACACTGAGGGCTGGCAGCACAGTGGGGCACAGGGCAGTGACACTGAGGGCTGGCAGCACAGGGGGCACAAGGCAGGGACACTGAGGGCTGGCAGCACAGGAGGGCACAGGGCAGGGCAGTGACACTGAGGGCTGGCAGCACAGGGGGCACAGGGCAGTGACACTGAGGGCTGGCAGCACAGGGGGCACAGGGCAGTGACACTGAGGGCTGGCAGCACAGGGGCCAGGGCAGTGACTCTGAGGACTCGCAGCACAGTGGGGCACAGGGCCCTGACACTGACGGCTGGCAGCACAAGGGGCACAGGGCAGTGACACTGAGGGCTGGCAGCACAGGGGACACAGGGCAGTGACTGTTGGACGTGGCCCTTTTCCCCGAAATTTTCGTTTTCCCCTAGCCGTTTTACCATGTGTGAAACTCACTCAAGATGGATGCCACAGGCCCCTGCTACTGCAGAGGGGCCTTACACGCATACACACTAGTAGCCAGGGTCAGGCTGGGACATAGGGATACAGTATCCATTCCGTCCCCGCCTCTGGGCCACATAGCCAGGCATGTAGAAGGTTCCAGAACCTTCCGGGCTGTGGGAGGAGTTATGTTTTGCCGCCTTTGGGAGAGTCACCTGACCTAGGGGTATAAAAGGCTTGGAGGGAAAACTTTCTAGTCAGTTGATGAGGCACCACTGAACCTGGGAGAACCTCCGCCGGAGTATAGGCTTTAGGGCCTAGGGGGAGACCTACACTACTGCTGCTGACAGGGCTGAGGCCCTGCTGTAGTAAGATAGCTGAGGAACGCCCACCACCCACTGACCTTGCCCAGTGTGAGGGGACCCAGGGAACCACCTTCAGCGTGCGGGGAGGAACACCAAGCACTCCCAGACCACCAACTCATCCCCCCTCATAAGAAGAAACTTCTGACAGGAAACTGTGACAAGGAACCTATAACAAGGAACTTCTGACAAGAAACTTACAACTAGGAAGCGCCTAAGAAGCAACCAAGCTGAAGCAGTCGCAAGACCCTTAACTTGAGGAGGCCTGACCGTCCAGCAAGGCCTAAAGCCTAGAACTGCCCACCAGGGGATCACCAGGTAAAGCGCCGTACCCTGAAGCGCTAAACCTTCACCCCTATTCACTTTTGCCTGTTGCTGGGCTGCCCCAAGTACTTTGCCAGTCAGCCCTGCCCACAGGCTGCTGGTGCACCCTGCTCTGTTGCCCCTCAGGTCACTGACCTTATGAAGGAGATCACCGCCACGGCCGCCGCCGCCGCCTGAGAAGAGGCACCGTGTGGTGAGGTGTGCCGTCGCGCCCTCATCGGGGGAAGCGCTGAGGTAAAGGAAGCCCCTCAGGTGTGTGAGGTGAGGAGCGCCGTCCGCGCCCTCACCGAAGCCTCCAGAGACTGGGCCCTGGTCCCTCATCGCCGCCGTCGCGGCCAAGAGTCGTACCCGCCGCCGTCGCGGCCAAAGTGCCCCGCCGCGGCCCAAGAGTGCCCCCGCGGCCGAAGAATCGTCGCCGCCGCCGAGCGGCCAAGACTGCACCCGCCGCCGTCGCGGCGCAAGAATTGCCACCGCTGCCGAAGCGGCCCAAGAAATCGCTAGCGCGATCTTCAGCGAGGCCTCAGGCCCCGCAGACGCCGTTGCCGAGCAACCAGGGGTCGCTCGGCGTGACCCGGGAAGGCCGCGCACCGATTGGGCGCCGGCCCCAGTCCCGCCCAGCGCCGAAGGAAGCCCGGGAAGAGCCCCGGCAGTGCAGAGGGAGACGGGGAGCCGGCCGGAGAGGACTGCCGGCTCCCGCTCCCTTCCCCAGCAACCCTGGGCCCCCACCTGCACTTACCCTGAGCCCGGGGCCGGAGGAGGGTGATCCCGGCCCCCGCAACGAGCCGCATACTTACTCCCTAATCCCGGGGGCCGGAGGAAGGCAATACCGGCCCCCGCAACGACCCGCAACACCGGCCAGAAGGCCAAGGCACCCCGACCGGGCCCCGCCCGACAGAACACGGGCCGGCCCGGAGAGATCGCCAGTCGCCCTGAAGCGCGACCAACGACCACACCGCAGGTGAGCCCTGGAGGCCCCTAGGGCCCATAAGACGCCACTGGGGGCCGGGGGCCACTATTAACCCTTAAGATTTTAGTCCTACGAGGCGAGGCCCCAGAGAGGAGTGGGCCTGGCCTGAATTAACCCCTAAGGGACCTAGAAGCCCCAGAATACAGGACATGTTGAGGGATTCCCACATAGTTCATTCATGTATTGATGATGCCCACAGTATTTAATAATTTATGCCAATGCCTATTATAATTACTGCCTAGGCCATGGTTTTAACTGTTAAGTCTTTACCACAAGGGGAAAGTGTTTAATGGAGTTGAGCTGAAGTGTACACTGCCAAGAGTTGAAGTATTTTATGTTACAGGTGTACTGGAGTTGCGACGCCCACTGTATTGAATGTGGGTGCGCCTAGATTAATGCAGGCCTATTTAAATGTAACGTGAAAAGCCTTCTTTTAAATAATTGAATATGCTAAAGTGAACTGTATGTTTAGGCCTATGTTTTATTAACGTACCTTGAGATCATTATTAAGTGCTACGTGTAGGAGATAATTCCTGCGTGCCTCTTAGTGGCCTACAATGTTGAAGAGCTATGCAGCTTTATTTAAAATGTGCACCAGTTGAGTAATATAATGAATTTGAATGTAGATCTGAATTAACCTGCCTTATCTGATGCCAACTTAATTTATTTATAAAAGATCTTGATTTTAAATATAAAAGCCTGGTGTGGTGTCATGTTATTGCGTTCGCATTTGTGAGTCAAAGTGAGAGTGTGCTGCACAACTGCCTTACACATTGCCTTCGCGTGCCTTGCCCGCTTCACGCCATGCTACCGTGTCGGACTCGGTAACCCCGGTTCCAACAGTGACACTGAGGACTGGCAGCACAGGGGGCACAGGGCAGTGACACTGAGGGCTGGCAGCACAAGGGGCACAGGGCAGTGACACTGAGGGCTGGCAGCACAGGGGGCACAGGGCAGTGACACTGAGGGCTGGCAGCACAAGGGGCACAGGGCAGTGACACTGAGGGCTGGCAGCACAAGGGGCACAGGGCAGTGACCCTGAGGGCTGGCAGCACAGGGGGCACAGGGCAGTGACACTGAGGGCTGGCAGCACAGGGGGCACAGGGCAGGGCAGTGACACTGAGGGCTGGCAGCACAGGGGGGCACAGGGCAGTGACACTGGGGGCTGGCAGCACACGGGGCACAGGGCAGTGACACTGAGGGCTGGCAGCACAGGGGGGCACAGGGCAGTGACACTGAGGGCTGGCAGCACAGGGGACACAGGGCAGTGACACTGAGGACTGGCAGCACAAAGGGCACAGGGCAGTGACACTGAGGGCTGGCAGCACAGGGGGCATAGGGCAGTGACACTGAGGACTGGCAGCACAAGGGGCACAGGGCAGTGACACTGAGGGCTGGCAGCACAGGGGACACAGGGCAGTGACACTGAGGGCTGGCAGCACAGGGGGGCACAGGGCAGTGACACTGAGGGCTGGCAGCACAAGGGGCACAGGTCAGTGACACTGAGGGCTGGCAGCACAGGGGGGCACAGGGCAGTGACACTGAGGGCTGTCAGCACAATGGGGAGCACAGGGCAGTGACACTGAGGACTGGCAGCACAAGGGGGAGCACAGGGCAGTGACTCTGAGGGCTGGCAGCACAGGGGGGCACAGGGCAGTGACACTGAGGGCTGGCAGCACAAGGGGCACAGGGCAGTGACACTGGGGCTGGCAGCACAGGGGGCACAGGGCAGTGACACTGAGGACTGGCAGCACAGGGGGCACAGGGCAGTGACACTGAGGACTGGCAGCACAGGGGACACAGGGCAGTGACACTGAGGGCTGGCAGCACAAGGGGCACAGGACAGTGACACTGAGGGCTGGCAGCACAAGGGGCACAGGGCGGTGACACTGAGGGCAGTCAGCACAAGGGGCACAGGGCAGTGACAATGAGGGCTGGCAGCACAGGGGGCACAGGGCAGTGACACTGGGGCTGGCAGCACAGGGGACACAGGGCAGTGACACTGAGGACTGGCAGCACAACGGGCTCAGGGCAGTGACACTGAGGACTGGCAGCACAGGGGGCACAGGGCAGTGACACTGAGGGCTGGCAGCACAAGGGGCACAGGGCAGTGACACTGAGGACTGGCAGCACAGGGGGCACAGGGCAGTGACACTGAGGGCAGTCAGCACAAGGGGGCACAGGGCAGGGCAGTGACACTGAGGGCTGGCAGCACAAGGGGCATAGGGCAGTGACACTGGGGCTGGCAGCACAGGGGGCACAGGGTAGTGTCACGGGGGCTGTCAGCATAGGGAGGCACAGGGCAGGGCAGTGACACTGAGGGCTGTCAGCACAGAGGGGCACAGGGCAGTAACACTGAGGGCTGTCAGCACAGAGGGGCACAGGGCAGTGACACTGAGGGCTGGCAGCACAGGGGGGCGCAGGGCAGTGACACAGAGGGCTGGCAGCACAAGGGGCACAGGGCAGTGACACTGAGGGCTGGCAGCACAGGGGGCACAGGGCAGGGCAGTAACACTGAGGGCTGTCAGCACATGGGGCACTGGGCAGGGCAGTGACACTGAGGACTGGCAGCACAGGGGGGCACAGGGCAGGGCAGTGACACTGAGGGCTGGTAGCACAGGGGGGCGCAGGGCAGTGACACTGAGGACTGGTGGGTACAGGGCATGGCCGTGACACTGAGGACTGGCAGCACAGGGGGGCGCAGGGCAGTGACACCGAGGGCTGGCAGCACAGGTGGGCACAAGGCAGTGACCCGGAGGGTTGGCAGCACAGGAAGGCACAGGGCAGTGCAGTGACACAGAGGGCTGGCAGCACAAGGGGGCACAGGGCATGGCCGTGACACTGAGGGCTGGCAGCACAGGGGGCACAGGGCAGTGACACTGAGGGCTGGCAGCACAAGGGGCACATGGCAGGGCAGTGACATGAGGGCTGGTAGCACAGGGCAATACAGTGACACGGAGGACTGGCAGCACAAGAGGGTGCAGGGCAGTGACACTGGGGCTGGCAACACAGGGGGCCCAGGGCAGTGACACTGGGGCTGGCAGCACAGAGGGGCACAGGGCAGTGACACTGAGGGCTGGCAGCACAGGGGGGCACAGGGCAGGGCAGTGACTCTGAGGACTCGCAGCACAGGGGGGCACAGGGCACTGACACTGAGGGCTTGCAGCACAAGGGGCACAGGGCAGTGACTCTGAAGGCTGGCAGCACAGAGGACACAGGGCAGTGACACTGAGGGCTGGCAGCACAAGGGGCACAGGGCAGTGACACTGAGGGCTGGCAACTCAAGAGGCACAGGGCAGTGACACTGAGGGCTGACAGCACAGGGGGGCACAGGGCAGTGACACTGAGGGCTGGCAGCACAAGGGGCACAGGGCAGTGACACTGAGGGCTGGCAGGACAGGGGGGCACAGGGCAGTGACACTGAGGGCTGGCAGCACAGGGGGCACAGGGCAGGGCAGTGACACCGAGGGCTGGCAGCACAAGGGGCATAGGACAGTGACACTGGGGGCTGGCAGCACAGGGGGCACAAGGCAGTGGCACTGAGAGCTGGGAGCACAGGGGGCACAGGGCAGTGACACTGAGGGTTGGTAGCACAGGGGACACAGGGCAGTGACACTGAGGACTGACAGCACAGGGGGCAGAGGGCAGTGACACTGAGGGCTGGCAGCACAAGGGGCACAGGGCAGTGACACTGAGGGCTGGCAGCACAGGGGGCACAGGGCAGTGACACCGAGGACTGGCAGCACAAGGGGCACAGGGCAGTGACACTGAGGGCTGGCAGCACAAGGGGCACAGGGCAGTGACACTGAGGGCAGGCAGCACAGGGGACACAGGGCAGTGACACTGAGGGCTGGCAGCACAAGGGGCACAGGGCAGTGACACTGGGGCTGTCAGCACAGGGGGACACAGGGCAGTGACACTGGGGCTGGCAGCACAGGGGGGCACAGGGCAGTGACACGGGCTGGCAGCACAGGGGGCACAGGGCAGTGACACTGAGGGCTGGCAGCACAAGGGGCACAGGGCAGTGACACTGAGGGCTGGCAGCACAGGGGAAACAGGGCAGTGACACTGAGGACTGCCAGCACAAGGGGCACAGGGCAGTGACACTGGGGCTGGCAGCACAGGGGCACAGGGCAGTGACACTGAGGGCTGGCAGCACAAGGGCACAGGGCAGTGACACTGAGGGCCGGCAGCACAGGGGGCACAGGGCAGTGACACTGGGGCTGTCAGCACAGTGGGGCACAGGGCAGTGACACTGGGGCTGGCAGCACAGGGGGGCACAAGGCAGGGACACTGAGGGCTGGCAGCACAGGAGGGCACAGGGCAGGGCAGTGACACTGAGGGCTGGCAGCACAGGGGGGCACAGGGCAGTGACACTGGGGCTGGCAGCACAGGGGGCACAGGGCAGTGACACTGAGGGCTGGCAGCACAGGGCAGGGCAGTGACTCTGAGGACTCGCAGCACAGTGGGGCACAGGGCCCTGACACTGACGGCTGGCAGCACAAGGGGCACAGGGCAGTGACACTGAGGGCTGGCAGCACAGGGGACACAGGGCAGTGACTGTTGGACGTGGCCCTTTTCCCCCGAAATTTTCGTTTTCCCCTAGCCGTTTTACCATGTGTGAAACTCAATCAAGATGGATGCCACAGGCCCCTGCTACTGCAGAGGGGCCTTACACGCATACACACTAGTAGCCAGGGTCAGGCTGGGACATAGGGATACAGTATCCATTCCGTCCTCGCCTCTGGGCCACATAGCCAGGCATGTAGAAGGTTCCAGAACCTTCCGGGCTGTGGGAGGAGTTATGTTTTGCCGCCTTTGGGAGAGTCACCTGACCTAGGAGTATAAAAGGCTTGGAGGGAAAACTTTTTAGTCAGTTGGAGTCAGTTGATGAGGCACCACTGAACCTGGGAGAACCTCCGCCGGAGTATAGGCTTTAGGGCCTAGGGGGCAGACCTACACTACTGCTGCTGACAGGGCTGAGGCCCTGCTGTAGTAAGATAGCTGAGAACGCCCACCACCCACTGACCTTGCCCAGTGTGAGGGGACCCAGGGAACCACCTTCAGCGTGCGGGAGGAACACCAAGCACTCCCAGACCACCAACTCATTCCCCCCCTCATAAGAAGAAACTTCTGACAGGAAACTGTGACAAGGAACCTATAACAAGGAACTTCTGACAAGAAACTTACAACTAGAAGCGCCTAAGAAGCAACCAAGCTGAAGCAGTCGCAAGACCCTTAACTTGAGGAGGCCTGACCGTCCAGCAAGGCCTAAAGCCTAGAACTGCCCACCAGGGGATCACCAGGTAAAGCGCCGTACCCTGAAGCGCTAAACCTTCACCCCCTATTCACTTTTGCCTGTTGCTGGGCTGCCCCCAAGTACTTTGCCAGTCAGCCCTGCCCACAGGCTGCTGGTGCACCCTGCTTTCTGTTGCCCCTCAGGTCACTGACCTTATGAAGGAGATCACCGCCGCGGCGGCCGCCGCCGCCTGAGAAGAGGCACCGTGTGGTGAGGTGTGCTGTCGCGCCCTCATCGGGGGAAGCGCTGAGGTAAAGGAAGCCCCTCAGGTGTGTGAGGTGAGGAGCGCCGTCCGCGCCCTCACCGAAGCCTCCAGAGACTGGGCCCTGGGCCCTCATCGCCGCCGTCGCGGCCAAAGAGTCGTACCCGCCGCCGTCGCGGCCAAAGAATTGCCCCGCTGCCGTCGCGGCCCAAGAATTGCCCCCGCGGCCGAAGAATCGTCGCCGCCGCCGAAGCGGCCGAAGAATCGTCGCCGCCGCAAGCGGCCCAAGAATTGCACCCGCCGCCGTCGCGGCCAAAGACTGCCACCGCCGCCGAAGCGGCCCAAGAAATCGCTAGCGCGATCTTCAGCGAGGCCTCCAGGCCCCGCAGACGCCGTTGCCGAGCAACCAGGGGTCGCTCGGCGTGACCCGGGAAGGCCGCGCACCGATTGGGCGCCGGCCCCCAGTCCCGCCCAGCGCCGAAGGAAGCCCGGGAAGAGCCCCGGCAGTGCAGAGGGAGACGGGGAGCCGGCCGGAGAGGACTGCCGGCTCCGCTCCCTTCCCCAGCAACCCTGAGCCCCCACCTGCACTTACCCTGAGCCCGGGGGCCGGAGGAGGGTGATCCCGGCCCCCGCAACAAGCCGCATACTTACTCCCTAATCCCGGGGGCCGGAGGAAGGCAATACCGGCCCCCGCAACGACCCACAACACCGGCCAGAAGGCCAAGGCACCCCGACCGGGCCCCGCCCGACAGAACACGGGCCGGCCCGGAAGATCGCCAGTCGCCCTGAAGCGCGACCAACGACCACACCGCAGGTGAGCCCTGGAGGCCCCTAGGGCCCATAAGACGCCACTGGGGGCCGGGGCCACTATTAACCCTTAAGATTTTAGTCCTACGAGGCGAGGCCCCAGAGAGGAGTGGGCCTGGCCTGAATTAACCCCTAAGGGACCTAGAAGCCCCAGAATACAGGACATGTTGAGGGATTCCCCACATAGTTCATTCATGTATTGATTATGCCCACAGTATTTAATAATTTATGCCAATGCCTATTATAATTACTGCCTAGGCCATGGTTTTAACTGTTAAGTCTTTACCACAAGGGGAAAGTGTTTAATGAAGTTGAGCTGAAGTGTACACCGCCAAGAGTTGAAGTATTTTATGTTACAGGTGTACTGGAGTTGCGACGCCCACTGTATTGAATGTGGGTGCACCTAGATTAATGCAGGCCTATTTAAATGTAACGTGAAAAGCCTTCTTTTAAATAATTGAATATGGTAAAGTGAACTGTATGTTTAGGCCTATGTTTTATTAACGTACCTTGAGATCATTATTAAGTGCTACGTGTAGGAGATAATTCCTGCGGCCTCTTAGTGGCCTACAATGTTGAAGAGCTATGCAGCTTTATTTAAAATGTGCACCAGTTGAGTAATATAATGAATTTGAATGTAGATCTGAATTAACCTGCCTTATCTGATGCCAACTTAATTTATTTATAAAAGATCTTGATTTTAAATACAAACGCCTGGTGTGGTGTCATGTTATTGCGTTCGCATTTGTGAGTCAAAGTGAGAGTGTGCTGCACAACTGCCTTACACATTGCCTTCGCGTGCCTTGCCCGCTTCACGCCATGCTACCGTGTCGGACTCGGTAACCCCGGTTCCAACAGTGACACTGAGGACTGGCAGCACAGGGGGCACAGGGCAGTGACACTGAGGGCTGGCAGCACAAGGGGCACAGGGCAGTGACACTGAGGGCTGGCAGCACAGGGGGCACAGGGCAGTGACACTGAGGGCTGGCAGCACAAGGGGCACAGGGCAGTGACACTGAGGGCTGGCAGCACAAGGGGCACAGGGCAGTGACCCTGAGGGCTGGCAGCACAGGGGGCACAGGGCAGTGACACTGAGGGCTGGCAAAACAGGGGGTACAGGGCAGGGCAGTGACACTGAGGGCTGGCAGCACAGGGGGGCACAGGGCAGTGACACTGGGGGCTGGCAGCACACGGGGCACAGGGCAGTGACACTGAGGGCTGGCAGCACAGGGGGGCACAGGGCAGTGACACTGAGGGCTGGCAGCACAGGGGACACAGGGCAGTGACACTGAGGACTGGCAGCACAAAGGGCACAGGGCAGTGACACTGAGGGCTGGCAGCACAGGGGGCATAGGGCAGTGACACTGAGGACTGGCAGCACAAGGGGCACAGGGCAGTGACACTGAGGGCTGGCAGCACAGGGGACACAGGGCAGTGACACTGAGGGCTGGCAGCACAGGGGGGCACAGGGCAGTGACACTGAGGGCTGGCAGCACAAGGGGCACAGGTCAGTGACACTGAGGGCTGGCAGCACAGGGGGGCACAGGGCAGTGACACTAAGGGCTGTCAGCACAATGGGGAGCACAGGGCAGTGACACTGAGGACTGGCAGCACAAGGGGAGCACAGGGCAGTGACTCTGAGGGCTGGCAGCACAGGGGGGCACAGGGCAGTGACACTGAGGGCTGGCAGCACAAGGGGCACAGGGCAGTGACACTGGGGCTGGCAGCACAGGGGGCACAGGGCAGTGACACTGAGGACTGGCAGCACAGGGGGCACAGGGCAGTGACACTGAGGACTGGCAGCACAGGGGACACAGGGCAGTGACACTGAGGGCTGGCAGCACAAGGGGCACAGGACAGTGACACTGAGGGCTGGCAGCACAAGGGGCACAGGGCGGTGACACTGAGGGCAGTCAGCACAAGGGGCACAGGGCAGTGACAATGAGGGCTGGCAGCACAGGGGGCACAGGGCAGTGACACTGGGGCTGGCAGCACAGGGGACACAGGGCAGTGACACTGAGGACTGGCAGCACAAGGGGCTCAGGGCAGTGACACTGAGGACTGGCAGCACAGGGGGCACAGGGCAGTGACACTGAGGGCTGGCAGCACAAGGGGCACAGGGCAGTGACACTGAGGACTGGCAGCACAGGGGGCACAGGGCAGTGACACTGAGGGCAGTCAGCACAAGGGGGCACAGGACAGGGCAGTGACACAGAGGGCTGGCAGCACAAGGGGCACAGGGCAGTGACACTGAGGGCTGGCAGCACAGGGGGGCACAGGGCAGGGCAGTAACACTGAGGGCTGTCAGCTCATGGGGCACGGGGCAGGGCAGTGACACTGAGGCCTGGCAGCACAGGGGGGCACAGGGCAGGGCAGTGACACTGAGGGCTGGTAGCACAGGGGGGCGCAGGGCAGTGACACTGAGGACTGGTGGGTACAGGGCATGGCCGTGACACTGAGGACTGGCAGCACAGGGGGCGCAGGGCAGTGACACCGAGGGCTGGCAGCACAGGTGGGCACAAGGCAGTGACCCGGAGGGTTGGCAGCACAGGAAGGCACAGGGCAGTGCAGTGACACAGAGGGCTGGCAGCACAAGGGGGCACAGGGCATGGCCGTGACACTGAGGGCTGGCAGCACAGGGGGCACAGGGCAGTGACACTGAGGGCTGGCAGCACAAGGGGCACATGGCAGGGCAGTGACATGAGGGCTGGTAGCACAGGGCAATACAGTGACACGGAGGACTGGCAGCACAAGAGGGTGCAGGACAGTGACACTGAGGGCTGTCAGGACAGGGCACGGCAGTGACACTGAGGGCTGGTAGCACAGGGGGCACAGGGTGAGGACTGACAGCACAGGGGGCACAGGTTAGGGCAGTGACTCTGAGTGCTGGCAGCACAGGGGGGCACAGGGCAGGGCAGTAACACTTAGGGCTGTCAGCACAGGGGGCACAGGGCAGTGACACTGGGGCTGTCAGCACAGTGGGGCACAGGGCAGTGACACTGGGGCTGGCAGCACAGGGGGCACAAGGCAGGGACACTGAGGGCTGGCAGCACAGGAGGGCACAGGGCAGGGCAGTGACACTGAGGGCTGGCAGCACAGGGGGCACAGGGCAGTGACACTGGGGCTGGCAGCACAGGGGGCACAGGGCAGTGACACTGAGGGCTGGCAGCACAGGGCAGGGCAGTGACTCTGAGGACTCGCAGCACAGTGGGGCACAGGGCCCTGACACTGACGGCTGGCAGCACAAGGGGCACAGGGCAGTGACACTGAGGGCTGGCAGCACAGGGGGCACAGGGCAGTGACACTGAGGGCTGGCAGCACAAGGGGCACAGGGCAGTGACACTGAGGGCTGGCAGCACAGGGGGCACAGGGCAGTGACACTGAGGGCTGGCAGCACAAGGGGCACAAGGCAGTGACACTGAGAGCTGGCAGCACAAGGGGCACAGGGCAGTGACACTGAGGGCTGGCAGCACAGGGGGCACAGGGCAGTGACACTGAGGGCTGGCAGCACAGGGGGCACAGGGCAGGGCAGTGACACTGAGGGCTGGCAGCACAAGGGGCACAGGTCAGTGACACTGAGGGCTGGCAGCACAGGGGGGCACAGGGCAGTGACACTGAGGGCTGTCAGCACAATGGGGAGCACAGGGCAGTGACACTGATGACTGGCAGCACAAGGGGGAGCACAGGGCAGTGACGCTGAGGGCTGGCAGCACAGGGGGCACAAGGCAGTGACACTGAGGGCTGGCAGCACAAGGGGCACAGGGCAGTGACACTGAGGGCTGGCAGCACAGGGGGCACAGGGCAGGGCAGTGACACTGAGGGCTGGCAGCACAGGGGGCACAGGGCAGTGACACTGGGGGCTGGCAGCACACGGGGCACAGGGCAGTGACACTGAGGGCTGGCAGCACAGGGGGCACAGGGCAGTGACACTGAGGGCTGGCAGCACAGGGGACACAGGGCAGTGACACTGAGGACTGGCAGCACAAAGGGCACAGGGCAGTGACACTGAGGGCTGGCAGCACAGGGGCATAGGGCAGTGACACTGAGGACTGGCAGCACAAGGGGCACAGGGCAGTGACACTGAGGGCTGGCAGCACAGGGGACACAGGGCAGTGACACTGAGGGCTGGCAGCACAGGGGGCACAGGGCAGTGACACTGAGGGCTGGCAGCACAAGGGGCACAGGGCAGTGACACTGGGGCTGGCAGCACAGGGGGCACAGGGCAGTGACACTGAGGACTGGCAGCACAGGGGGGCACAGGGCAGTGACACTGAGGACTGGCAGCACAGGGGACACAGGGCAGTGACACTGAGGGCTGGCAGCACAAGGGGCACAGGGCAGTGACACTGAGGGCTGGCAGCACAAGGGGCAAAGGGCGGTGACACTGAGGGCAGTCAGCACAAGGGGCACAGGGCAGTGACAATGAGGGCTGGCAGCACAGGGGGCACAGGGCAGTGACTCTGGGGCTGGCAGCACAGGGGACACAGGGCAGTGACACTGAGGACTGGCAGCACAAGGGGCTCAGGGCAGTGACACTGAGGACTGGCAGCACAGGGGGGCACAGGGCAGTGACACTGAGGGCTGGCAGCACAAGGGGCACAGGGCAGTGACACTGAGGACTGGCAGCCCAGGGGGGCACAGGGCAGTGACACTGAGGGCAGTCAGCACAAGGGGGCACAGGGCAGGGCAGTGACACTGAGGGCTGGCAGCACAAGGGGCATAGGGCAGTGACACTGGGGCTGGCAGCACAGGGGGCACAGGGTAGTGTCACGGGGGCTGTCAGCATAGGGAGGCACACGGCAGGGCAGTGACACTGAGGGCTGTCAGCACAGAGGGGCACAGGGCAGGGCAGTAACACTGAGGGCTGTCAGCACAAAGGGGCACAGGGCAGTGACACTGAGGGCTGGCAGCACAGGGAGCGCAGGGGCAGTGACACAGAGGGCTGGCAGCACAAGGGGCACAGGGCAGTGACACTGAGGGCTGGCAGCACAGGGGGCACAGGGCAGGGCAGTAACACTGAGGGCTGTCAGCACATGGGGCACTGGGCAGGGCAGTGACACTGAGGACTGGCAGCACAGGGGGCACAGGGCAGGGCAGTGACACTGAGGGCTGGTAGCACATGGGGGCACAGGGCAGGGCAGTGACACTGAGGACTGGTGGGTACAGGGCATGGCCGTGACACTGAGGACTGGCAGCACAGGGGGCGCAGGGCAGTGACACCGAGGGCTGGCAGCACAGGTGGGCACAAGGCAGTGACCCGGAGGGTTGGCAGCACAGGAAGGCACAGGGCAGTGCAGTGACACAGAGGGCTGGCAGCACAAGGGGGCACAGGGCATGGACGTGACACTGAGGGCTGGCAGCACAGGGGGCACAGGGCAGTGACACTGAGGGCTGGCAGCACAAGGGGCACATGGCAGGGCAGTGACATGAGGGCCGGTAGCAAAGGGCAATACAGTGACACTGAGGGATGGCAGCACAGGGGGCACAGGGCAGTGACACTGGGGGCTGGCAGTACACGGGGCACAGGGCAGTGACACTGACGGCTGGCAGCACAGGGGGCACAGGGCAGTGACACTGAGGGCTGGCAGCACAGGGGACACAGGGCAGTGACACTGAGGACTGGCAGCACAAAGGGCACAGGGCAGTGACACTGAGGGCTGGCAGCACAGGGGGCATAGGGCAGTGACACTGAGGACTGGCAGCACAAGGGGCACAGGGCAGTGACACTGAGGGCTGGCAGCACAGGGGACACAGGGCAGTGACACTGAGGGCTGGCAGCACAGGGGGCACAGGGCAGTGACACTGAGGGCTGGCAGCACAAGGGGCACAGGTCAGTGACACTGAGGGCTGGCAGCACAGGGGGCACAGGGCAGTGACACTGAGGGCTGTCAGCACAATGGGGAGCACAGGGCAGTGACACTGAGGACTGGCAGCACAAGGGGAGCACAGGGCAGTGACACTGAGGGCTGGCAGCACAGGGGGGCACAGGGCAGTGACACTGAGGGCTGGCAGCACAAGGGGCACAGGGCAGTGACACTGGGGCTGGCAGCACAGGGGGCACAGGGCAGTGACACTGAGGACTGGCAGCACATGGGGGCACAGGGCAGTGACACTGAGGACTGGCAGGACAGGGGAGACAGGGCAGTGACACTGAGGGATGGCAGCACAAGGGGCACAGGGCAGTGACACTGAGGGCTGGCAGCACAAGGGGCACAGGGCGGTGACACTGAGGGCAGTCAGCACAAGGGGCACAGGGCAGTGACAATGAGGGCTGGCAGCACAGGGGGCACAGGGCAGTGACTCTGGGGCTGGCAGCACAGGGGACACAGGGCAGTGACACTGAGGACTGGCAGCACAAGGGGCTCAGGGCAGTGACACTGAGGACTGGCAGCACAGGGGGCACAGGGCAGTGACACTGAGGGCTGGCAGCACAAGGGGCACAGGGCAGTGACACTGAGGACTGGCAGCCCAGGGGGCACAGGGCAGTGACACTGAGGGCAGTCAGCACAAGGGGGCACAGGGCAGGGCAGTGACACTGAGGGCTGGCAGCACAAGGGGCATAGGGCAGTGACACTGGGGCTGGCAGCACAGGGGGCACAGGGTAGTGTCACGGGGGCTGTCAGCATAGGGAGGCACACGGCAGGGCAGTGACACTGAGGGCTGTCAGCACAGAGGGGCACAGGGCAGGGCAGTAACACTGAGGGCTGTCAGCACAAAGGGGCACAGGGCAGTGACACTGAGGGCTGGCAGCACAGAGGGCGCAGGGCAGTGACACAGAGGGCTGGCAGCACAAGGGGCACAGGGCAGTGACACTGAGGGCTGGCAGCACAGGGGGCACAGGGCAGGGCAGTAACACTGAGGGCTGTCAGCACATGGGGCACTGGGCAGGGCAGTGACACTGAGGACTGGCAGCACAGGGGGCACAGGGCAGGGCAGTGACACTGAGGGCTGGTAGCACATGGGGGCACAGGGCAGGGCAGTGACACTGAGGACTGGTGGGTACAGGGCATGGCCGTGACACTGAGGACTGGCAGCACAGGGGGCGCAGGGCAGTGACACCGAGGGCTGGCAGCACAGGTGGGCACAAGGCAGTGACCCGGAGGGTTGGCAGCACAGGAAGGCACAGGGCAGTGCAGTGACACAGAGGGCTGGCAGCACAAGGGGGCACAGGGCATGGACGTGACACTGAGGGCTGGCAGCACAGGGGGCACAGGGCAGTGACACTGAGGGCTGGCAGCACAAGGGGCACATGGCAGGGCAGTGACATGAGGGCCGGTAGCAAAGGGCAATACAGTGACACTGAGGGATGGCAGCACAGGGGGGCACAGGGCAGTGACACTGGGGGCTGGCAGTACACGGGGCACAGGGCAGTGACACTGACGGCTGGCAGCACAGGGGGCACAGGGCAGTGACACTGAGGGCTGGCAGCACAGGGGACACAGGGCAGTGACACTGAGGACTGGCAGCACAAAGGGCACAGGGCAGTGACACTGAGGGCTGGCAGCACAGGGGCATAGGGCAGTGACACTGAGGACTGGCAGCACAAGGGGCACAGGGCAGTGACACTGAGGGCTGGCAGCACAGGGGACACAGGGCAGTGACACTGAGGGCTGGCAGCACAGGGGGCACAGGGCAGTGACACTGAGGGCTGGCAGCACAAGGGGCACAGGTCAGTGACACTGAGGGCTGGCAGCACAGGGGGCACAGGGCAGTGACACTGAGGGCTGTCAGCACAATGGGGAGCACAGGGCAGTGACACTGAGGACTGGCAGCACAAGGGGGAGCACAGGGCAGTGACTCTGAGGGCTGGCAGCACAGGGGGGGCACAGGGCAGTGACACTGAGGGCTGGCAGCACAAGGGGCACAGGGCAGTGACACTGGGGCTGGCAGCACAGGGGGCACAGGGCAGTGACACTGAGGACTGGCAGCACATGGGGGCACAGGGCAGTGACACTGAGGACTGGCAGCACAGGGGAGACAGGGCAGTGACACTGAGGGATGGCAGCACAAGGGGCACAGGGCAGTGACACTGAGGGCTGGCAGCACAAGGGGCACAGGGCGGTGACACTGAGGGCAGTCAGCACAAGGGGCACAGGGCAGTGACAATGAGGGCTGGCAGCACAGGGGGCACAGGGCAGTGACACTGGGGCTGGCAGCACAGGGGACACAGGGCAGTGACACAGGACTGGCAGCACAAGGGGCTCAGGGCAGTGACACTGAGGACTGGCAGCACAGGGGGCACAGGGCAGTGACACTGAGGGCTGGCAGCACAAGGGGCACAGGGCAGTGACACTGAGGACTGGCAGCACAGGGGGCACAGGGCAGTGACACTGAGGGCAGTCAGCACAAGGGGGCACAGGGCAGGGCAGTGACACTGAGGGTTGGCAGCACAAGGGGCATAGGGCAGTGACACTGGGGCTGGCAGCACAGGGGGGCACAGGGTAGTGTCACGGGGGGCTGTCAGCATAGGGAGGCGCAGGGCAGTGACACTGAGGGCTGTCAGCACAGAGGGGCACAGGGCAGGGCAGTAACACTGAGGGCTGTCAGCACAAGGGGCACAGGGCAGTGACACTGAGGGCTGGCAGCACAGGGGGGCACAGGGCAGGGCAGTAACACTGAGGGCTGTCAGCACATGGGGCACTGGGCAGGGCAGTGACACTGAGGACTGGCAGCACAGGGGGGCATTGGGCAGGGCAGTGGCACTGAGGGCTGGTAGCACTGGGGAGCACAGGGCAGGGCAGTGACACTGAGGACTGGTGGGTACAGGGCATGGCCGTGACACTGAGGACTGGCAGCACAGGGGGCGCAGGGCAGTGACACTGAGGGCTGGCAGCACAGGTGAGCACAAGGCAGAGACCCGGAGGGTTGGCAGCACAGGAAGGCACAGGGCAGTGCAGTGACACAGAGGGCTGGTAGCACAAGGGGGCACAGGGCATGGCCGTGACACTGAGGGCTGGCAGCACAGGGGGCACAGGGCAGTGACACTGAGGGCTGGCAGCACAAGGGGCACATGGCAGGGCAGTGACATGAGGGCTGGTAGCACAGGGCAATACAGTGTCACGGAGGACTGGCAGCACAAGAGGGTGCAGGGCAGTGACACTGAGGGCTGTCAGCACAGGGCATGGCAGTGACACTGAGGGCTGGTAGCACAGGGGGCACAGGGTGAGGACTGACAGCACAGGGGTGCACAGGTTAGGGCAGTGACTCTGAGTGCTGGCAGCACAGGGGGCACAGGGCAGGGCAGTAACAATTAGGGCTGTCAGCACAATGGGGAGCACAGGGCAGTGACACTGATGACTGGCAGCACAAGGGGGAGCACAGGGCAGTGACGCTGAGGGCTGGCAGCACAGGGGGCACAAGGCAGTGACACTGAGGGCTGGCAGCACAAGGGGCACAGGGCAGTGACACTGAGGGCTGGCAGCACAGGGGGCACAGGGCAGTGACACTGAGGGCTGGCAGCACAGGGGGCACAGGGCAGGGCAGTGACACTGAGGGCTGGCAGCACAGGGGGCACAGGGCAGTGACACTGGGGGCTGGCAGCACACGGGGCACAGGGCAGTGACACTGAGGGCTGGCAGCACAGGGGGCACAGGGCAGTGACACTGAGGGCTGGCAGCACAGGGGACACAGGGCAGTGACACTTAGGACTGGCAGCACAAAGGGCACAGGGCAGTGACACTGAGGGCTGGCAGCACAGGGGGCATAGGGCAGTGACACTGAGGACTGGCAGCACAAGGGGCACAGGGCAGTGACACCGAGGGCTGGCAGCACAGGGGACACAGGGCAGTGACACTGAGGGCTGGCAGCACAGGGGGCACAGGGCAGTGACACTGAGGGCTGGCAGCACAAGGGGCACAGGGCAGTGACACTGGGGCTGGCAGCACAGGGGGCACAGGGCAGTGACACTGAGGAGTGGCAGCACAGGGGGCACAGGGCAGTGACACTGAGGACTGGCAGCACAGGGGACACAGGGCAGTGACACTGAGGGCTGGCAGCACAAGGGGCACAGGGCAGTGTCACTGAGGGCTGGCAGCACAAGGGGCACAGGGCGGTGACACTGAGGGCAGTCAGCACAAGGGGCACAGGGCAGTGACAATGAGGGCTGGCAGCACAGGGGGCACAGGGCAGTGACACTGGGGCTGGCAGCACAGGGGACACAGGGCAGTGACACTGAGGACTGGCAGCACAAGGGGCTCAGGGCAGTGACACTGAGGACTGGCAGCACAGGGGGCACAGGGCAGTGACACTGAGGGCTGGCAGCACAAGGGGCACAGGGCAGTGACACTGAGGACTGGCAGCACAGGGGGGCACAGGGCAGTGACACTGAGGGCAGTCAGCACAAGGGGGCACAGGGCAGGGCAGTGACACTGAGGGCTGGCAGCACAAGGGGCATAGGGCAGTGACACTGGGGCTGGCAGCACAGGGGGCACAGGGTAGTGTCACGGGGGGCTGTCAGCATAGGGAGGCACAGGGCAGGGCAGTGACACTGAGGGCTGTCAGCACAGAGGGGCACAGGGCAGGGCAGTAACACTGAGGGCTGTCAGCACAAAGGGGCACAGGGCAGTGACACTGAGGGCTGGCAGCACAGGGGGCGCAGGGCAGTGACACAGAGGGCTGGCAGCACAAGGGGCACAGGGCAGTGACACTGAGGGCTGGCAGCACAGGGGGCACAGGGCAGGGCAGTAACACTGAGGGCTGTCAGCACATGGGGCACTGGGCAGGGTAGTGACACTGAGGACTGGCAGCACAGGGGGGCACAGGGCAGGGCAGTGACACTGAGGGCTGGTAGCACAGGGCGGCACAGGGCAGGGCAGTGACACTGAGGACTGGTGGGTACAGGGCATGGCCGTGACACTGAGGACTGGCAGCACAGGGGGGCGCAGGGCAGTGACACCGAGGGCTGGCAGCACAGGTGGGCACAAGGCAGTGACCCGGAGGGTTGGCAGCACAGGAAGGCACAGGGCAGTGCAGTGACACAGAGGGCTGGCAGCACAAGGGGGCACAGGGCATGGCCGTGACACTGAGGGCTGGCAGCACAGGGGGCACAGGGCAGTGATACTGAGGGCTGGCAGCACAAGGGGCACATGGCAGGGCAGTGACATGAGGGCTGGTAGCACAGGGCAATACAGTGACACTGAGGGCTGGCAGGACAGGGGGGCACAGGGCAGTGACACTGGGGGCTGGCAGCACACGGGGTACAGGGCAGTGACACTGAGGGCTGGCAGCACAGAGGGGCACAGGGCAGTGACACTGAGGGCTGGCAGCACAGGGGACACAGGGCAGTGACACTGAGGACTGGCAGCACAAAGGGCACAGGGCAGTGACACTGAGGGCTGGCAGCACAGGGGGCATAGGGCAGTGACACTGAGGACTGGCAGCACAAGGGGCACAGGGCAGTGACACTGAGGGCTGGCAGCTCAGGGGACACAGGGCAGTGACACTGAGGGCTGGCAGCACAGGGGGGCACAGGGCAGTGACACTGAGGGCTGGCAGCACAAGGGGCACAGGTCAGTGACACTGAGGGCTGGCAGCACAGGGGGCACAGGGCAGTGACACTGAGGGCTGTCAGCACAATGGGGAGCACAGGGCAGTGACACTGAGGACTGGCAGCACAAGGGGGAGCACAGGGCAGTGACTCTGAGGGCTGGCAGCACAGGGGGGCACAGGGCAGTGACACTGAGGGCTGGCAGCACAAGGGGCACAGGGCAGTGACACTGGGGCTGGCAGCACAGGGGGCACAGGGCAGTGACACTGAGGACTGGCAGCACAGGGGGCACAGGGCAGTGACACTGAGGACTGGCAGCACAGGGGAGACAGGGCAGTGACACTGAGGAATGGCAGCACAAGGGGCACAGGGCAGTGACACTGAGGGCTGGCAGCACAAGGGGCACAGGGCGGTGACACTGAGGGCAGTCAGCACAAGGGGCACAGGGCAGTGACAATGAGGGCTGGCAGCACAGGGGGCACAGGGCAGTGACACTGGGGCTGGCAGCACAGGGGACACAGGGCAGTGACACTGAGGACTGGCAGCACAAGGGGCTCAGGGCAGTGACACTGAGGACTGGCAGCACAGGGGGGCACAGGGCAGTGACACTGAGGGCTGGCATCACAAGGGGCACAGGGCAGTGACACTGAGGACTGGCAGCACAGGGGGGCACAGGGCAGCGACACTGAGGGCAGTCAGCACAAGGGGGCACAGGGCAGGGCAGTGACACTGAGGGTTGGCAGCACAAGGGGCATAGGGCAGTGACACTGGGGCTGGCAGCACAGGGGGCACAGGGTAGTGTCACGGGGGCTGTCAGCATAGGGAGGCGCAGGGCAGTGACACTGAGGGCTGTCAGCACAGAGGGGCACAGGGCAGGGCAGTAACACTGAGGGCTGTCAGCACAGAGGGGCACAGGGCAGTGACACTGAGGGCTGGCAGCACAGGGGGCGCAGGGCAGTGACACAGAGGGCTGGCAGCACAAGGGGCACAGGGCAGTGACACTGAGGGCTGGCAGCACAGGGGGCACAGGGCAGGGCAGTAACACTGAGGGCTGTCAGCACATGGGGCACTGGGCAGGGCAGTGACACTGAGGACTGGCAGCACAGGGGGCACAGGGCAGGGCAGTGACACTGAGGGCTGGTAGCACAGGGGAGCACAGGGCAGGGCAGTGACACTGAGGACTGGTGGGTACAGGGCATGGCCGTGACACTGAGGACTGGCAGCACAGGGGGCGCAGGGCAGTGACACCGAGGGCTGGCAGCACAGGTGGGCACAAGGCAGTGACCCGGAGGGTTGGCAGCACAGGAAGGCACAGGGCAGTGCAGTGACACAGAGGGCTGGCAGCACAAGGGGGCACAGGGCATGGCCGTGACACTGAGGGCTGGCAGCACAGGGGGCACAGGGCAGTGACACTGAGGGCTGGCAGCACAAGGGGCACATGGCAGGGCAGTGACATGAGGGCTGGTAGCACAGGGCAATACAGTGACACGGAGGACTGGCAGCACAAGAGGGTGCAGGACAGTGACACTGAGGGCTGTCAGCACAGGGCACGGCAGTGACACTGAGGGCTGGTAGCACAGGGGGCACAGGGTGAGGGCACTGACAGCACAGGGGTGCACAGGGTTAGGGCAAGTGACTCTGAGTGCTGGCAGCACAGGAGGGCACAGGGCAGGGCAGTAACACTGAGGGCTGTCAGCACAGGGGGCACAGGGCAGTGACACTGGGGCTGTCAGCACAGTGGGGCACAGGGCAGTGACACTGAGGGCTGGCAGCACAGGGGGCACAGGGCAGGGACACTGAGGGCTGGCAGCACAGGAGGGCACAGGGCAGGGCAGTGACACTGAGGGCTGGCAGCACAGGGGGCACAGGGCAGTGACACTGAGGGCTGGCAGCACAGGGGGCACAGGGCAGTGACACTGAGGGCTGGCAGCACAGGGCAGGGGCAGTGACACTGAGGACTCGCAGCACAGTGGGGCACAGGGCACTGACACTGACGGCTGGCAGCACAAGGGGGCACAGGGCAGTGACACTGAGGGCTGGCAGCACAGGGGGCACAGGGCAGTGACACTGAGGGCTGGCAGCACAAGGGGCACAGGGCAGTGACACTGAGGGCTGGCAGCACAGGGGGCACAGGGCAGTGACACTGAGGGCTGGCAGCACAAGGGGCACAGGGCAGTGACACTGAGGGCTGGCAGCACAAGGGGCACAGGGCAGTGACACTGAGGGCTGGCAGCACAGGGGGCACAGGGCAGTGACACTGAGGGCTGGCAGCACAGGGGGCACAGGGCAGGGCAGTGACACTGAGGGCTGGCAGCACAAGGGGGCACAGGGCAGTGACACTGAGGGCTGGCAGCACAGGGGGGCACAGGGCAGTGACACTGAGGGCTGTCAGCACAGTGGGAGCACAGGGCAGTGACACTGATGACTGGCAGCACAGGGGAGCACAGGGCAGTGACGCTGAGGGCTGGCAGCACAGGGGGCACAGGGCAGTGACACTGAGGGCTGGCAGCACAAGGGGCACAGGGCAGTGACACTGAGGGCTGGCAGCACAGGGAGCACAGGGCAGGGCAGTGACACTGAGGGCTGGCAGCACAGGGGGCACAGGGCAGTGACACTGGGGGCTGGCAGCACACGGGGCACAGGGCAGTGACACTGAGGGCTGGCAGCACAGGGGGGCACAGGGCAGTGACACTGAGGGCTGGCAGCACAGGGGACACAGGGCAGTGACACTGAGGACTGGCAGCACAAAGGGCACAGGGCAGTGACACTGAGGGCTGGCAGCACAGGGGGCATAGGGCAGTGACACTGAGGACTGGCAGCACAAGGGGCACAGGGCAGTGACACTGAGGGCTGGCAGCACAGGGGACACAGGGCAGTGACACTGAGGGCTGGCAGCACAGGGGGCACAGGGCAGTGACACTGAGGGCTGGCAGCACAAGGGGCACAGGGCAGTGACACTGGGGCTGGCAGCACAGGGGGCACAGGGCAGTGACACTGAGGACTGGCAGCACAGGGGGCACAGGGCAGTGACACTGAGGACTGGCAGCACAGGGGACACAGGGCAGTGACACTGAGGGCTGGCAGCACAAGGGGCACAGGGCAGTGACACTGAGGGCTGGCAGCACAAGGGGCACAGGGCGGTGACACTGAGGGCAGTCAGCACAAGGGGCACAGGGCAGTGACAATGAGGGCTGGCAGCACAGGGGGCACAGGGCAGTGACACTGGGGCTGGCAGCACAGGGGACACAGGGCAGTGACACTGAGGACTGGCAGCACAAGGGGCTCAGGGCAGTGACACTGAGGACTGGCAGCACAGGGGGCACAGGGCAGTGACACTGAGGGCTGGCAGCACAAGGGGCACAGGGCAGTGACACTGAGGACTGGCAGCACATGGGGGCACAGGGCAGTGACACTGAGGGCAGTCAGCACAAGGGGGCACAGGGCAGGGCAGTGACACTGAGGGCTGGCAGCACAAGGGGCATAGGGCAGTGACACTGGGGCTGGCAGCACAGGGGGGCACAGGGTAGTGTCACAGGGGGCTGTCAGCATAGGGAGGCACACGGCAGGGCAGTGACACTGAGGGCTGTCAGCACAGAGGGGCACAGGGCAGGGCAGTAACACTGAGGGCTGTCAGCACAAAGGGGCACAGGGCAGTGACACTGAGGGCTGGCAGCACAGAGGGCGCAGGGCAGTGACACAGAGGGCTGGCAGCACAAGGGGCACAGGGCAGTGACACTGAGGGCTGGCAGCACAGGGGGCACAGGGCAGGGCAGTAACACTGAGGGCTGTCAGCACATGGGGCACTGGGCAGGGCAGTGACACTGAGGACTGGCAGCACAGGGGGCACAGGGCAGGGCAGTGACACTGAGGGCTGGTAGCACATGGGGGCACAGGGCAGGGCAGTGACACTGAGGACTGGTGGGTACAGGGCATGGCCGTGACACTGAGGACTGGCAGCACAGGGGGCGCAGGGCAGTGACACCGAGGGCTGGCAGCACAGGTGGGCACAAGGCAGTGACCCGGAGGGTTGGCAGCACAGGAAGGCACAGGGCAGTGCAGTGACACAGAGGGCTGGCAGCACAAGGGGGCACAGGGCATGGACGTGACACTGAGGGCTGGCAGCACAGGGGGCACAGGGCAGTGACACTGAGGGCTGGCAGCACAAGGGGCACATGGCAGGGCAGTGACATGAGGGCCGGTAGCACAGGGCAATACAGTGGCACTGAGGGATGGCAGCACAGGGGGCACAGGGCAGTGACACTGGGGGCTGGCAGCACACGGGGCACAGGGCAGTGACACTGACGGCTGGCAGCACAGGGGGCACAGGGCAGTGACACTGAGGGCTGGCAGCACAGGGGACACAGGGCAGTGACACTGAGGACTGGCAGCACAAGGGGCACAGGGCAGTGACACTGAGGGCTGGCAGCACAGGGGCATAGGGCAGTGACACTGAGGACTGGCAGCACAAGGGGCACAGGGCAGTGACACTGAGGGCTGGCAGCACAGGGGACACAGGGCAGTGACACTGAGGGCTGGCAGCACAGGGGGCACAGGGCAGTGACACTGAGGGCTGGCAGCACAAGGGGCACAGGTCAGTGACACTGAGGGCTGGCAGCACAGGGGGCACAGGGCAGTGACACTGAGGGCTGTCAGCACAATGGGGAGCACAGGGCAGTGACACTGAGGACTGGCAGCACAAGGGGGAGCACAGGGCAGTGACTCTGAGGGCTGGCAGCACAGGGGGGCACAGGGCAGTGACACTGAGGGCTGGCAGCACAAGGGGCACAGGGCAGTGACACTGGGGCTGGCAGCACAGGGGGCACAGGGCAGTGACACTGAGGACTGGCAGCACAGGGGGCACAGGGCAGTGACACTGAGGGCTGGCAGCACAAGGGGCACAGGGCAGTGACACTGAGGGCTGGCAGCACAGGGGGCACAGGGCAGTGACACTGAGGGCTGTCAGCACAGGGAGGCGCAGGGCAGTGACACTGAGGGCTGTCAGCACAAGGGGACAGGGCAGGGCAGTGACACTGAGGGCTGGCAGCACAAGGGGCACAGGGCAGTGACACTGAGGGCTGGCAGCACAGGGGGCACAGGAAGGGCAGTGACACTGAGGGCTGTCAGCACATGCGGCACTGGGCAGGGCAGTG
>CAWUFW010000221.1:0-198604 GCA_963921515.1 Calotriton arnoldi | reverse complement strand
GCAGTGACACTGAGGGCTGGCAGCACAGGGGCACAGGGCAGTGACACTGAGGGCTGGCAGCACAGGGGGCGCAGGGCAGGGCAGTGACACTGAGGGCTGGCAGCACAGGGGGCACAGGGCAGTGACACTGGGGCTGGCAGCACACGGGGCACAGGGCAGTGACACTGAGGGCTGGCAGCACAGGGGGCACAGGGCAGTGACACTGAGGGCTGGCAGCACAAGGGGCCAGGTCAGTGACACTGAGGGCTGGCAGCACAGGGGGGCACAGGGCAGTGACACTGAGGGCTGTCAGCACAATGGCGAGCACAGGGCAGTGACACTGAGGACTGGCAGCACAAGGGGGAGCACAGGGCAGTGACGCTGAGGGCTGGTAGCACAGGGGGGGCACAGGGCAGTGACACTGAGGGCTGGCAGCACAAGGGGCACAGGGCAGTGACACTGGGGCTGGCAGCACAGGGGGGCACAGGGCAGTGACACTGAGGACTGGCAGCACAGTGGGGCACAGGGCAGTGACACAGGACTGGCAGCACAGGGGACACAGGGCAGTGACACTGAGGGCTGGCAGCACAAGGGGCACAGGGCAGTGACACTGAGGGCTGGCAGCACAAGGGGCACAGGGCAGTGACCCTGAGGGCTGGCAGCACAGGGGGCACAGGGCAGTGACACTGAGGGCTGGCAGCACAGGGAGCACAGGGCAGGGCAGTGACACTGAGGGCTGGCAGCACAGGGGGGCACAGGGCAGTGACACTGGGGGCTGGCAGCACACGGGGCACAGGGCAGTGACACTGAGGGCTGGCAGCACAGGGGGGCACAGGGCAGTGACACTGAGGGCTGGAAGCACAGGGGACACAGGGCAGTGACACTGAGGACTGGCAGCACAAAGGGCACAGGGCAGTGACACTGAGGGCTGGCCGAACAGGGGGCATAGGGCAGTGACACTGAGGACTGGCAGCACAAGGGGCACAGGGCAGTGACACTGAGGGCTGGCAGCACAGGGGACACAGGGCACTGACACTAAGGGCTGGCAGCACAGGGGGCACAGGGCAGTGACACTGAGGGCTGGCAGCACAAGGGGCACAGGTCAGTGACACTGAGGGCTGGCAGCACAGGGGGCACAGGGCAGTGACACTGAGGGCTGTCAGCACAATGGCGAGCACAGGGCAGTGACACTGAGGACTGGCAGCACAAGGGGAGCACAGGGCAGTGACGCTGAGGGCTGGTAGCACAGGGGGGCACAGGGCAGTGACACTGAGGGCTGGCAGCACAAGGGGCATAGGGCAGTGACACTGGGGCTGGCAGCACAGGGGGCACAGGGCAGTGACACTGAGGACTGGCAGCACAGTGGGGCACAGGGCAGTGACACAGGACTGGCAGCACAGGGGACACAGGGCAGTGACACTGAGGGCTGGCAGCACAAGGGGCACAGGGCAGTGACACTGAGGGCTGGCAGCACAAGGGGCACAGGGCGGTGACACTGAGGGCAGTCAGCACAAGGGGCACAGGGCAGTGACAATGAGGGCTGGCAGCACAGGGGGCACAGGGCAGTGACACTGGGGCTGGCAGCACAGGGGACACAGGGCAGTGACACTGAGGACTAGCAGCACAAGGGGCTCAGGGCAGTGACACTGAGGACTGGCAGCACAGGGGGCACAGGGCAGTGACACTGAGGGCTGGCAGCACAAGGGGCACAGGGCAGTGACACTGAGGACTGGCAGCACATGGGGGCACAGGGCAGTGACACTGAGGGCAGTCAGCACAAGGGGGCACAGGGCAGGGCAGTGACACTGAGGGCTGGCAGCACAAGGGGCATAGGGCAGTGACACTGGGGCTGGCAGCACAGGGGGGCACAGGGTAGTGTCACGGGGGGCTGTCAGCATAGGGAGGCACAGGGCAGTGACACTGAGGGCTGTCAGCACAGAGGGGCACAGGGCAGGGCAGTAACACTGAGGGGCTGTCAGCACAAAGGGGCACAGGGCAGTGACACTGAGGGCTGGCAGCACAGGGGGCGCAGGGCAGTGACACAGAGGGCTGGCAGCACAGGGGCACAGGGCAGTGACACTGAGGGCTGGCAGCACAGGGGGGCACAGGGCAGGGCAGTAACACTGAGGGCTGTCAGCACATGGGGCACTGGGCAGGGCAGTGACACAGGACTGGCAGCACAGGGGGCACTAGGGCAGGGCAGTGACACTGAGGGCTGGTAGCACAGGGGAGCACAGGGCAGGGCAGTGACACTGAGGACTGGTGGGTACAGGGCATGGCCGTGACACTGAGGACTGGCAGCACAGGGGGCGCAGGGCAGTGACACCGAGGGCTGGCAGCACAGGTGGGCACAAGGCAGTGACCCGGAGGGTTGGCAGCACAGGAAGGCACAGGGCAGTGCAGTGACACAGAGGGCTGGCAGCACAAGGGGGCACAGGGCATGGCCGTGACACTGAGGGCTGGCACCACAGGGGGCACAGGGCAGTGACACTGAGGGCTGGCAGCACAAGGGGCACATGGCAGGGCAGTGACATGAGGGCTGGTAGCACAGGGCAATACAGTGACACGGAGGACTGGCAGCACAAGAGGGTGCAGGGCAGTGACACTGAGGGCTGTCAGCACAGGGCATGGCAGTGACACTGAGGGCTGGCAGCACAGGGGGGCACAGGGCAGGGCAGTAACACTTAGGGCTGTCAGCACAGGGGGCACAGGGCAGTGACACTGGGGCTGTCAGCACAGGGGGCACAAGGCAGGGACACTGAGGGCTGGCAGCACAGGAGGGCACAGGGCAGGGCAGTGACACTGAGGGCTGGCAGCACAGGGGGGCACAGGGCAGTGACACTGGGGCTGGCAGCACAGGGGGGCACAGGGCAGTGACACTGAGGGCTGGCAGCACAGGGCAGGGCAGTGACTCTGAGGACTCGCAGCACAGTGGGGCCCATGGCCCTGACACTGACGGCTGGCAGCACAAGGGGCACAGGGCAGTGACACTGAGGGCTGGCAGCACAGGGGACACAGGGCAGTGACACTGAGGACTGGCAGCACAGGGGGCACAGGGCACTGACACTGAGGGCTGGCAGCACAAGGGGCACAGGGCAGTGACACTGAGGGCTGCCAGCACAGGGGGCACAGGGCAGTGACACTGAGGGCTGGCAGCACAAGGGGCACAGGGCAGTGACACTGAGGGCTGGCAGCACAAGGGGCACAGGGCAGTGACACTGAGGGCTGGCAGCACAGGGGGCACAGGGCAGTGACACTGAGGGCTGGCAGCACAGGGGCGCAGGGCAGGGCAGTGACACTGAGGGCTGGCAGCACAGGGGGGCACAGGGCAGTGACACTGGGGGCTGGCAGCACACGGGGCACAGGGCAGTGACACTGAGGGCTGGCAGCACAGGGGGGCACAGGGCAGTGACACTGAGGGCTGGCAGCACAGGGGACACAGGGCAGTGACACTGAGGACTGGCAGCACAAGGGGGAGCACAGGGCAGTGACTCTGAGGGCTGGCAGCACAGGGGGGGCACAGGGCAGTGACACTGAGGGCTGGCAGCACAAGGGGCACAGGGCAGTGACACTGGGGCTGGCAGCACAGGGGGGCACAGGGCAGTGACACTGAGGACTGGCAGCACAGGGGGGCACAGGGCAGTGACACTGAGGACTGGCAGCACAGGGGAGACAGGGCAGTGACACTGAGGAATGGCAGCACAAGGGGCACAGGGCAGTGACACTGAGGGCTGGCAGCACAAGGGGCACAGGGCGGTGACACTGAGGGCAGTCAGCACAAGGGGCACAGGGCAGTGACAATGAGGGCTGGCAGCACAGGGGGCACAGGGCAGTGACACTGGGGCTGGCAGCACAGGGGACACAGGGCAGTGACACTGAGGACTGGCAGCACAAGGGGCTCAGGGCAGTGACACTGAGGACTGGCAGCACAGGGGGGCACAGGGCAGTGACACTGAGGGCTGGCAGCACAAGGGGCACAGGGCAGTGACACTGAGGACTGGCAGCACAGGGGGGCACAGGGCAGCGACACTGAGGGCAGTCAGCACAAGGGGGCACAGGGCAGGGCAGTGACACTGAGGGTTGGCAGCACAAGGGGCATAGGGCAGTGACACTGGGGCTGGCAGCACAGGGGGGCACAGGGTAGTGTCACGGGGGGCTGTCAGCATAGGGAGGCGCAGGGCAGTGACACTGAGGGCTGTCAGCACAGAGGGGCACAGGGCAGGGCAGTAACACTGAGGGCTGTCAGCACAGAGGGGCACAGGGCAGTGACACTGAGGGCTGGCAGCACAGGGGGGCGCAGGGCAGTGACACAGAGGGCTGGCAGCACAAGGGGCACAGGGCAGTGACACTGAGGGCTGGCAGCACAGGGGGGCACAGGGCAGGCAGTAACACTGAGGGCTGTCAGCACATGGGGCACTGGGCAGGGCAGTGACACTGAGGACTGGCAGCACAGGGGGGCACAGGGCAGGGCAGTGACACTGAGGGCTGGTAGCACAGGGGAGCACAGGGCAGGGCAGTGACACTGAGGACTGGTGGGTACAGGGCATGGCCGTGACACTGAGGACTGGCAGCACAGGGGGGCGCAGGGCAGTGACACCGAGGGCTGGCAGCACAGGTGGGCACAAGGCAGTGACCCGGAGGGTTGGCAGCACAGGAAGGCACAGGGCAGTGCAGTGACACAGAGGGCTGGCAGCACAAGGGGGCACAGGGCATGGCCGTGACACTGAGGGCTGGCAGCACAGGGGGCACAGGGCAGTGACACTGAGGGCTGGCAGCACAAGGGGCACATGGCAGGGCAGTGACATGAGGGCTGGTAGCACAGGGCAATACAGTGACACGGAGGACTGGCAGCACAAGAGGGTGCAGGGCAGTGACACTGAGGGTTGTCAGCACAGGGCATGGCAGTGACACTGAGGGCTGGCAGCACAGGGGGGCACAGGGCAGGGCAGTAACACTTAGGGCTGTCAGCACAGGGGGCACAGGGCAGTGACACTGGGGCTGTCAGCACAGGGGGCACAAGGCAGGGACACTGAGGGCTGGCAGCACAGGAGGGCACAGGGCAGGGCGGTGACACTGAGGGATGGCAGCACAGGGGGGCACAGGGCAGTGACACTGGGGCTGGCAGCACAGGGGGGCACAGGGCAGTGACACTGAGGGCTGGCAGCACAGGGCAGGGCAGTGACTCTGAGGACTCGCAGCACAGTGGGGCACAGGGCCCTGACACTGACGGTTGGCAGCACAAGGGGCACAGGGCAGTGACACTGAGGGCTGGCAGCACAGGGGACACAGGGCAGTGACACTGAGGACTGGCAGCACAGGGGGCACAGGGCACTGACACTGAGGGCTGGCAGCACAAGGGGCACAGGGCAGTGACACTGAGGGCTGCCAGCACAGGGGGGCACAGGGCAGTGACACTGAGGGCTGGCAGCACAAGGGGCACAGGGCAGTGACACTGAGGGCTGGCAGCACAGGGGGCGCAGGGCAGGGCAGTGACACTGAGGGCTGGCAGCACAGGGGGGCACAGGGCAGTGACACTGGGGGCTGGCAGCACACGGGGCACAGGGCAGTGACACTGAGGGCTGGCAGCACAGGGGGGCACAGGGCAGTGACACTGAGGGCTGGCAGCACAAGGGGCACAGGTCAGTGACACTGAGGGCTGGCAGCACAGGGGGCACAGGGCAGTGACACTGAGGGCTGTCAGCACAATGGCGAGCACAGGGCAGTGACACTGAGGACTGGCAGCACAAGGGGAGCACAGGGCAGTGACGCTGAGGGCTGGTAGCACAGGGGGGCACAGGGCAGTGACACTGAGGGCTGGCAGCACAAGGGGCACAGGGCAGTGACACTGGGGCTGGCAGCACAGGGGGCACAGGGCAGTGACACTGAGGACTGGCAGCACAGTGGGGCACAGGGCAGTGACACAGGACTGGCAGCACAGGGGACACAGGGCAGTGACACTGAGGGCTGGCAGCACAAGGGGCACAGGGCAGTGACACTGAGGGCTGGCAGCACAAGGGGCACAGGGCAGTGACCCTGAGGGCTGGCAGCACAGGGGGCACAGGGCAGTGACACTGAGGGCTGGCAGCACAGGGAGCACAGGGCAGGGCAGTGACACTGAGGGCTGGCAGCACAGGGGGCACAGGGCAGTGACACTGGGGGCTGGCAGCACACGGGGCACAGGGCAGTGACACTGAGGGCTGGCAGCACAGGGGGCACAGGGCAGTGACACTGAGGGCTGGCAGCACAGGGGACACAGGGCAGTGACACTGAGGACTGGCAGCACAAAGGGCACAGGGCAGTGACACTGAGGGCTGGCAGCACAGGGGGCATAGGGCAGTGACACTGAGGACTGGCAGCACAAGGGGCACAGGGCAGTGACACTGAGGGCTGGCAGCACAGGGGACACAGGGCACTGACACTAAGGGCTGGCAGCACAGGGGGGCACAGGGCAGTGACACTGAGGGCTGGCAGCACAAGGGGCACAGGTCAGTGACACTGAGGGCTGGCAGCACAGGGGGGCACAGGGCAGTGACACTGAGGGCTGTCAGCACAATGGCGAGCACAGGGCAGTGACACTGAGGACTGGCAGCACAAGGGGGAGCACAGGGCAGTGACGCTGAGGGCTGGTAGCACAGGGGGGGCACAGGGCAGTGACACTGAGGGCTGGCAGCACAAGGGGCACAGGGCAGTGACACTGGGGCTGGCAGCACAGGGGGCACAGGGCAGTGACACTGAGGACTGGCAGCACAGTGGGGCACAGGGCAGTGACACAGGACTGGCAGCACAGGGGACACAGGGCAGTGACACTGAGGGCTGGCAGCACAAGGGGCACAGGGCAGTGACACTGAGGGCTGGCAGCACAAGGGGCACAGGGCGGTGACACTGAGGGCAGTCAGCACAAGGGGCACAGGGCAGTGACAATGAGGGCTGGCAGCACAGGGGGCACAGGGCAGTGACACTGGGGCTGGCAGCACAGGGGACACAGGGCAGTGACACTGAGGACTAGCAGCACAAGGGGCTCAGGGCAGTGACACTGAGGACTGGCAGCACAGGGGGCACAGGGCAGTGACACTGAGGGCTGGCAGCACAAGGGGGCACAGGGCAGTGACACTGAGGACTGGCAGCACATGGGGGCACAGGGCAGTGACACTGAGGGCAGTCAGCACAAGGGGGCACAGGGCAGGGCAGTGACACTGAGGGCTGGCAGCACAAGGGGCATAGGGCAGTGACACTGGGGCTGGCAGCACAGGGGGCACAGGGTAGTGTCACGGGGGGCTGTCAGCATAGGGAGGCACAGGGCAGTGACACTGAGGGCTGTCAGCACAGAGGGGCACAGGGCAGGGCAGTAACACTGAGGGCTGTCAGCACAAAGGGGCACAGGGCAGTGACACTGAGGGCTGGCAGCACAGGGGGGCGCAGGGCAGTGACACAGAGGGCTGGCAGCACAAGGGGCACAGGGCAGTGACACTGAGGGCTGGCAGCACAGGGGGGCACAGGGCAGGGCAGTAACACTGAGGGCTGGTAGCACAGGGGAGCACAGGGCAGGGCAGTGACACTGAGGACTGGTGGGTACAGGGCATGGCCGTGACACTGAGGACTGGCAGCACAGGGGGGCGCAGGGCAGTGACACCGAGGGCTGGCAGCACAGGTGGGCACAAGGCAGTGACCCGGAGGGTTGGCAGCACAGGAAGGCACAGGGCAGTGCAGTGACACAGAGGGCTGGCAGCACAAGGGGGCACAGGGCATGGCCGTGACACTGAGGGCTGGCACCACAGGGGCACAGGGCAGTGACACTGAGGGCTGGCAGCACAAGGGGCACATGGCAGGGCAGTGACATGAGGGCTGGTAGCACAGGGCAATACAGTGACACGGAGGACTGGCAGCACAAGAGGGTGCAGGGCAGTGACACTGAGGGCTGTCAGCACAGGGCATGGCAGTGACACTGAGGGCTGGCAGCACAGGGGGCACAGGGCAGGGCAGTAACACTTAGGGCTGTCAGCACAGGGGGCACAGGGCAGTGACACTGGGGCTGTCAGCACAGGGGGCACAAGGCAGGGACACTGAGGGCTGGCAGCACAGGAGGGCACAGGGCAGGGCAGTGACACTGAGGGCTGGCAGCACAGGGGGGCACAGGGCAGTGACACTGGGGCTGGCAGCACAGGGGGCACAGGGCAGTGACACTGAGGGCTGGCAGCACAGGGCAGGGCAGTGACTCTGAGGACTCGCAGCACAGTGGGGCCCATGGCCCTGACACTGACGGCTGGCAGCACAAGGGGCACAGGGCAGTGACACTGAGGGCTGGCAGCACAGGGGACACAGGGCAGTGACACTGAGGACTGGCAGCACAGGGGGCACAGGGCACTGACACTGAGGGCTGGCAGCACAAGGGGCACAGGGCAGTGACACTGAGGGCTGCCAGCACAGGGGGGCACAGGGCAGTGACACTGAGGGCTGGCAGCACAAGGGGCACAGGGCAGTGACACTGAGGGCTGGCAGCACAAGGGGCACAGGGCAGTGACACTGAGGGCTGGCAGCACAGGGGGCACAGGGCAGTGACACTGAGGGCTGGCAGCACAGGGGGCGCAGGGCAGGGCAGTGACACTGAGGGCTGGCAGCACAGGGGGCACAGGGCAGTGACACTGGGGGCTGGCAGCACACGGGGCACAGGGCAGTGACACTGAGGGCTGGCAGCACAGGGGGCACAGGGCAGTGACACTGAGGGCTGGCAGCACAGGGGACACAGGGCAGTGACACTGAGGACTGGCAGCACAAAGGGCACAGGGCAGTGACACTGAGGGCTGGCAGCACAGGGGGCATAGGGCAGTGACACTGAGGACTGGCAGCACAAGGGGCACAGGGCAGTGACACTGAGGGCTGGCAGCACAGGGGACACAGGGCAGTGACACTAAGGGCTGGCAGCACAGGGGGGCACAGGGCAGTGACACTGAGGGCTGGCAGCACAAGGGGCACAGGTCAGTGACACTGAGGGCTGGCAGCACAGGGGGCACAGGGCAGTGACACTGAGGGCTGTCAGCACAATGGCGAGCACAGGGCAGTGACACTGAGGACTGGCAGCACAGGGGAGCACAGGGCAGTGACGCTGAGGGCTGGCAGCACAGGGGGCACAGGGCAGTGACACTGAGGGCTGGCAGCACAAGGGGCACAGGGCAGTGACACTGGGGCTGGCAGCACAGGGGGCACAGGGCAGTGACACTGAGGACTGGCAGCACAGTGGGGCACAGGGCAGTGACACAGGACTGGCAGCACAGGGGACACAGGGCAGTGACACTGAGGGCTGGCAGCACAAGGGGCACAGGGCAGTGACACTGAGGGCTGGCAGCACAAGGGGCACAGGGCGGTGACACTGAGGGCAGTCAGCACAAGGGGCACAGGGCAGTGACAATGAGGGCTGGCAGCACAGGGGGCACAGGGCAGTGACACTGGGGCTGGCAGCACAGGGGACACAGGGCAGTGACACTGAGGACTGGCAGCACAAGGGGCTCAGGGCAGTGACACTGAGGACTGGCAGCACAGGGGGGCACAGGGCAGTGACACTGAGGGCTGGCAGCACAAGGGGCACAGGGCAGTGACACTGAGGACTGGCAGCACATGGGGGCACAGGGCAGTGACACTGAGGGCAGTCAGCACAAGGGGGCGCAGGGCAGTGACACTGAGGGCTGGCAGCACAAGGGGCATAGGGCAGTGACACTGGGGCTGGCAGCACAGGGGGGCACAGGGTAGTGTCACGGGGGGCTGTCAGCATAGGGAGGCACAGGGCAGGGCAGTGACACTGAGGGCTGTCAGCACAGAGGGGCACAGGGCAGGGCAGTAACACTGAGGGCTGTCAGCACAAAGGGGCACAGGGCAGTGACACTGAGGGCTGGCAGCACAGGGGGGCGCAGGGCAGTGACACAGAGGGCTGGCAGCACAAGGGGCACAGGGCAGTGACACTGAGGGCTGGCAGCACAGGGGGGCACAGGGCAGGGCAGTAACACTGAGGGCTGTCAGCACATGGGGCACTGGGCAGGGCAGTGACACTGAGGACTGGCAGCACAGGGGGGCACAGGGCAGGGCAGTGACACTGAGGGCTGGTAGCACATGGGGGCACAGGGCAGGGCAGTGACACTGAGGACTGGTGGGTACAGGGCATGGCCGTGACACTGAGGACTGGCAGCACAGGGGGGCGCAGGGCAGTGACACCGAGGGCTGGCAGCACAGGTGGGCACAAGGCAGTGACCCGGAGGGTTTGCAGCACAGGAAGGCACAGGGCAGTGCAGTGACACAGAGGGATGGCAGCACAAGGGGGCACAGGGCATGGCCGTGACACTGAGGGCTGGCAGCACAGGGGGCACAGGGCAGTGACACTGAGGGCTGGCAGCACAAGGGGCACATGGCAGGGCAGTGACATGAGGGCTGGTAGCACAGGGCAATACAGTGACACGGAGGACTGGCAGCACAAGAGGGTGCAGGGCAGTGACACTGAGGGCTGTCAGCACAGGGCACGGCAGTGACACTGAGGGCTGGTAGCACAGGGGGGCACAAGGTGAGGACTGACAGCACAGGGGGGCACAGGTTAGGGCAGTGACTCTGAGTGCTGGCAGCACAGGGGGGCACAGGGCAGGGCAGTAACACTTAGGGCTGTCAGCACAGGGGGGCACAGGGCAGTGACACTGAGGGCTGTCAGCACAGAGGGGCACAGGGCAGGGCAGTGATACTGAGGGCTGTCAGCACATGGGGGCGCAGGGCAGTGACACTGAGGACTGGCAGCACAGGGGGACACAGGGCAGGGCAGTGACACTGAGGGCTGGTAGCACAGGGGGGCACAGGGTAGGGCAGTGACACTGAGGACTGACAGCACAGGGGGGCACATGTTAGGGCAGTGACTCTGAGTGCTGTCAGCACATGGGGGCACAGGGCAGGGCAGTGACACTGAGGGCTGGCAGCACAGGGGGTACAGGGCAGTGACTCTGAGGGCTGTCAGCACAGAGGGGCACAGGGCAGGGCAGGGCAGTGACTCTGAGGGCTGTTAGCACAGAGGGGCACAGGGCAGGCCAGTGACACTGAGGGCTGTCAGCACATGGGGGCACAGGGCAGGGCAGTGACACTGAGGACTGGCAGCACAGGGGGGCACAGGGCAGGGCAGTGACACTGAGGACTGACAGCACAGGGGGGCACAGGTTAGGGCAGTGACGCTGAGGGCTGTCAGCACATGGGGGAACAGGGCAGTGACACTGAGGGCTGGTAGCACAGGGGGGCACAGGGCAGGGCAGTGACACTGAGGACTGGCAGCACAGTGGGGCACAGGGCAGGGCAGTGACACTGAGGACTGACAGCACAGGGGGGCACAGGTTAGGGCAGTGACGCTGAGGGCTGTCAGCACATGGGGGAACAGGGCAGGGCAGTGACACGGAGGGTTGGCAGCACAGGGGGCCGCAGGGCAGTGACACTGAGGGCTGGCAGCACAGGGGGGCACAGGGCAGTGACACTGAGGGCTGTCAGCACATGGGGGAACAGGGCAATGACACTGAGGGCTGGTAGCACAGGGGGGCACAGGGCAGGGCAGTGACACTGAGGACTGGCGGGTACAGGGCATGGCCGTGACACTGAGGGCTGTCAGCACATGGGGGAACAGGGCAGGGCAGTGACACGGAGGGTTGGCAGCACAGGGGGGCGCAGGGCAGTGACACAGAGGGCTGGCAGCACAGGTGGGCACAAGGCAGTGACCCGGAGGGCTGGCAGCACAGGAAGGCACAGGGCACTGACACTGATGGCTGGCAGCACAGGAAGGCACAGGGCAGTGACACTGAGGACTGGCAGCACAGGGGGCACAGGGCAGTGACACTGAGGGCTGGCAGCACAGGGGGGCACAGGGCAGGGTAGTGTCACTGGGGGGCTGGCAGCACAGGGGGGCGCAGGGCAGTGACAGTGAGGGTTGGCAGCACAGGGGACACAAGGCAGTGACACTGGGGCTGGCAGCACAGGGGACACAGGGCAGTGACACAGGACTGGCAGCACAAGGGGCACAGGGCAGTGACACTGAGGACTGGCAGCACAGGGGGGCACAGGGCAGTGACACTGAGGGCTGGTGGCACAGGGGGCACAGGGCAGTGACACTGAGGGCTGGCAGCACAAGGGGCACAGGGCATTGATACTGAGGGCTGGCAGCACAAGGGGCACAGGGCAGTGACACTGAGGGCTGGCAGCACAGGAGGGCACAGGACAGGGCAGTGACACTAAGGGCTAGCAGCACAGGGGGGCATAGGGCAGTGACACTGGGGCTGGCAGCACAGGGGGGCACAGGGCAGTGACTCTGAGGACTCGCAGCACAGGGGGGTGCAGGGCAGTGACACAGAGGGCTGGCAGCACAGGGGGCACAGGGCAGTGACACTGGGGCTGGCAGCACAGGGGAAACAGGGCAGTGACACTGAGGGTTGGCAGCACAGGGGACACAGGGCAGTGACACTGAGAGCTGGCAGCACAAGGGGGCACAGTGCAGGGCAGTGACACTGACGGCTTTCAGCACAAGGGGGCACAGGACACTGACACAGAGGGCTGGCAGCACAGGGGGCACAGGGCAGGGCAGTGGCATTGAAACAGCTGACTTGGGGAAGTGTTTGGAGCCCAGTCGCCTGGCCCCACTGAATCTAGGTCCAACCAAGCTCCAAATAGTACAATACGCCAATAATACAGTGATTATGAATCGCACAAAGGCCGGTTTACGTGTTTAACGAGGCTAATCAGTTTGCAGTTAATCAGGAAAAAACAAAGGTCCTGATATTCGGTCGCTGCAGGAATAAAAAGAACATTTTCTGGCATCTCGGTAGCCAGAGCATCAACACAGCTAGGAAGTATAACTACCTTGGTGTATGGTTCACGGAAAGTAGCACAGCAGAGGCCCAAATAAATGCAATGAAAAAAGGCACTGCAATCGCATATGGGGTCGGCCAACAAAATCAACAATTAAGGAGTGCATCGGCAGCCCCAATACTAAGGGTAATGAAAGCGACATTTCTTCCCACCATACAATACAGCCCGGAACTTTAGTTGAAGCCCTAGAACGAGCACATTGTAGAGCATACTAAAAAATCTTGTAACAAACTCGCTTTGTTCGCCACGCCTTAGTGGTCTGGTATCCCCTGGCGTTAGACTTTCAAGCGGCCATGGTGAAGTACTACAGCAGGGTCTTCATGGGGGACATACAATCATTAACAAGCATTGGCATAGCCAATAGGTCTCGCCTTTGGGCCCTTATAAGAGTTTAGTCATGCAGCACATATCCCAAAAATAAGAATTTGAAAATAAGAGCGTGGGTGGGACTAGGAGGCAGCAACTGGAGTGAGTAGTGATCAGCAGCGGGAGGCTGAGAGAGGGCATCCACGGGAAGAGGGTGGGAGACGGGAAAAAGCAGCACTGTTCCAGTGCCCAGAATCACAGAATGTTAAGCTGACACAGAGGAACACAAAAAAAAGCCAACAGCAACGAACTATTTTTATTACAAACTATCGCCCTGGACAATATCTAGTAAAACATAAATCCTTAAAGCCCGACTGGAATTAAACTACCCTACACACTAATCTCTAGCCGGGGAGATGGGAATTGGAAAACTGGTAAAGCGCTTGGTTAGTGCATTTTACCTCTTTCGTGGCCATTTGTAATCCCGCTGCATACATGCGCATTATCAGTGCCTAGAAGTGAGCGAAAGAGGCACGGTCTGCTTTGTTAATGATACAAATGATTTTACAGCACTCCTTATTGCCATGTCCTTTTGGCGCTATCGAGTGCACGTCTCAAATGTTGGAATCTGTGTGGCGCAAAAATAAAATTATCTTTCTGCACCTAAACGGTCGAAGAGCGTTGACAGTACTTGCTGATAAGGCAGCACCTCACCTGAAAGCCCTGCTCTGATGCTGGGCTTCAGAAGAACCTGTCTGAGCAAGATTTACTTCTGGAGAGAAAGCATGCTGTGTATGCGACACACCCCTGCCCCGGATTCCTAAATGTGAAGTCGGCGAAGAGGAAAGTAGCCTAGCTCCCTGCCCGGAACCTTAGCGGGTGAGTGCAGCATTTGCATGAACAGAGAGGTGCACCAGTGAAAGCGGGTGATCTGCTTCTAATCATGCTATCTGCCTGCAGCAGGTACTAGTGCACACAGGCAAACTGCATAGATGTGTACCGGTGAAACTGAGAGTAGGAAAGCCGGCACTGGTGAAAAAGCGGGACACTACAGGCAGCGTGCACAGGTGAACACGGGTTCACTACGAACAACAAGCGAAAGAGAAAGCACTTCATTTTAGGCGCAGCTGCTATTGTTTAAGTGGCGGCGTGTGGCACTGCTGAAAGAGTCATCTGCTAGCCCGCGAGTGGTGCTCGCGCGTGCGCTGTAAGGAATGTAAGGAATGCAGCTGCCACCCTGCCGCCACTGCTCGCTCCCGCAAGCAAAACGCTGTGGGAGTGAACATTTGCTAAAGAGGTGGGACATGCGCCCGCCTTTAGCCATTTGCAGGCTACGAAAAATAAATGACACAGGCAACAACCAACCTAATGCGTGGGGGAAGTCCTAGCCACACGGAGAAGTTTGGAGTGCTCACAATAAGCCTCCCATAGAGCAGCGCATGCATGCTGCCCTAGGCTCGACCTAAAAAGCCATCTTAAATACATCTTTGAAACCCCAGGGAACCCTTGGCATGACCAAGTAAACAACGCACTGAGCTCGCTCCTCATGACAGGCTCAGTCCACCAGGTGGGAACCATCCCATTTACTACATGGAAAAAGATAATCGGCAATTAAAGGTGACCTCGATGGACCGAGACCTGCAGCTCCTCAGGAACTCGGATGCAGCCCAGGCATTAAACGACTTCACAACCATATCTACGCAAAACTATGAACGCGGAAACTCACTGACATCTCTTCCACATGAGGTCACCAGCTCTGCCAGTCCAAGGTTTGAACCCCTCCTGAGCCAGCTTCAGTCAAAGGAGAGCTGGCAGGCGTTGTTCCTTCCAAAACGAATCATGGTTACATCTGTTGTGTTGCCGTCCTTTCCTGGAGCATCAGAGTAGGCCATTAATTAAACCGGTCTGTCTGGCCTGCGGGGCTCGAACATGCCATGAAGCTTCTAGTATTTGCCTCTCAAATTCTACCCCATGATCCCTGGTAAGATGTGCAAAGTTTGTGGCCACACTCAGACGGTGTCTGTCTGCGAGCTCGGTCCTGGCCGGCAAAGAAGAGCAAATGCAAATGTGAACGGCCGATCTCGCTCCAGAGCCCTGGATTGCACTGACCGCCTTGGTTACAAAAATTATAATGTATACATTTTAAGCAGCGAAGATAAGGACCTACCTGCCCAATGTGGCATTAATGACAATGATAATTTTCATAGCATGGTAATCTCAGTGCCAGGATACCCGTTGGGTGATAGTGCGCTATACAAGACCGACTTACATTACATTACATATATATTAGCTAATGCCAGCTTTGATCGACCGTTTACAATTACGATAATTTGCACATTGTTGGAACCGGGGTTACTGAGTCCGACACGGTAGCATGGCGTGAAGCGGGAAAGGCACGCGAAGGCAATGTGTAAGGCAGTTGTGCAGCACACTCTCACTTGGACTCACAAATGCGAACGCAATAACATGACACCACACCAGGCTTTTGTATTTAAAATCAAGATCTTTTATAAATAAATTAAGTTGGCATCAGATAAGGCAGGTTAATTCAGATCTACATTCAAATTCCTTATATTACTCAACTGGTGCACATTTTAAATAAAGCTGCATAGCTCATCAACATTGTAGGCCACTAAGAGGCCGCAGGAATTATCTCCTACACGTAGCACTTAATAATGATCTCAAGGTACGTTAATAAAACATAGGCCTAAACATACAGTTCACTTTAGCATATTCAATTATTTAAAAGAAGGCTTTTCACGTTACATTTAAATAGGCCTGCATTAATCTAGGCGCACCCACATTCAGTACAGTGGGCGTCGCAACTCCAGTACACCTGTAATATAAAATACTTCAACTCTTGGCGGTGTACACTTCAGCTCAACTCCATTAAACACTTTCCCCTTGTGGTAAAGACTTAACAGTTAAAACCATGGTCTAGGCAGTAATTATAATAGGCATCGGCATAAATTATTAAATACTGTGGGCATCATCATTACCTGAATGAACTATGTGGGAATCCCTCAACATGTCCTGTATTCTGGGGCTTCTAGGTCCCTCAGGGGTTAACTCAGGCCAGGCCCACTCCTCTCTGGGGCCTCGCCTCATAGGACTAAAATCTTAAGGGTTAATAGTGGCCCCCGGCCCCCAGTGGCGTCTTATGGGCCCTAGGGGCCTCAGGGCTCACCTGCGGTGTGGGTCGTTGGTCGCGCTTCAGGGCGACTGGCGATCTTCCGGGCCGGCCCGTGTTCTGTCGGGCGGGGCCCGGTCGGGAGTGCCTCGGCCTTCTGGCCGGTGTTGCGGGTCGTTGCGGGGGCCGGTATTGCCTTCCTCCGGCCCCGGGATCAGGGAGTAACTGTGCGGCACGTTGCGGGGCCGGGATCACCCTCCTCCGGCCCCCGGGATCAGGGTAAGTGAAGGTGGGGGCTCAGGGTTGCCGGGGAAGGGAGCGGGAGCCGGCAGTCCTCTCCGGCCGGCTCCCCGTCTCCCTCTGCACTGCCGGGGCTCTTCCCGGGCTTCCTTCGGCGCTGGGGCGTGACTGGGGGCCGGCGCCCAATCGGTGCGCGGCCTTCCTGGGTCACGCCCGGCGACCCCTGGTTGCTCGGCAACGGCGTCTGCGGGGCCTGGAGGCCTCGCTGTAGATCGCGCTGGCGATTTCTTGGGCCGCGACGGCGGTGGTGGCAATTCTCTGGCCGCGACGGCGGCAGTGAGGCGATTCTTTGGCCGCTTCGGCGGCGGGGGCAATTCTTGGGCCGCTTCGGCGGCGGCGACGATTCTTCGGCCGCTTTGGCGGCGGAGACGATTCTTCGGCCGCTTCGGCGGCGGAGACGATTCTTCGGCCGCGACGGCGGCGGGGGCAATTCTTTGGCCGCTTCGGCGGCGCCGATGATTCTTTGGCCGCGACGGCGGCGATGAGGGCCCAGGGCCCAGTCTCTGGGGCTTCGGTGAGGGCGCGGACGGCGCTCCTCACCTCACACACCTGAGGGGCTTCCTTTACCTCAGCGCTTCCCCCAGTGAGGGGCGCGACGGGCGCACCTCACCACACGGTGCCTCTCCTCAGGGCTGGACTGTTCCCATGAGGCACAGGGTCAGACTGATTTGCATATGGCCATGTCTGAACTGGGGTGGTGGAGTGAGCTAAAGAATGATGATGGATTAAACCCAGATCAGTTGACTGGGGGTGAGTGTTTGATTGGCTCAAGCGTTCCGTCCATCATCCCCTTTTGTATCGCTTTGGTCGCCCTAAGTTGGCGGGGGTATGCCCAGACGTGGGTCCCTTGCTCACTTTGCCACTGGATTCAAGCAAGCCTGGCTGATGACGGCTGGAATGCCAGAAACCGGTCCTACGATGCTTGTTTCCGGTCCAGGGAAGACATGGCTTGGCAGTTCGGGCTGGACTGTTCCCATGAGGCACAGGGTCAGACTGATTTGCATATGGCCATGTCTGAACTGGGGTGGTGGAGTGAGCTAAAGAATGATGATGGATTAAACCCAGATCAGTTGACTGGGGGTGAGTGTTTGATTGGCTCAAGCGTTCCGTCCATCATCCCCTTTTGTATCGCTTTGGTCGCCCTAAGTTGGCGGGGGTATGCCCAGACGTGGGTCCCTTGCTCACTTTGCCACTGGATTCAAGCAAGCCTGGCTGATGACGGCTGGAATGCCAGAAACCGGTCCTAGGATGCTTGTTTCCGGTCCAGGAAGACATGGCTTGGCAGTTCGGGCTGGACTGTTCCCATGAGACACAGGGTCAGACTGATTTGCATATGGCCATGTCTGAACTGGGGTGGTGGAGTGAGCTAAAGAATGATGATGGATTAAACCCAGATCAGTTGACTGGGGGTGAGTGTTTGATTGGCTCAAGCGTTCCGTCCATCATCCCCTTTTGTACTCCTCAGGCGGCGGCGGCCGCGGCGGTGATCTCCTTCATAAGGTCAGTGACCTGAGGGGCAACAGAACGCAGGGTGCACCAGCAGCCTGTGGGCAGGGCTGACTGGCAAAGTACTTGGGGCAGCCCAGCAACAGGCAAAAGTGAATAGGGGTGAAGGTTTAGCGCTTCAGGGTACGGCGCTTACCTGGTGATCCCCAGTTGGGCAGTTTTAGGCTTTAGGCCTTGCTGGACGGTCAGGCCTCCTCAAGTTAAGGGGTCTTGCGACTGCTTCAGCTTGGTTGCTTCTTAGGCGCTTCTAGTTGTAAGTTTCTTGTCAGAAGTTCCTTGTTATAGGTTCCTTGTCACAGTTTCCTGTCAGAAGTTTCTTCTTATGAGGGGGGGGAATGAGTTGGTGGTCTGGGAGTGCTTGGTGTTCCTCCCCGCACGCTGAAGGTGGTTCCCTGGGTCCCCTCACACTGGGCAAGGTCAGTGGGTGGTGGGCGTTCCTCAGCTATCTTACTACAGCAGGGCCTCAGCCCTGTCAGCAGCAGTAGTGTAGGTCTCCCCCCTAGGTCCTAAAGCCTATACTCCGGCGGAGGTTCTCCCAGGTTCAGTGGTGCCTCATCAACTAACTCCAACTGACTAGAAAGTTTTCCCTCCAAGCCTTTTATACTCCTAGGTTAGGTGACTCTCCCAAAGGCGGCAAAACCTAACTCCTCCCACAGCCCGGAAGGTTCTGGAACCTTCTACATGCCTGGCTATGTGGCCCAGAGGCGGGGACGGAATGGATACTGTATCCCTATGTCCCAGCCTGACCCTGGCTACTAGTGTGTATGCGTGTAAGGCCCCTCTGCAGTAGCAGGGACCTCTGGCAGCCATCTTGAGTGAGTTTCACACATGGTAAAACGGCTAGGGGAAAAACGAAAAATTTCTGGGAAAAAGGGCCACGTCCAACACACATGTTTTATATACAGAAGTTTTAAAGCATTTTATCTGATAATTGTTTTATTTTCTCTAGATCCGATTTGTAATTGTTTTAAATAACTAAACAATAAAGCTTACAACAACAGTGACATTGAACACTTTTCAGAGCACGCCTGCTGCCCAGAGAAATCACTTCAGCAACATCTCAGGGAGTTGAAGAACTTTAGGGTGACTGAATGACCTCTAAGTGGAAGGGAGTGTGTCTCTTTACGTTATATAGCGCTGGCATCACTGCCGTTTTATGAGCGCTTCGGAGCGCTCTGAGACACAGAAATAACAAAGCAGGACAGTCTACGAAGAACCGACAGGAGCAGAGGGAGCGTCGAGAGACGGAGGTGATCCCTCCCACTAGTAGGGCCTGGACCAACCAGGGTAAATCCCAGCAAGGCTAGGATTGGCCAGGTCCTTTGTGTATATGAACCGTATGGTACAAGTGGTACATTCATATGAGGGTGGCCTCCAGTCTGAGTGCAAATGGATCCTCGGAGTGCAAATGCGATGAAGAAGGGTCTCTTGTACACTCACTGGTGACGCGATACGGCAGTGACGTAACGAAACTTGAGGGGGCACCCCTGCAAAGTACGTAGAGGGCCACCAGTCAGGAGCTCTCAGCTGCTGCCCATGCACAGTGCTGGAGGGGGCCCCCTGGAGCTCTGGCCCCACCCCCGCACTGCGGGGGGTGCGGGGTGGATATTGTTACACCACTGCGAATCAGGCACTGAGTATAAGCAGCATATTCATAAGGGTGATATCTAAAGAAAATTACTTCAAAAGTATACTGATTAACTTGGATCAGTTTATCTTAAGTCTGCCTCAGTGTTCCACCCCTAATAGCACCCACACTCGCTCAGAGCACTGCCAATGATTTGCTCAAAGCTCCACCCTGATTACACAGAGTCTTGCTCGGAGCTCTGCTCTGATAACACACAAGCTTGCTCGACCTTTGCCCCTGACAAGACTCAAACTTGCTGAGAGCTTTGGCCATGGTAATGGTCAGACTCGCTCAGAGCTCTGATCCTAATATGCCTAGACTTACTCAGAGCTCTGACTCTGAGAACACTGACTCACTCAGAGCTCTGACTCTGAGAACACTGGGGGGCAGATTTACAAGCCCCCTGCGCCACCAGTACGACACTTTTCGTGACGTACTGGTGGCGCATGTTACTGCTCCATATTTACAAGGAAAGGAAAAGCCACCTGCGTGGCTTTTCCTGTCACTTGTAAATATGGCCCTTCACATGCAGCACTTTGCGTGAAAGGGGCGTTCCATGGAGTGTTGCTGTGGGTGTTCCCACGCAGCACCCATGGAACAGACACATTTCAGATTTACGAGGAACGTAAATCTGGAAATGTGTGAGAATGCTACGCCTCCCCAGGGGAGGCATAGCGAGCGCAACGAGGAGAAATGTTTTCATTTCTCCTAGTTTTTCCTCTTTCAATGCGTGCTGCATTCTACAGCACGCATTGAAAGAGGAAAATGCCTGTAGTGATTGTTTTTGTACAGGAAGGTGCCCCTTCCTGCACAAAAACAATCTCCCCATGACGCAGGCATCCTTGCACTATGGTGCAAGGGTGCCAGCGCCGGCGCATGGCAGCTGTTTGTGCGCCAGCGCAGGGGAGAGCACAGGAATGCGACATATCATTGTAAATATGTCGCATTCCTGTGCTTTGGAAGTGCCGCAGCGTGGCGCAGCCAAAGGGCTTGCGTTGCCGCGCTGCGGCACTTCCTTGTAAATCTGCCCCTGACTCACTCAGAGCTCTGCTGCTGAAAACATGAAGTTTTACTTAAACCTCTGTCCTGACTCATTCAAAGCTGTGCCTGATAACACTGACTTACTCAGAGCTCTGCCCCCAGCAACACTCAGAGACGCACTCAGAGCTCTGTCCTTACAAAACTCAGATTTCCTGAAGCTCTGCCCCTAATAACAGGCAGACTCACTTAGAGCTCTGCTTCTGATAACAATGAGGTTTACTTAGATCTCTGCCTCTGATAATACTCAGACGTCTCACCCTGTTAACACTCAGACTCACTCAGACGTCTCACCCTGTTAACACTCAGACTCGCTCAGACGTCTCACCCTGTTAACACTCAGACTCACTCAGACGTCTCACCCTGTTAACACTCAGACTCGCTCAGACGTCTCACCCTGTTAACACTCAGACTCACTCAGACGTCTCACCCTGTTAACACTCAGACTCGCTCAGACGTCTCACCCTGTTAACACTCAGACTCGCTCAGACGTCTCACCCTGTTAACACTCAGACTCACTCAGACGTCTCACCCTGTTAACACTCAGACTCGCTCAGGCGTCTCACCCTGTTAACACTCAGACTCGCTCAGACGTCTCACCCTGTTAACACTCAGACTCACTCAGGCGTCTCACCCTGTTAACACTCAGACTCGCTCAGACGTCTCCACCCTGTTAACACTAAGACTCACTCAGACGTCTCACCCTGTTAACACTCAGACTCACTCAGACGTCTCACCCTGTTAACACTAAGACTCGCTCAGACGTCTCACCCTGTTAACACTCAGACTCGCTCAGACGTCTCACCCTGTTAACACTCAGGCGTCTCACCCTGTTAACACTCAGACTCGCTCAGGCGTCTCACCCTGTTAACACTCAGACTCACTCAGACGTCTCACCCTGTTAACACTCAGACTCGCTCAGATGTCTCACCCTGTTAACACTCAGACTCACTCAGGCGTCTCACCCTGTTAACACTCAGACTCGCTCAGGCGTCTCACCCTGTTAACACTCAGACTCACTCAGACGTCTCACCCTGTTAACACTAAGACTCGCTCAGACGTCTCACCCTGTTAACACTCAGACTCGCTCAGACGTCTCACCCTGTTAACACTCAGACGTCTCACCCTGTTAACACTCAGACTCACTCAGACGTCTCACCCTGTTAACACTCAGACTCACTCAGACGTCTCACCCTGTTAACACTCAGACTCGCTCAGACGTCTCACCCTGTTAACACTCAGACTCACTCAGACGTCTCACCCTGTTAACACTCAGACATTTCACCCTGTTAACACTCAGACTCGCTCAGAGCTCTGACTCTGATACACTGACTTTCTCAACGCCCTGCCCCTGATAACATGAAAAGTCACTTAGAGCTCTACGCTGACTCAATCAGAGATGTGCACCTGATAAGAATGACCATCTCAGAAATCTGTCCCCCCCTACTGTTTGCCCTAGTCATAGAGCCTCTGGTACGCTGGATACAGTGCGAAGCTCGGATTCGGGGATGGCAGTGGGAAGGGGGTGTTGAAGACTGCATTGCCCTTTATGCGGACGACATCCTGCTCTTCCTCTGTGACCCACAGTCCTCAGGCTCTAGATGTCTTGAAATTGTGCGCCTTTATGAGGAGGCTTCCGGTTTGCAAGTTAACATGCACAAATCACTCATGATGGTGGTGGCTGGGGAGGCAGCCGGGTAGCACTGGTGCCCTGAGATACCGGTACAACGGAATTCCTTGAAATATCTGGGCGTGCATATCTCCTTTCTGCCAGACCTGGCCTGGTCCCTCAACTTTCAACCTCTTGCCTCCGCCCTAGATAGGGATTTACATTACGGCTACAGCGGTCGACCTCGGAGCTGGGGAACCGGGTTCGATCCTCGGCAGGGATACTCAACATCCTGTGATTCTGGGCAAATCACTTAATCTCCCCGTGCCTAACAAAAATGAATGTGCCTATCTGTAACGCAACTGGTGCTCATGTAAAGCGCTCTGATACCTGATATCTTCAGGTCGAGTTCACGCTACATAAAACTCTTTTATTTATTTATTTTTTTAACTGGAGCCACCTGCCACCGACACCATGGGACGTATTGCCATATTCAAAATGCTATGTCTTCCCTGATATCTTTTTGTTCTGATGAACTTTCCCCCTCTGATCCCTCGGTCGTGGTTTCGATCCCTGACTTCGAAGCTGACAGCCTTTGTTTGGGTGAGCGGGCGACATCGAATGGCCTTTGCCTCTGCTCGTAAGTCACCATTCGAGTGAGGCTTTGGAATAACTGATATCTATGGCCAGGGCACAAGTGCTAAAAAAAAGAAATGGGGGTACTAACCTAGTTAATCAGTATGCAAGTGGCATCACGGCGCGTGACATCACGGCGCGTGACATCGCGGCGCGTGACATCACAGCGCGTGACATCACAGCGCGTGACATCACAGGAACTGGCATCACAAGAAGTGACATCAGATCTTGAGCCCTCACATATATGTTTAGCAGGTCTATCATGTGTACATTTGAGCACATTTCGAGCATACTTGCAAACCCCCCTGATTTAGGCAGAAGATTCACACTTTTGTAGCTACACATAAAACAATGTTACCTTTTATCAGCGTTAAGTTTCTCTAGCCTTAGTGCTTTAAAAGAAATAGTGATATTTAAATTATTACAACGCCTCCTCGGGGGTGGTATGCGCTTATATAAATGCTATTTATTTTGTACAAATACTGGGAAAGATCAACACATCTGACGTTCTTACAGGCATGCATATCTCCTAAACAGAGCCGGAACAAAGTTAAAAGCTGCCTCTCTTCAGTATGTTATGTTATGTTATGTTATGATGTCTTGTAAAGTGCACAGCTGCCCCAGCAAAGGGGCGTCCCGGCGCTAAAAGCATAGATAACGGCTGCAACTAAAGTCCAACTTAGCAAAAGAAAAAGAAGGGCCATTGGGTGGCATAATATCATACGAAAGGGCAAGGGACTACTGGGGGAACAGATGGGTTTTTAGTGCTTTTCGAAAAGCCAAATAATTATCCATACTCCGGATATGCCCTGGAAGGCCATTCCAAAGCTTAGCTGCCAATACGCGAAGCGAACGCCCGCCAGCGCGGGCCCTCTTTATTCGTGGAATAGAAACCAGCTGAAGGCCTGCAGAGCGCAAATACCGCACAGGAGTATAGATGGAGAGCAGGTCAGATAGTATGCCAGAGCTAGAGGATTTCAAGATCTTAAACGCAAAACAAAGAGACTTGAACTCCACCCACCTCTCCACAGGCAACCAGTGTAGCCGACGGATGGTGCTGGAGGTGGAGCAACGTCTGGGCATGGCTAGAAGAGTTCTTGCGGCGACATTTTGGACCCTCTGCAGTATGTGTGAAGTGCTAACAAGGTGTGAGCCTTTGTTTCCCCTCTGCTGCATTTGCATCAGGTGTGAGGCTCCTGACTGCTCCCAGCCAGGAGACTCAAACAAAAGGAGGCCTGATGACCCCTCAGATTCGGCCTTTGTTATGGGCCCAGCAGAAGTCTGAACTAACAAAGCCCCATCCCCGCCTGCACGTTGTTGCAGATAGAAAGCAGATAACAACGTGCAGGCGCTGCAGGATGTGTCCCAGTGTTTGTAAATTACACCGGGACGAATTCAGCATATTTTACAGTGGGGTTACACTTCTTGGCAGGGTGGACGGCATCCACCCTGTGAAAAAAGTGGGGGGGACGCCGTCTATGTAGGTGCCCTGTCTATGGCTACTACTTTGCCGTGCATCTGGTTCTGATCAATGAGTGGTTTACGGGGGGATAGGATGACCCCGCATATCATCTGGAGCTGCATCTCGTGGGGTTCGAAGCGCTTCTGGGCTTGCTTCAAGGTAATCCGATGCCGTCAGCACTCTCCCTCCTGTACCTGGGTAACATTGCTTTGCTGGAAAGCAGCTCTGCTCTTTATCCAGTGGAATTGCCGCCTTACTGACATGACACCATTGTGGTGTGGGACCTGTCGAGTTTTGTGGGATTCACCCCGTGGGACCGGATAGGAATCACGTACCTGGGGGACATACATAAGGGGGGGGGGGACATTGATGTCCTTTCAGGAGCAGAGCGATCAATATAGCCTTTCTCATACACAGTTTTTTCGATATCTCCGCTTGCACCAGACTGTACTGGCCCACCTCCCAGTGACGCCCAGATACCCGAGTACAGCCCTCTTGAAGACGAGCTCAAGATGGGGAGGGTGGGCAAAGGAGCCATTTCGGCGATTTATCGCTCACCGATGATCGATGTGCCGGATCCCTTCCTTCTTCTCAGACAGAAATGGGAGGGTTGGGTTGGCGAGTTGGGTGATGATGATTGGAGGGAGGTGTGCTTGGCCCCGAGGGAACTGCTGTTTTCCTCGCGATTGTGGATGGTCCAAATTACATACTTCCACGTGACCTATTTGACCCCCTTACGGCCACAGCGGATGGGGCTCATGACACAGGCCATATGCGCCAGATGTTCCCTCCCTGACGCTGACTTTTTCCGTGAAGTCTAGTCCTGCCCAGCCTTGACGCCCTTCTGGAACGGAGTGGGACAGGAGGTATTGGACGTGCTGGGTCGTCGCATTGATTTTTGTCCCCGGATGGTGCCACTGGGTTGCCTGGAGGCAGCTGGGGGGCTAAGAGCCGAGTGGATCTTCATAGTCGTGGCCTCTCTAGTGGCTAAGAGGGATGTCACTCAATGTTGGAAACGTCCAAAGCTCCCTCCTCTGGAGGTCTGGAGAAGCAGAGTTGACTGGTGTGCACGCCAAGAAAAAACAATATACGAAGCACAGGGATGCCCCCAAAAACATAAGATATGGGGCGGATGGTGGGCATTTCACAGACTGGCACTGCAATGATAGAAATCAGTAATGGTGACGATGGTCATTCATTGTTCTGTCCTGACGCACATGTACTGCTGTTATATGTTCATCAGTGGGTGATGTCGTGTGAGATTGAAACTAATAAAAATGTGGTTAGAAAAAAACGTTGACTCATCTCGGGCTCTCCTTCGGTTTCTATCTTGTCACTGGGGTTCTGGGACAATGGTCCCTATTGACAATCAGAGACCAGTGTCAACTGAGCAGTTTTCTGCTCTACGTCATCTTACACTCCAAAGCTCCAAGAGCCTGCTTCGGGCGGCACCCTAAGAGTAGAGCCTTCTCTCAGCAAAGCCTATGCCAGGCTTCCTATGGCCACCAGGGAGGGCCCACAGACCCGTGCCCGGCCACAGCACCTGCCCTGGGAATAAGACATTACCCGCAGCTGCAGGCACCACATCTGTCCGGGAGCTGTCCATGGCCTCAACATTCTCTCGGTGCAAAATCTTTCCCCCCGGGAGGGACCGAGCCGCTTCCTACAAGTGGTTGCGCGTTTCCGGCATTGTTCTGTGAATGAGCAGGTTTGAATCTGAAATGTCTCCTTCCAATACCTCTAAAGAGAGATGAAAAGAGTGCAACATTCAGAGCAGTTCATTCTTTTAAATCATTAATCCCCTAAAGTGACTCCATCTCAAAAACTGACGTTATGATGTTTTCCTGGCTGTACAAATCCACACTCTTACGTTGGTTTTAAATTATATCCAGAATTGACCAATACAACTGCCCCCTCCCCCACCTCTCGTGCATGTGATGTCTTTTTCTAAAGATTCTTGGGGGGATTTGCGGGGGGGTACCATGACCATCCATAAAAGAAGTCTTTTTTAACACCTATCAAGTTTCAAAGAATGGTGCGTGCCGTTTGTGACCTCAAATGCTTCCTCTACGTCTGATTTTTCTCAAATCCCTTGGTGTTATACTTGACAAAAGGCTCAATCTACTCTCCCACATCAATTCCATTGCAAAGAATGCACAATACCAACTGCGCCTTCTCTGGGGGATTCGACGTTTCTTTCCGGAGCAAGACCTAAAAACCTTGGTCCAATCTCTGGTTCTCTCTAGATTGGACTATTGCAATTGTCTTCTTGCTGGCCTCCCCAAATCCCACCTTTCCCCTCTTAAATCCGTTCTCCATTCAGCGGCTCGTTTTGTCTTTGGGGCCAAAAGAAGTGACCACATCACACCCATTTTGTCTTCTCTTCGATGGCTTCCCGTCGAGGCAAGATCAATCTACAAGACGGCCTGTATCACCCATAAAGCCTTGCACACTTCCTCCCCTCGATACCTGGCAAATAAACTTAAAATCTCTGGAGGCTCTAGACCTTCTCGTAATGCGGAAAATTTACTGCTTGAGCCCCCCACCTTCAAAAGGGAAAGATCGATGGCTCAATCCTTCTCAGGCAATGCGGTGAGAATCTGGAACTCGCTTCCTCCACTACTCTGTACCCCCACCTCTACCCGGACCTTCAAAACTGACCTCAAATCTCTTCTCTTCCAAAGACACTTCCAGATCTAATACACCCCTTTTCATGTCCCTCAAGGAAGTTCTTTCAATATTGTAAATTTGTAATCTATGCCTGTACGATCCTCGTCCTAATGTGATTTTTGTTTTTTGTGGGACTGCCATCTATTGTTTTATTTTACTTTTTCTTCTTTCTCGTTTGTATCTGTAACGTGTAAATATGTAAAATTCTCCTCATGTAACATACTTGGTTCTATTGTGAAGCGCTCTGACACCTTTGGGTAAAGTCCGCGCTATATAAAATGCATTAAATAAATAAAATAAATACATAAATAAATAAAGTTCCTTTTAACTCTTACAGAGCCGCAGCATCCCCCCCCCCCGCCCGCCCCCCCCTCCCCCTCTTTGCCAGCCCAGGCATGTTCAGAGGAAGTCCGGCCAGTTGTAAATTCCTGGCTAGCTGCTGATTCTAGTTGCGCCCGCTCCAGGATGTTATGAAATGGCCTCTCTTTGCAGCCAGACCCTTGTAAACGAAGGGCCAGTTTGTTATAAAGGAATAACAATGGTTTGTAAAAATCTGTCCGGTGAACGCTGCGCATCACTTACTTTGCTTATCTTTTTTCTCTACCGGGGTGTGTTCTGCGTCCTGCCACTAGAGGGCGGCAGTGGCACATGTATGCCTTTAGGAAGAAGCCATCACGAAGGAACACAAAACCATCTTCCATTCACACTCAACAGTACCAGGGTACCGCGGTGCAACAGTCTTTCTGGTCACGGGTCAGTCACGTCCTACTAATAATAAACCAAGGGCAAGGCCGGCCTGTACCATGGTCGAGCTCCGACAGTTTCCTGAGGGGCGCACGGAGCTGTGTGCGTCAAGGTTATGCCGACAGCAGCGCCCTTCTCACCTTGCTCCAGCCGTGTCCCTGCCTGTTCGTTTCTGTCTGATTTGCCAGTTTAAAATGGTTTTAGTCCTTCATTATCATACATCCGGTGATGTTTTTAACACCCCTTTAGCCCCCCTTCCTTGCCCTACCGTCACCCTCTGACCCCTGCTGACACACATCAACAAAACCATCATCTGCGTGAGGCAGCTAAGCTACGGAGATTCAGGTGCGCTGGGGGAGGTCCGGGGGTGTTTGTGTCGGGGTGGGGGTGGGGGGGGCAGTCCCTGCTGGCACTGACCAGTGAACACAAGAGGGACCCCCTGCTGCCTCATTTCATTCATTACCATCAGCAAGGGCACCACATTTCTCTCTGCCCACGCCTAAGGCGCTATCCTAAGTTAAAGGCCGGCTCTGGCCAGGGGTAGCCTGTTATTTCTGTCCAGGGGTCAGTAACACTGCAGCCATGTACCGAGGTACCGCAGTCACTCTGTGTACAGGGCAGTAACATCCCAGTGATCCGCAAACATACCCCGATAACCCCATTGTCTAGCGCAGGTCAATCACGCCCCTAGCCACACACACCAGGCTACGACAGCACCCCCATTCATCATACCCCATGGGCACCGACACCCGGACATACATGCAGCACCCCCATTTTCTGTCCTCAGTTCAATGACACCCCAGTCATGCACCGAGGCACTGTGGGTCCCCCATTCACCATCTCCAGGTCAACGAAACCCCTGTCAAACACCAAGGGCAGCGGTACCCCATGTTTATTTATTTATGCATTTTTATATAGCGTGTACTTTGCCCGAAGGTGTCAGAGCGCTTTACAATAGAACCAGTTACATTACATAAGGACTTCAGAGTACATGAATTACATATAAGATACAAACAGATACATGCGTCTAAACATAAAAATAAAGCGTTACAATGGTGTGTACCAAAGAAGTGTAAGTTAAACTAACAGCGTAGATATAACGTGCCTCTATTGGTGAGAAGTGAGGGCAAAGAGTAAAGAACTGGCATAATGATATGAGATAGCATAGGCGTATGTGCATAAGCTAGAAGTGTTGCTGCACTACCCATAGACTGCTACCCCTGTACCCCCTTTCCCACAGTTGGGCTCTTCTCACCCTATGGTCTCCCCTTGCAGGCCACAAGGGCGCTGATCTCTCGGTTGAGTGGGTGCCCACCTCCCTGCAGTGCCTGGAGGGAGAAAGCGCCATACTCAAGTGCCGCTACGCTCCGGAGAAGGCTGGCGTCATGGTGACCTGGAAGAAGATCCAGGCGGCCAGGAACGAGTCTGTGGTCAGCAATGTCACCACCGGCAGGAATCCGGAGGACAAGTTCTACTGCGAGCCAGGGCTGGGCTCAGCCAACCTGACCATCAGCGCGGCGGAGAAGGCAGACTCCGGCCTCTACATCTGCAAGGTGTCCAGAGGGGGCAAGTCCCGCAGCTCCTGTGGCACCTACCTGCGTGTCCTGAGTAAGTACCACAGGGAACCGTGGGAGGGGGCTCCCCACCAACCCTGCTAGAGGTTCATAGCTGCCAGAGGCCCTCTTCTAGCTGATAGCCAACACTACTCTGAACCCGGGCCTAGGCAGCTCTCACTCAGAGAACCCATTCCGAGCTACAGGCTCCTGAAGCAAAGCGCTGCTGGCTGTAAGTACCAACCGGAAGAGGAGTCATGGGCGTCAGGGGGGCACGTGGCAGTAGTTCAACTGACAGACCTTGGACTGACAGGAAGTCCGCGTCACGCTGGGGAGACACACACCCCCCTTCCTTGGATCTATCATGGTTCCCCTCGTGTCTGCCTTCATTTCCAGGTCCCCTCCTCTTTCATTCTTTGTTCACCCCTCATTCTCCCCCTGCCAGTCCTACTGCCCCTCAGTCTCTTTTCCTCCCTCCTGCCCCAGCGAGAAAAGGGAGGTCAGGTTGTCTCCAAAGATCAGGTGCTTTCATCCGGCGTCTGTGAGGACGGGGAGGGAGGTTCAAGGCTGTGCGTGCCAGGGTCCAATGTCCGTCAGTTTACTATGGGTGGCAGAGCTGCATACACAGGAATAAAAGGTGCCCCCTCCACCAGGAGCACTGTACGGGTACCTGAGAGGCAGCACCCCGTGCCAAGAACACTGTAGGGGTACCTGAGGGACGGGCGCCCCCGTGCCATGAACACTGTACGGGTACCCGAGGGGTAGACGCCCCCCTACCTCTGCCATGAACACTGTACGGGTACCTGAGGGCAGAGGCCCTCTCTGCCATAAACACTGTACGGGTACCTGAGGGGCAGGCGACCCGTGCCATGAACACTATACAGATACCCGAGGGAAGGTGCACCCCCCCATCCATGCCATGAACACTGTACAGGTACCTGAGGGCAGGCACCCCCCCACCTCTGCCATGAATGCTGTACGGGTACCTGAGGGCAGGAGCCACCCCCCTACCTCTGCCATGAACACTGTACGGGTACCCGAGGGGCAGGCACCACCCCACCCCTCTGCCATGAACACTGTACGGGTACCCGAGGGGCAGCTGCCCCCTCTGCCATAAACACTGTAGGGGTACCCGAGGGGCAGGCGCCTCCTCTGCCATGAACACTGTAGGGGTACCTGTGGGGCAGGCGCCCCCTCTTCCATGAACACTGTACAGGTACCTGAGGGCAGGAGGCTCCTCTGCCATGAACACTGTAGGGGTACCTGATGTGAGAAGTTGGCCTGACATATGCTGTCCACTAGTTATAGTGGGCACCTTGCACCAGTCCAAACGACCCTTATTGATGATAGGTTTAAAGACAACCTTTATTGAAAGCTATCCTAGTGGTAGCTATGGAGAGCAGCCTTCAGGCTAAGTCTTGAAGGAGTGTAAAGCAGCTTGGTTTACCAGATTATAACCTCTTGAATGACCAAATGAGAGGAGAACCACACTAGGTATATATAAAATATATGTATTTATTTCTAAACACTCACTACTAATCTCTTTATGAGATTAGAGTCCAAGATACACAATATCACAGTATTAAAACGACAGTAAATAGCACAATATTCAATGGGCCCCAGGGGGGACCAAACCATATATTAAGAAAGTGGTATAAGAACCACGACTTGACTAGACACAGTGCCTAGAGCACGTAGAATCGCTGGGACCCCAAGGAACCACCCAAGGTAGTGACACAGGAGACCCAAGGAGGACGTGTGCAGTGTGAGAACACAGCCGCGAGCACCGTAGGATTCTATGAGGAAAGTCGCGGTTGGAATTTTAGAGATAAAGGACACTTAGGAGAGGACTTTGAGCAAACCCCTTTAGACTTAAGAGGTTCTAGGGCCAACACCCATAGGAGCACCGGAGTACTCAAGTTACCTCACCCAGGGAAGCCGGGTGCATAGGTGTCAAATGGTGTCGGGAATCGTCGTTGATTTCAATGGCGATCTGCTGCAAAGTGCTGCTGCCGTGAAGAAGAAAAGTGTCCGGGTGATCCAAGCCTGGATCGAAGATGTGAAGAACCTGAAAGCAGAGGGGACAGAGTCTGGGTCACTTGCCAGTGACCAGGGGCACGATAGACGAATGCCCACCGATGTCGGGTGCTTCAGGTGCATAGAGGTGAAGCTTGACTCTGCAGCCACGGGGTCCAGGAGATGTCGAGGATGACCAGGAGCCGGAGTCAAGCTGTCCCACAAAGGATGTCGAGTGCTGGAGTGTCGGTGCTCAGATTGAACCCAACAAGCCTTGGCAACAGCAATCCACGCAGGAAGAGTAAAGATGCTTTGGTGTGGACCAGCAAGGTCCGTGGGACTCCCCAAGCGATGGAGAGTCAGGGCACGTCTGGAGCAACCAGGGTAGCCCAATTAATCTTAGTGTTGCCTTCACAGGGACCCACCAGTCGACGGACCACGGATTGCGAAGGGACCTCGAGAGAAAACACAAAGGGCCAGCTCACGGAACACTCGTGGAGTGTAGGCTGGCAATCTTCAGTGGAATTGCTGCTCGGGGTCAGGGCTACAAGTAACCCAAAGCTCAGCCTCAGAGGTCGCCTCAAAGGTGATGCTTCTGCAAGTGGTCGTGGTGTCCAGGGGTTCGGGTTGCACGGTCTCCACGAGGGATACAGGCCTCAGACTTGCTGAGCACACAGATCGACCTCAGAGACCACGGGAACCCACCTCCTGGGTGGCAATATTCTTCGGAGTCCTCAGGAGCTTCGGAGATGCCAACTGGACAGATGCGTCTTTGGTGCCTGCCAAGCAGGGGAGTAACTCCTTTACTCCAAGGGAGATTCTTCGTTCATCCAACGTCGTGTAGATAGTTGAAGTTCTGGGATTCTGTAGCAGAGTTTCGTCCAGGTAAATCTAAAGTCCTGTAGTCAGGGGTTCCTACTTTATACCCAAGGAAGGGGTGGGACAAACTCTGGGGACCCACCTATGGGAGGGTCAGGAAAGAGCGGTGGCTACACCCATTTCCTTTGTCCAGTTTCAGCGCCAGAGCAGGGGCTGGTAGCCCCTGCAACCGGTTTGAGCTGGACTATGCACAGGGACACCAAATGTGCCCCCAGTGCAGACTTCAAAGCACTCTTGGAGTGCACCCACCCAGCCCCAATACACTAAAGCCTGTCTGGGAGGTGGTCACACCTCCCTGTGACAGAAAACCTATTGTCCAGGCCTCCCCTGCCGGAGTTTCGTCCAGCAGCAGGAGGGCAGACTCGTGTCTGTGGCTGCAGCATCCATTTTGTGATGCCAGGGTTCTGTTAAGCTGGTACCGGGTGTACCGGTGGTGCCATGTTTCTCCCTCTACTAGGGTGGAATCATACCTCCCACCCCAGTTACTGGGGTGGAGGTATGATTCCAAGGTGTTTGACACCAAACACGACATGTTTCCATGCAGCCGTTTTAAAGTTGGCATTTACCGCGAGGTTATAATGCACTTAAGAGTATATGGTTTGGCTGCATCACAAACAACTCCGGAATGAAGATTCCGAAAGTTGCAGAGGGGCTCTGCTCATGCATGGGCACCCTCTCACATGAAACCCAGCACCCTGCCTTCAGGATTGTTAAAGCCTGCCATAAGGGTGACTGATAGGTTTACATGTGCAGTGATATGGAGAGATATAGGGAACCTATATCTCAGTAAGGGGTGCATGCACCACCTTACACAGGCTTCAGTAGCAGACCTGTGGTGTCATTTTGGATGGCCTCTCAGGGGTGGCATAATACATGCTGCAGCCCCTGGGAGGCCTCTGGGGTACCTATGCCCTGGGTACATAGTATACCATATACTAGGGACTTATAAGGGTACCCCAGAATCCAATCTGGAGTGTACCTAAAGTACATACAATCAATGTAAGGGGAAAGCAGATAGGCTGGGGTCCTGAATAGCAGGATCCCAGCCAAACTAAGTCGAAAACCAGCAAAACACCAGGAAAAAAGTGGGGGCAACTATGTAGTCAGATTGCACCTTCCTACACCCGAGAGCAGGCGCCCCCCTCTCCCATGAACACTGTAGGGGTACCCGAGGGGCAGGCGCCTCCTCTGCCATGAACACTGTAGGGGTACCTGGGGGGCAGGCGCCCCCTCTTCCATGAACACTGTACAGGTACCTGAGGGCAGGAGGCTCCTCTGCCATGAACACTGTAGGGGTACCCGAGAGCAGGTGCCCCCCTCTCCCATGAACAATGTAGGGGTACCCGAGGGGCAGGCGCCTCCTCTGCCATGAACACTGTAGGGGTACCTGAGGTCAGGTGCCCCCTCGGCCATGAACACTGTACGGGTACCTGAGGGCAGGAACCTGCTCTGCCATGAACACTGTAGAGGTACCCGAGAGCAGATGCCCCTCTGCTAAGAACACTGTAGGGGTACCTCGAGAGCAGGTGCCCCCCTCTCCCATGAACACTGTAGGGGTACCCGAGGGGCAGGCGCCCCCCTCTCCCATGAACACTGTAGGGGTACCCGAGAGCAGGCGCCCCGCTCTCCCATGAACACTGTACGGGTACCCGAGGGGCAGGTGCCCCATCTGCCATGAACAGTGTACGGGTACCCGAGAGCAGGCACCCCCCTCTCCCATGAACACTGTAGGGGTACCCGAGGGGCAGGTGCCCCCTCTGCCATGAACACTGTAGGGGTACCCGAGGGGCAGGTGCCCCTCTGCAATGAACACTGTAGGGGTACCCGAGGGGCAGGTGCCCCTCTGCCATGAACACTGTAGGGGTACCCGAGGGCAGGTGCCCCCTCTGCCATGAACACTGTAGGGGTACCCGAGGGGCAGGTGCCCCTCTGCCATGAACACTGTAGGGGTACCTGTGGGGCAGGCGCCCCCTCTTCCATGAACACTGTACAGGTACCTGAGGGCAGGAGGCTCCTCTGCCATGAACACTGTAGGGGTACCCGAGAGCAGGTGCCCCCCTCTCCCATGAACACTGTAGGGGTACCCGAGAGCAGGCGCCCCCCTCTCCCATGAACACTGTAGGGGTACCCGAGAGCAGGCGCCCCCCTCTCCCATGAACACTGTTCGGGTGCCCAAGGGGCCGATGTTTCTCGCAGCTGAAGTCCTCTGCATGGCTTTGGGAAGCTGTCCTGAGCCTTTTTCTGCCCTGTCCTCTTCCCCCCCCGTGGACTCAGCAGTCTTCACGCCCACGGGAGGACGTCCACCTTTCAATGAGAGATGTTGGAGAAGAGAGCTGAGCTCAGTTAAAAGGGGGTACATGGTACACACATAGTGTACCCCTAAACTTAAAGTGAAGGTACTGCCTCAGATCCAGCCCACCAGATTTACCTGCACATCCGGTGTGGAGGTGACCTTCGACCCTCTCCTGTGAAGCCTGCATCAATTCCCACATAACTGGGATGCAGAACGGTGTGTGTGTGTGCATGTGGGTGCACCCTCGCTTGTGTGTGGTCGTTTATCCTGCAGGTGAAGTGACAGCATGCCTCTGCCCTTTATTGTGACTTCCTCCCCTAGAATGAAATTACCTGTTGGGCGGATAGAGCAATCCTCATCTCTCCAGTTCTGTAGTGACTGAAGTGCCCTCCCCAGCCCGAGAGCATGTAACAGACCACGCCACGCACGGAGCTCTGGTTTGCACATCTTTATTCTTCAGCATGCAGCCGTTAACTGAACGCACTGTGTCACAAACTTTATTAACCACACCCAGTCACACCCATCAGATTACGTAATACTTGTAAGGAGTCTGCCGAGGACCACTAGAGTCTTCATGCGCATAAACACAGGACACAACAGTGACCACAGGTCTCTCTTAGCGCCGTGAAGCTTGTCCCAGCCCAACTCCTGTTCCCGCCTTCCTGCTACCTGGCTTTGTGAACTCTGTTGCCCTCCATTTTCAGCCCAGGCCACACCCTGGCTTTACTCAACTTGGATTTCTTTGTCCTGGGACTTCTTCCAAGAAATGTAGGAATCTTTGGAAATTTAAAGATAACACAAACTTGGCTGTCCCAAGGTTCCCGCCTGTCCTTCCAAAGCTGGATAAAGTCTGCCACCCTTAAGACCATATCTCATACTTTGTCAGACTACCGGGGACTCTGCATACTGGTGTTGAGCGGTGTTTGCACGAGTCCGGCGGCCTGCTGGGTGGACTGGGGGGGATCACTGACAGAATATCGACGGACCGAATATCGACCTACAAGAATATCGAGTACAGAATATCGATGGACAGAATATCGACATCCTATCTCTACAAAGGTAAGTACAAAAATATCGAAACCAAAATATCGTTGTTTAAAATATCGTTTTTTAAATGTCTTAAAAATAATATAAAATTAATTAAATAATAAATATAATTAATAAAAACATATTTAGAATTATTTAAATAAGTTAAAAATGATAAATAATAAATGTAATATTTAAAAAACGTAAACATACATATTTAAAAATATATATACATTGGCTTAAAAATATTAATAATTAATTATTTAATTTAATTATAAAATGTTAGAAACATAATAAAAGTTATAAATACATATATATATATACTTAAAGCTGTAATATAAATATAAAAATAAAATATATATATAATAAATTAAAATATTAATATTAATATTTATTTGTAAAAAATATTTTACACTACATTAACTATAACAGTAGGGAAAATGTTGGATAGCGTAGGGGATACAATTACTATTCCCACTCCAGTGAGTGCAACAGTAGGGAAAGTGTTGGATAGGGGGAGGGTAAAAATTACTATTCCCACTCCAGTGAGTGCACCAGTAGGGAAAGTGTTGGATAGGGTAGGGTAAAAATTACTATTCCCACTCCAGCAAATGCAATAGTAGGGAAAGTGTTGGATAACGGGTGGGTAAAAATTACTATTCCCACTGCAGTGAGTGCAACAGTAGGGAAAGTGTTGGATAGCGGAGAGGTAAAAATTAATATTCCCACTCCAACGAGTGTAACAGTAGGGAAAGTGTTGGATAGTGGAGTGGTAACATTTACTATTCCTACTCCAATGAGTGCAACAGTAGGGAAAGTGTTGGATAGCGGAGGGTAAAAAATTACTATTCCCACTCCAGCGAGTGCAACAGTAGGGAAAGTAGCGGTGGGGAATAATTTACTATCCCCACTCCAGCGAGTGCAACAGTAGTGAAAGTGTTGGATAGCGAAGGGGTAAAAATTACTATTCCCACTCCAGCGAGTGCAACAGTAGGGAAAGTGTTGGATAGCGGGGGGTAAAAATTACTATTCCCACTCCAGCGAGTGCAACAGTAGGGAAAGTGTTGGATAGCGGGGGGTAAAAATTACTATTCCCACTCCAGTGAGTGCAACAGTAGGGAAAGTGTTGGATAGCGTAGGGGAATAATTTACTATTCCCACTCCAGCGAGTGCAACAGTAGGGAAAGTGTTGGATAGCGGAGGGATAAAATTACTATGCCCACTCCAGCAAGTGCAACAGTAGAGAAAGTGTTGGATAGCGGAGGGGATAAAATTACTATTCCCACTCCAGCGAGTGCAACAGTAGGGAAAGTGTTGGATAGCGGAGGGGAATAATTTACTATTCCCACTCCAGCGAGTGCAACAGTAGGGAAAGTGTTGGATAGCGGGTGGGTAAAAATTACTATTCCCACTCCAGTGAGTGCAACAGTAGGGAAAGTATTGGATAGCGGAGGGGTAAAAATTACTATTCCCACTCCAGCGAGTGCAACAGTAGGGAAAGTGTTGGATAGCGGAGGGGATAACATTACTATTCCCAGTCCAGGGAGTGCAACAGTAGGGAAAGTGTTGGATAGCGGAGGGGATAAAATTACTATTCCCACTCCAGCGAGTGCAACAGTAGGGAAAGTATTGGATTGCATAGGGGAATAATTTACTATTCCCACTCCTGTGAGTGCAACAGTAGGGAAAGTGTTGGATAGCGTAGGGGTAAAAATTACTATTCCCACTCCAGCGAGTGCAACAGTAGAGAAAGTATTGGATAGCGGAGGGGTAAAAATTACTATTCCCACTGCAGTGAGTGCAACAGTAGGGAAAGTGTTGGATAGCGTAGGGGTAAAAATTACTATTCCCACTCCAGCGAGTGCAACAGTAGGGAAAGTGTTGGATAGCGGGTGGGTAAAAATTACTATTCCCACTCCAGCGAGTGCAACAGTAGGGAAAGTGTTGGATAGCGGAGGGGATAACATTACTATTCCCACTCCAGGGAGTGCAACAGTAGGGAAAGTGTTGGATAGCGGAGGGGAATAATTTAAAATTCCCACTCCTGCAAAATAATTAACATTAATTAACAAATAATTAATTTGTCAAAAATAATTAACATCCCACCATATTCCCCTATAAACGACACCACCAATATTATCAAATATTACACAATTAACATAATTAATTAACAATGAATTAATTAATAACAATTAACAAGCAAATTAAAAACCATCAAAAATAAATTAGATCACACAATTAACACTATAAAATAACTTTAAATAAATATTATATAAAAAATATTAAAAATGTTATTAAAATTAAATTACTTCCCACCCTACTCCCCTATCAACCCACAACCCGCTCCTAAAAAATTACACAATTAACATATTTACCAATTAATAAAAAATAATAATAACCAATTAATAAGTAATTAATAACATTTTTGACACAATTAACAATATAACATTTTAATTACATAAATATTAATTAATAAAATTATTAATTAATTAATTATAATTAAATTACTTCCCACCCTACTCCCCTATAAAACCAAAACACGCTCCTAAAAAATTACACAATTAACATATTTACCTTTAATTATTAATAACCAATTAAACATTAATTAATAACCAATTAATTAACACAATTAACAATATAAATTATTAAATACAAAAATATTAATTAATAAAACCATTAATTAATTAATTTCAATTAAATTACTTCCCACCCTATTCCCCTATAAACCCACAACCCGCTACGGAACTAAAACGCATTTTTTTTTTTTAAATTAATAACTTCTAAAAAATTATTAATTAATATAGTATAATTAAATTACTTCCCACCCTATTTCCCTATAAACCCACAACCCGCTACGGAACTAAAATACGCAAAAATGAATTAACATAAAATTAATTACTTGTAAAAAATTCAAACATACATTTGAAAAATAAGCTATACTTTTAACACATATACTAACATACAAAACACTAAAAAAAAAAATCGATATTATAAACAACGATATTTTTACTTACGATATTACTAACTTCGATATTAAGTAAAACAATATTTCTTACCTGCATGTCGATATTCTTGTTGACGATATTCTTGCAGGTCGATATTCTGTCACATCGAAATTTAAACATCGATATTATGGCATATCGATATTTAAAACTCGATATTATGTCTGCATACCAGACTGGGGACCAGCGTTGCACCCTAGAGAACCTTGTAGCTCTGACCTGGGTGCATGGAGAGGATTGGCACTGCCCAGTGTGGAGAGGAGCTGACCTCTGACAGCCCTGGAAGGCCTGCACAAGGCCCAGCTGATGGAAGAGCTATGAGGTCCAGTGGGGTAGCATGGGGTCAAGGGTCCTAGTGCAAGCAATGAAACTAGGCTCTCAGGTAGTATTAAAATACTGCTATAAATGAGGTGCAGCGTGCCCATCACACCTGTGGACCCTGGTGCCACTACACCTACTACACTGATGTAATTTACGATTCACCAAGTTCCTCAATCACGGCCTGTGACTCTGCAGAGACACCGTCCTGCCATGGTCTGTGGAGAGCCTGCCCAGCCCTGAGCTGCTGCCTTCCCTTTGGGGGCTCATATCTGCCCTCATCCCCACCATGAGGGTCCTTCCTCTTCACTCCACCGTAAGGCTGTGCTCCCTCAGCCGCGGCTGCTCATTCTGATTCTGGGAGCACGTGAGCCATCCTTCTAACCCTTACGATTCCTAATGCACTGTTATTTAGGACAAGTAGCACCTAAACCTGGTAAAGCCTTAGAGCCCTGCGGGTGCAGACTGGTCCATGATGCCCCCGTCCAGACAGTCTCAGCTGTGACTGGTCCATGATGCCCCCGTCCAGACAGTCTCAGCTGTGACTGCTCCATGATGCCCCCGTCCGGACAGTCTCAGCTGCGACTGCTCCATGATGCCCCTGTCCAGACAGTCTCAGCTGCGACTGGTCCAAGATGCCCCCGTCCAGACAGTCTCAGCTGTTTCTGGTCCATGATGCCCCCGTCCAGACAGTCTCAGCTGTGACTGGTCCATGATGCCCCCGTCCAGACACTGGTCCATGATGCCCCCGTCCAGACACTGCTCCATGATGCCCCCGTCCAGACAGTCTCAGCTGTGACTGGTCCATGATGCCCCCGTCCAGACAGTCTCAGCTGTGACTGCTCCATGATGCCCCCGTCCGGACACTGGTCCATGATGCCCCTGTCCAGACAGTCTCAGCTGCGACTGCTCCATGATGCCCCTGTCCAGACAGTCTCAGCTGTGACTGCTCCATGATGCCCCCGTCCAGACAGTCTCAGCTGTGACTGCTCCATGATGCCCCCGTCCATTCAGTCTCAGCTGCGACTGCTCCATGATGCCCCTGTCCAGACAGTCTCAGCTGTGACTGCTCCATGATGCCCCCGTCCAGACAGTCTCAGCTGTGACTGCTCCATGATGCCCCCGTCCAGACAGTCTCAGCTGTGACTGCTCCATGATGCCCCCGTCCGGACAGTCTCAGCTGCGACTGCTCCATGATCCCCCCGTCCAGACAGTCTCAGCTGCGACTGGTCCAAGATGCCCCCGTCCAGACAGTCTCAGCTGTGACTGCTCCATGATCCCCCCGTCCAGACAGTCTCAGCTGCGACTGCTCCATGATGCCCCCGTCCGGACAGTCTCAGCTGCGACTGCTCCATGATGCCCCTGTCCAGACACTGGTCCATGATGCCCCCGTCCAGACAGTCTCAGCTGTGACTGCTCCATGATGCCCCCGTCCAGACAGTCTCAGCTGTGACTGCTCCATGATGCCCCCGTCCAGACAGTCTCAGCTGTGACTGGTCCATGATGCCCCCGTCCAGACAGTCTCAGCTGTGACTGGTCCATGATGCCCCCGTCCAGACAGTCTCAGCTGTGACTGCTCCAAGATGCCCCCGTCCAGACAGTCTCAGCTGTGACTGCTCCATGATGCCCCCGTCCAGACAGTCTCAGCTGTGACTGCTCCATGATGCCCCTGTCCAGACAGTCTCAGCTGTGACTGCTCCATGATGCCCCCGTCCAGACAGTCTCAGCTGTGACTGCTCCATGATGCCCCCGTCCAGACAGTCTCAGCTGCGACTGGTCCATGATGCCCCCGTCCAGACAGTCTCAGCTGCGACTGCTCCATGATGCCCCCGTCCAGACAGTCTCAGCTGTGACTGGTCCATGATGCCCCCGTCCAGACAGTCTCAGCTGTGACTGGTCCATGATGCCCCCGTCCAGACAGTCTCAGCTGTGACTGCTCCATGATCCCCCCGTCCAGACAGTCTCAGCTGCGACTGCTCCATGATGCCCCCGTCCAGACAGTCTCAGCTGCGACTGGTCCAAGATGCCCCCGTCCAGACAGTCTCAGCTGCGACTGGTCCATGATGCCCCCGTCCAGACAGTCTCAGCTGCGACTGCTCCATGATGCCCCCGTCCAGACAGTCTCAGCTGTGACTGCTCCATGATGCCCCCGTCCAGACAGTCTCAGCTGTGACTGCTCCATGATGCCCCCGTCCAGACAGTCTCAGCTGTGACTGCTCCATGATGCCCCTGTCCAGACACTGGTCCATGATGCCCCCGTCCAGACAGTCTCAGCTGTGACTGCTCCATGATGCCCCCGTCCAGACAGTCTCAGCTGTGACTGGTCCATGATCCCCCCGTCCAGACAGTCTCAGCTGCGACTGCTCCATGATGCCCCCGTCCAGACAGTCTCAGCTGCGACTGGTTCAAGATGCCCCCGTCCAGACAGTCTCAGCTGCGACTGGTCCATGATGCCCCCGTCCAGACAGTCTCAGCTGCGACTGCTCCATGATGCCCCCGTCCAGACAGTCTCAGCTGCGACTGCTCCATGATGCCCCCGTCCAGACAGTCTCAGCTGCGACTGCTCCATGATGCCCCCGTCCAGACAGTCTCAGCTGCGACTGCTCCATGATGCCCCCGTCCAGACAGTCTCAGCTGCGACTGGTCCATGATGCCCCCGTCCAGACAGTCTCAGCTGTGACTGCTCCATGATGCCCCCGTCCAGACAGTCTCAGCTGTGACTGCTCCATGATGCCCCTGTCCAGACACTGGTCCATGATGCCCCCGTCCAGACAGTCTCAGCTGTGACTGCTCCATGATGCCCCCGTCCAGACAGTCTCAGCTGTGACTGCTCCATGATGCCCCTGTCCAGACACTGGTCCATGATGCCCCCGTCCGGACAGTCTCAGCTGTGACTGCTCCATGATGCCCCTGTCCAGACACTGGTCCATGATGCCCCCGTCCAGACAGTCTCAGCTGTGACTGGTCCATGATGCCCCCGTCCAGACAGTCTCAGCTGCTACTGCTCCATGATGCCCCCGTCCAGACAGTCTCAGCTGCGACTGCTCCATGATGCCCCCGTCCAGACAGTCTCAGCTGCGACTGCTCCATGATGCCCCCGTCCATTCAGTCTCAGCTGCGACTGCTCCATGATGCCCCCGTCCAGACAGTCTCAGCTGCGACTGGTCCATGATGCCCCCGTCCAGACAGTCTCAGCTGTGACTGCTCCATGATGCCCCCGTCCATTCAGTCTCAGCTGTGACTGCTCCATGATGCCCCCGTCCAGACACTGCTCCATGATGCCCCCGTCCAGACACTGGTCCATGATGCCCCCGTCCAGACAGTCTCAGCTGCGACTGGTCCAAGATGCCCCCGTCCAGACAGTCTCAGCTGCGACTGCTCCATGATGCCCCCGTCCAGACAGTCTCAGCTGTGACTGGTCCTTGATGCCCCAGTCCAGACAGTCTCAGCTGCGACTGCTCCATGATGCCCCTGTCCAGACAGTCTCAGCTGTGACTGCTCCATGATGCCCCCGTCCAGACAGTCTCAGCTGTGACTGCTCCATGATGCCCCCGTCCAGACAGTCTCAGCTGTGACTGCTCCATGATGCCCCCGTCCGGACAGTCTCAGCTGCGACTGCTCCATGATCCCCCGTCCAGACAGTCTCAGCTGCGACTGCTCCATGATGCCCCCGTCCAGACAGTCTCAGCTGCGACTGCTCCATGATGCCCCCGTCCAGACAGTCTCAGCTGCGACTGCTCCATGATGCCCCCGTCCAGACAGTCTCAGCTGCGACTGCTCCATGATGCCCTCGTCCAGACAGTCTCAGCTGCGACTGGTCCATGATGCCCCGTCCAGACAGTCTCAGCTGTGACTGCTCCATGATGCCCCCGTCCAGACAGTCTCAGCTGTGACTGCTCCATGATGCCCCTGTCCAGACACTGGTCCATGATGCCCCCGTCCAGACAGTCTCAGCTGTGACTGCTCCATGATGCCCCCGTCCAGACAGTCTCAGCTGTGACTGCTCCATGATGCCCCTGTCCAGACACTGGTCCATGATGCCCCCGTCTGGACAGTCTCAGCTGTGACTGCTCCATGATGCCCCTGTCCAGACACTGGTCCATGATGCCCCCGTCCAGACAGTCTCAGCTGTGACTGGTCCATGATGCCCCCGTCCAGACAGTCTCAGCTGCTACTGCTCCATGATGCCCCCGTCCAGACAGTCTCAGCTGCGACTGCTCCATGATGCCCCCGTCCAGACAGTCTCAGCTGCGACTGCTCCATGATGCCCCCGTCCATTCAGTCTCAGCTGCGACTGCTCCATGATGCCCCCGTCCAGACAGTCTCAGCTGCGACTGGTCCATGATGCCCCTGTCCAGACAGTCTCAGCTGTGACTGCTCCATGATGCCCCCGTCCATTCAGTCTCAGCTGTGACTGCTCCATGATGCCCCCGTCCAGACACTGCTCCATGATGCCCCCGTCCAGACACTGGTCCATGATGCCCCCGTCCAGACAGTCTCAGCTGCGACTGGTCCAAGATGCCCCCGTCCAGACAGTCTCAGCTGCGACTGCTCCATGATGCCCCCGTCCAGACAGTCTCAGCTGTGACTGGTCCTTGATGCCCCAGTCCAGACAGTCTCAGCTGCGACTGCTCCATGATGCCCCTGTCCAGACAGTCTCAGCTGTGACTGCTCCATGATGCCCCCGTCCAGACAGTCTCAGCTGTGACTGCTCCATGATGCCCCCGTCCAGACAGTCTCAGCTGTGACTGCTCCATGATGCCCCCGTCCGGACAGTCTCAGCTGCGACTGCTCCATGATCCCCCCGTCCAGACAGTCTCAGCTGCGACTGCTCCATGATGCCCCCGTCCAGACAGTCTCAGCTGCGACTGCTCCATGATCCCCCCGTCCAGACAGTCTCAGCTGCGACTGCTCCATGATGCCCCTGTCCAGACACTGGTCCATGATGCCCCTGTCCAGACACTGGTCCATGATGCCCCGTCCAGACAGTCTCAGCTGTGACTGGTCCTTCATGAGGTACCGACCCTTAAAGTCACTCTGGAGGGGGGCTTCACGTTGAGTGCCCGTTGCAAGAACGGGGAGGTCAGCTCAAACTAGTCTCCCCTCCAGCTGATTTGTGTCCTGACTGGATGCCGCTTGGAACTGAGCACCGAGAATCCTGACACTCTACATCTACCATGCGTTCTGCGTGGTTGGGAACCGTTGTTTGGTGGCTTGAATTTGTATCCAGATCCACTTTTCACAATTTTTTCACTGAAAACTCCGCAGCTCAGGCATCATTTCACTGAGTTGTCCATTTTGTACCCAGGGCAATAAACCATTGAAAGATAATCCCAGCCGAATCATACTCATTCGCTGCATTGTATTTCTTTGTCTGGAGCCTTAAGAGCATTGACTGAGATTCAAGCCTAGTGACTGAGAGCCAATCTCACTGACTGAAACTCAAGCCCGGTGACTGAGACTCAAGTCCGTTGTCTGGGAGCCAAGATCATTGACTGAAACTCAAGCCCATTGACTGAGACTCAAGCCCATTGACTGAGACTCAAGCCCATTGACTGAGACTCAAGCCCATTGACTGAGATTCGAGCCCATTGACTGAAACTCAAGCCCAATGACTGAGACTCAAGCCCATTGACTGAGACTCAAGCCCATTGACTGAGACTCAAGCCCATTGACTGAGACTCAAGCTCATTGACTGAGATTCGAGCCCATTGACTGAAACTCAAGCCCATTGACTGAGACTCAAGCCCATTGACTGAGACTCAAGCTCATTGACTGAGATTCGAGCCTATTGACTGAAACTCAAGCCCATTGACTGAGACTCAAGCCCATTGACTGAAACTCAAGTCCATTGACTGAGACTCAAGCCCATTGACTGAAGCTAATTGACTAAGATTCGAGCCCATTGACTGAGGCTCAAACCCATTGACTGAGACTTAGACCCATCGACTGAAGTCCACTGATGGAGACTCAAGCCCATTGACTGAGAACCAAGCTCACTGACTGAGACTCAAACCCATTTACTGCGACTCCCGCCCATTCATATTCTTCTTTGAAGATGAATCACATACTGTCAATTGGGTTTCAGATGCTGTCAATTGGGTTTACTGGATATTATTATCATACTGTGTCTCTAACCCGAACCACTTGCCAGGGTAAGCCCTGGCTGCTCAACCTTGCTACCCCTGGACAGTCATGGGCACACACTAGAGGGGGTTAGTATTGTGGCCCTCCTACACCAGGATACTGCTCAGTAACCACAGACTCCCACAGGACCCATGAAAAGGCCTTGCAGGGTTCTGTTTGTCATGAGCAAGATTTGGGTCCATAAGGGGCTGGTGTCCATGTTCTCCACACCTGAGCACATTACTGGGTGGTGCTCTAGGACTCAGCCACCTTGAGTTCCGCGTTTGCACTCGTGGTTGACCTAGAGCTCTCTGGGATGGTACTGTAACACAGAACTCTAACTCAAAACTCAAGGACTTCAGTAATTTGTTGCATTGCAGAGCCTGTTCCCAAAGCCTTGCTGCAGCTGGAGGAAGGGACCAAGAATACCATCATCACAGCTGAGGGTGTGATCCTGCTAATCTGTGCCGTGGTACCTGGCACCATCCTCCTTTTCCAGGTGAGCTGTCACTATTTACTAGCCATATGTGATGGTGAAGGCTGTGCATAAGATATGAGTGATCCTACAACAACACAATCCTGGAAAGCAGAGTCATGAGGTGGAAGCATTCCTATCCCACCACAATCCGTGGGTGGCCTATGCAGGAGGCATGAGTGGCCCTATCTGAGCACAGTCCTAGGGGGCATGTGCCTGGGGGGGTCAGTGGCCCTATCTGAGCACAATCGTAGGGGTATGTGCCCGGGGGGGGTCAGTGGGCCTATCCCAGCACAATCCTAGGGGGCATGTGCCTGGGGGGGGGGGGTCAGTGGGCCTATCACAGCAAAATCCTAGGGGGCATGTGCCTGGGGGGTCAGTGGGCCTATCCCAGCACAATCCTTGGGGGAATATGCCTGGGGGGTCAGTGGGCCTATCCCAGCACAATCCTTGGGGGAATGTGCCTGGGAGTCAGTGGCCTTATCCCAGCACAATCCTAGGGTGCATGTGCCTGGGGGGGAGGGGGGTCAGTGGCCACACATTAGCATAGTCCTTAGTAGGTGTGCGCATGAGGTGTGATTGTGCAAACCCATCCCAACACCGGTGCGGGGGGGTTGGGGTGGCGGTGCGTGATGTGGGAGTGGCCTTATCTCATCACAATCCTGGGGGCATGTGAATGGGATGTCAGTAGCTTGACACCACCACAATCCTTAGGAGGTCTGTGCATGAGATATCATTGATCCAGTCCAATCACAATTCTGGGGGCTTCTGCATGAAGTGTGACTGGCTCTATATGAGCACAACCCTGGGTGGGGCATGGCATGTCAGATGCCCTATACAGGCATAATGGGTCCAATCCAATAACACTTCTGATAGTCTGTGTATCAGGTGTGGTTGGAACAATGCAAATACAGCCATTGGAAGACATTTGCATGACTTGTGAGTGCCACTACACCAGCATGATCTGGGGGATGTTTGCACCTCCTATCACAGTCCTGAGGGCCTGCGCATGCAGTGTAGTGGCACAGTCCTTTCAGTCGTGAGGGCCTGCACATGCAGTGTGAGTGGCACAGTCCTATCAAGTCCTGAGGGACTGCGCATGCAGTGTGAGTGGCACAGTCCTATCATAGTCCTGAGGGCCTGCACGTGCAGTGTGAGTGGCACAGTTCTATCACAGTCCTGAGGGACTGCACGTGCAGTGTGAGTGGCACAGTCCTATCACAGTCCTGAGGGCCTGCACGTGCAGTGTGAGTGGCACAGTCCTTTCACAGTCGTGAGGGCCTGCACATGCAGTGTGAGTGGCACAGTCCTATCACAGTCCTGAGGGCCTGGGCATGAAAAGTGAGTGGTTCTGTCCTATCACAGTCATGGGTGTGTGTGCTTGAGCAGTGAGTGGCTCTATCTTATTACAGTCCTATGGACGAGGAGTGAGTGGTTCTATCATATCACAATTGTGGGGTTCCGTGCATGAAGTAGCCTTAGTGGCCCTTTCCTAGTACAATCCTGGGGCCTGCAAATGGGAGAGAGTGGTTCCCTTCTATCACAATCCTGGGGTTCTAGGCATGAAAAGTGAGTGGTTCTGTCCTATCACAGTCCTGGGACTGTGCGCTTGAGCAGTGAGCGGTTCCATCCTATCACAGTCCTGGGAGTGTGTGCTTGAGCAGTGAGTGGTTCCGTCCTATCACAGCCATGGGGGTGTGTGCTTGAGCAGTGAGTGGTTCCATCCTATCACAGCCATGGGGTGTGTGCATGAGCAGTGAGTGGTTCTATCCAATCACAGTCTGGGGGGGTGTGCTTGAGCAGTGAGTAGTTCCGTCCAATCACAGTCCTGGGGGTGTGTGCTTAAGCAGTGAGTTGTTCCATCCTATCACAGTCCTGGGTGTGTGTGTGCATGAGCAGGGAGTGGTTCCTTCCAATCACAGTCCGAAGGGGGGGTGCTTGAGCAGTGAGTGGCTCTATCTTATGGTCCTGTGCACGAGGAGTGAGTGGTTCTATCATATCACAATTGTGGGGTTCGGGGCATGAGTAGGGAGTGGTTCTACCTTATCACAACCCTGGGGGGGGGGGTCCTAGCACAATCCTGGGGCCTGGGCATGAGGAGTGAGTGGTTCTGTCCTATCACCATCCTGAGGGCCTCTGCCCCAGGAGTGAGTGGTTCTATCCTGTCACAAGCCTGAAGTCTGTGAATGAGGTGTGAGCAGTATTGTCCTGTCGCCATCCTGAGGGACTCTATATGAGGTGTGAGTGGCTCTATTCCAGTACAGTCCCGTGGAGTGAGTGGTTGTACCATATTGCAATTCTCGGGGCTGGTGCAAGAGGAATGAGTGGTTCTTTCCTGTCACAATCCTTGGGACCTGTGAATGATGAATGTCTAGTTCTGTCCTATCCTATCACCACTCTGGGGGCCTCTGCACCAGGAGTGAGATGTTTTATCCCATCACAAATCTGGGGTTTGGACATAAGGTGTGAGTGGTACTGTCCGGTCACCACCCTGAGGGCCTCTGCCTGAGGTCTGAGTGGTACTGTGCTGCCACAGCCCTGGGGGCCTCTGCATGAGGCTTGAATGACACTATCCACGTACAGTCTTGGGGTGCCTGTGCCGTGAACATGAGATATGAAAGTGATGTCATGCACAGACACATCGGGCTTTGTGAGGTGTGAATACCCTTGTCCTCCTCACATACCTGTGTGTCCTTGATATGATGTCAGTGCTGGCATTCTATTAACCCCTGTTATGTTATGTTGATTTGTATAGCGCACTAATCACCCGAGAGGGTATCCAGGCATGTGGGCTGGTGTGTAGGTGTGGTCCCCAAGGTGCTCAAATGAAGAGTCAGATCTTCATCTTCTTGCAGAACTCAAGTGAGGAGGAGGCTCTTATGTGTTGAGGGAGGTCTTTTCAGGTCTTGAGTGTGATGTAGGAGAATGAGTGCCCTCCAGTTTTGCTTTTGCGGGTGCGAGGAATGTGTGTGAGTGAGAGAGGGGCAGAGCTTAGGTATCTAGTGTTTTCGTGAAAGTGTATGCGGCTGTTCAGGTATTCTGGTCCCGTGTTGTGTAGGGCTGTGTATGTGTGCGTGAGAAGTTTGAATAGGCTGCGCTTGTGAATGGGGAGCCAGTGAAGCTTTCTGTGGTGCGGTGTGATATGGGCGCAGCATGGAAAGTCGAGTATGAGTCTTTCGGCTGTGTACTGGATGGTCTGGAGTCTGTGTAAGAGTTGTTTGGAGATTCTGGCATAGAGAGTGTTGCTGTAATCCAACCTGTTGGTGATGAGTGATTGTGTGACGGTACATCTAGTGTTCTGAGGAAACTGTTTAAAATCTTTTGCAACATGACTAGGATGTGGATGCAAGAGGTGCACACTGCATTGACTTGAGCCGTCATGTTGAGCTTGCCGTCTAGGATAATCCCTACATTTCTTGCGTGGTCTGTGGGTGTTGGTCCTAGCTCAGACGGCCACCAGGTGAGTCCCATGGTGGAACCTTGTTGTTGAAGACCAGTACTTCCATCTTGTCAAAGTTGAGCTGCAGGCAGTTGGTTCACATCCAGTCTGCTACCATGGGTAGGCAGTTGGTGAAGTTGGTTCTGGCAGTTGTTGTTTGGTCCATCAGGGAGAGGATGAGTTGTGTGTCTTCCACGTAGGAGATGACGGTGATGTCTTGTGATCATATAATGTTGACGAGCAGTGTCCTCAATATGTTGAAAAGGGTGGGACTGCGAGACGATCCCTGTGGGACTCCACATATCAGTTTCTTGGTCTCTGATGTGAAGGGTGGCAGCCTGACCTCTTGGGTTCTTCCTTAGAGGAAGGAACAGATTCATTTGAAAGCGCACCCTTGTATGCCAATCTCGTGGAGTCTTCTGATGAGGGTGTTGTGGGAGACAGTGCTGAAGGCCGAGAAGAGGTCGGGTAGGATGAGGCCGCTGTTTCTCCTCGGTCCAGGGTGATTCGAATGTCATCCGTGGCTGTGATGAGTTCTGTTTCGGTGCTGTCGATCTTTCTGAATCCTGATTGAGTGTTATCTAGAGGATAGTGAAGTTCAAGTTGGGTTGCCTACAACGCATCTTACATCCCCTGTGTATAGGTATACAGCAACACGAGGAGCATCTCGAAGGGTAATTCTTTGAAGTTCTTGTAACTTATTTGAAAGAATAACTCGTAGATGGAGTAACATTGTATCATGTGTATGAAATCATAAGTAAACAGATAGCTCCAGCTGGGCTTTCAACATACATTTATCTGTGATAGGTTTTGCGAAGAGACAATATACTGACAAGTGTTTCATGTTTATATAATTATTTACACAACAGAGAATAATAAGAGAACTGTCGAACCAAATAAAAATGTGTTCAATTATATACAGAGAACAATCCCCCTTCCATTGACATTTCGGTCCACATGAAAGCGAGCGAGGGCCTTCCCCAGGATGAGTTGTTTGATACCATCCCTAGCACCCACAGTTCCAATAGTCAGGGGTGAACTCTGCAGTAGAAGGAAAGGAAGAGGTCCCATCACTCAACCAAATCAGCCAACTACTGTATTTTTTGTTTGTTTATAGCATGATTTTGTGCATCTCAGACCACTCCGTGTCAACGACAGATCGCTTGACACGATTGAAAGTTAAATATTTACAAATAAAGAGAATATATTTGAGAGGAAAATCAAACTGACGTAGAAAATCAGGCACCAACACAGGGTTTCGTGACCTTATATTCGCAGAATGGCCGAACAACATGATGAAGGCTTCGAGGCTCTTAACCCCATGGGTAATGGACAAGGAAAGAGTTTGTGAAATCCTCTGTTGCCCTCGGTGATCAGTTAGTGAATTCGGCCCAATGGTATCGATTCCGGAGCTATAGATCGCTGACTCTAAGTGGCTGATTAAGAGGAATCCCTCATTCTTTTCTTGAAGTCAGTGTTTGCTGTTGTAATCCTAAGTGTCCGGTGATCCTGTTCCAATAAAGCAAGGCAGCCAGGCGGTTTATGGCAAGTGAGGAGTCTGATGGAGGATGTCGAGGCTTGTGGGCGTGTGTGTGAGTGAAGCACAGGACAGCACAAGCACATGAGTAGCTGATGTTCAGCATTGCACAGCGAGCTCGAAGACTGGCATCGAGGTCAATAGGAACCATGGGGAACGGCTCCAGCAAGATGCTACGAACGGCTGGCAATCGCAGGAGGCTGAAGAAGGAAATGTCCTCGTTCAGACTGGAAGAGCCTCACATAGGGCCAACCTTTGCTAAGATAGGTCCCCAGGAACATCTTAAGGATTTTCGGGCCCTGGACCAAACGTGTTTCGGGGGCCCCTGTTTGGAACAGCTTCGAGTTTATGATCCAGTTTCAGCTCTTTATGCCCTCTTTGGCCAAGTTTGCACACTTGTTCAAATTCTTAATGTATTTGCATCTAATATTCAGCGATAGTGACGTTTGTTTTCAATATTGTAACACAGCAGCAGCTCACTAACATTACTGTAAATAATCTCTGTGACCCCTTACCATTTCTCATATGTATGGTCCTATTTTGATCTAAAATAAACTTTTTTTAATGGATGTTGCATGAAACATAAACACATAATTCTGCAAAATGTCTGTAAGAGATTCTCACAACATCACCCACATGACATTTTTTAAAAGGAAACTGTATTTAAACCCACCTGTTTAAGAATTATTCAAGGTCATCAGGGCGAGACTCTGCAGAGCAGAGTCAGCTGTATCAGGGGCCCCTGAAAGGCTGGGGCCCCGGGCCAGAGCCCACTTTGCCCATGCCTTAAAACGTCTCTGTAGCTGCCTGGGTGGGACCGGATTCGCTCCTCCCCTTTCGCCCCGGCTGTAGCTTTTAACTTGCTTGATAAGGTACACACAGAGGAAACCGTTAGCTCAGCAATCACACGTCTTCTTTCATCTTGTACTTCCGGTCCAGCATTCACAGTGAGGGCAAACACAAGAGCAAATACAACTATGCAAAAAGAGACCTCAGAACCTAATAAAATATCCACACTAAACACCCACCCCCGTCCTTTTATACTTCCTAAAACCAGGGCTTTAAGTGGGATGAAAAAACTGGGGGGTCTCTCAAAGGGGCGTGACCAATGTAATTAAGGGCGTGGCTTGAAAACACATCAACTAAAAATCTGTGCTTAGCATAGTGTGCCGCCGGAATGGTATTTTGCTGTTTCTGTCATTGCATCCAGATATATGATACAACAAGTAACATCATACCTACAACAAGTCAGGACTATTGGCTTTGTCAATGGTTGTTAGTTGCCTAAGATAAATAAGCAGCAACTATTGCTTGTATATAATATTGTTAAAGCCCTGGTGACACCACGACAATGTTGCTGCTCCTGAGTTTCAAAAAGAGAAGGGAAATCCAGAGAGGAAACGACTCTCTTTAAAGGATTTCCCTTCCCCGTACAACGCTCACCTGCCATGACGTCATGCCGTAACTTCTCCACTAGTGAGAAGTGAGCAGTGTGAGCACGCGCACATCGATGTGCCTGCTGTCACTGCAGGACCGCCTGTGCCAGGGCACAAAACAGAGCCCGATAGAGACCTGTTTCGAAGACCACTTTAAAAAACTGCTGGTGCTCAGCACCGGTGAGACCCAGCCCACTTAAAGCCCTGCCTAAAACTATGTGACCATACAACCTACGGCCCATTCAAACATCATTGAACAAGTCCTGATGCCTGAGTCGGAGGAAAGTTCCAGAGGGCTCCTGACCAAGATGGCGGGACGAGAAGTAATGTTCTGACATGAAAGAGTGACTTTTGTGTGCAGTGCCAGTTTTAACTTTGCCAATATATCTTTTTTATCAGAAAGCATGCCCTTGTGGCGCTGGGACGCCAAGCAGTGACAGCATCAGCAGCTATGAGGCATTCATTCCAAGCACTGTGCAGCTTTTAAAGATGTATGAGTAATTCTCTTCCTATTGAGTGTAGAGCTGGTGTCCCTCCAGGTTACATCCGGGCACACTTTGCAGCAAGCCCCATCCCACCTCCTGTGAGGCCGGTCCTAGCACAAGCTTTCCTCCGGCTTCTCTCCGGTTAGAGCTTGAGGGATCCCTAAGCAAGCTATGGCAGCACTTCAAGCCTCTCCCCAGAGAGGACCTTGGACATAGTGACCCTTGACCTCTGGTACCACCAGCTCACAGCCTTATCTTGTGTGGAGCCCACAGGTTCAGTAGCCCTTTCTTGGCATCAGCAGGCCCATCCTTCGCTACTATGAGGCGCTGAGTTGCCCTAAGGATGGAATGGCATAAGGCCCCAGGCCTCCGTCTTGAGAGGCACATGGGCACCAAGACTCTTGAACCTGGTACCAGTAGGTCACAGACATCTCCTCTGGGGACACCAGATGCAGTGGCTTTTCCTGGCAGCAGTCTGCCCCCAATTTCTCGACTGTGGCTCTGAGTACCCAGTGGCAGAAGTCCCCAGGCTTCTCTCCTGCTAGCGATCTGGACTCAATGACCCGGTAGCAGCAGGCCCAAGACTCCCTCCTGTGAGCCCCGAGTGGCCCTAAGCACACTGTGGCAGCAGGTTCCAGGGCCCCCAGACATATTGGCCCTTCCTGGTACCAGCCTTCTCACCTATGATACCTACAGTGCCCCTGTCATCAGTGCACACACTGATGGTACAACAGGTTTCACAATTTTTGCCCTGGGCCAGATCCCATTCCCCGTGTTAGACCAGCGCGAACTTCACGTGTTTTACTTCACTGCTGGCTTACCGAAGCCATGGTCTTACACTGTAGCAGTTTTGATTTCTTTCAAACAATTTCATACTCCTCGAACATCCATATTATTGTTTTCATCTCCATTCTTTTTCCACTTAAGTGTGGTAGAAATTAAGAAAAAGCAGGAGAAGGATGGCATGACTGCCCTGAAGAAGTTCTCTATGTGGAGCGAAACACGTTGGCTGTTTTACTGATGTCTACTACAGCTGGTAAGCCAACAATAATTGTGGGAACATTAAAAGATTGGAATGAAAAGAAGCATTTTACTTAATGATTTGTCAAGGAATATGTTACTCATCACTTGTAAAACCGTTTAAGCATACACATTGAAGAGTGCATCTCAACTCTAAGTTCTTGCTTGAGAATTCTACTCTGTTTAGAATATGATATGGGAAGCAGGGACCCCTGGAGTATGACACCACAGGGATAATGGGCATACAAGGGGATAAGGTAGGTGTGCAAGGCTTTATGCCAAAACTGTCTGACTGTAAATTGGTGCACATCTGTTCTAAGTCAGCATTTATCCTATTGCTGTCTGTAGCTGTAATTCATTATATAAATAATGCAACACTTGCAGTGCAGCTTCTGATAACACCAAACTACATCACAAATAAATGTATGTTTACTCCACTGTTGGAGCTTTCTGTTTACTTATGAATGGGTGTGTGTGCCCTGTAGATACAGTACTAATCCATCTACAAGTTACTCAAATAAGTCAAAGGAAGATCAGTGACTTACAGGGATTCTGTAAATGGGGACTACTGGGGATTGACAAAAAAGTTCCTCCCTGAGCACTCAAATTTATAAATGAAAAAGTCCAGCAGTAGTAAAGTCTCTTATTGTACTTTGTTCCACTTTATTTGTTGTTCAGGTACTCAGCATCCGATGTTCAAGAATACAGTGTCAATCAGTATACAGCTTCCAAAATGTTGACATGCGACAAAGCAATCTACAGCCGCTGGGGGTCGTGAACTAGTCCAAAGCGTTTACTTTGAAAAAATTAGAGTTTTCAAAGCAGGCCGGTCACCTGAATACTTCAGCTAGGAATAATGGAATAGGACTATTTTGTTGGTTTTCGGAACTGGGGCCATGATTAAGAGGGACGGCCGGGGGCATTCATATGTGGGTTAGAGGTGAAATTCTTGGACCGGCGCAAGACGAACCAAAGCGAAAGCATTTGCCAAGAATGTTTTCATTAATCAAGAATGAAAGTCGGAGGTTCGAAGACAATCAGATACCGTTGTAGTTCCGACCATAAACGATGCCGACTAGCGATCCGGCGGCGTTATTCCCATGACCCGCTGAGCAGCTTCCGGGAAACCAAAGTCTTTGGGTTCCGGGGGGAGTATGGTTGTAAAGCTGAAACTTAAAGGAATTGATGGAAGGGCACCACCAGGAGTGGAACCTGCGGCTTATTTTGACCCAACACGGGAAACCTCACCCGGCCCGGACACGGAAAGGATTGACAGATTGATAGCTCTTTCTTGATTCTGTGGATGGTGGTGCATGGCCGTTCTTAGTTGGTGGAGCGATTTGTCTGGTTAATTCTGATAACGAACGAGACTCCTCCATGCTAACTAGTTACGCGACCCCCAGCGGCTGCAGATTGCTTTGTCGCATATCAACATTTTGGAAGCTGTACACTGATTGACACTGTATTCTTGAACGTCGGATGCTGAGTACCTGAACAAGAAATAAAGTGGAACAAAGTACAATAAGAGACTTTACTACTGCTGGACTTTTTCATTTATACATTTGAGTGCTCAGGGAGGAACTTTATTGTCATTGTACTCCCTTCTCTGGAGGGACTATTTGGGGTGGAATTGACAGCCGACCTCTCTTTCCTTGGAGCACCGATACATTTTGAATCAAAACACTTGCCCTATATTATTGTTGAGCGCCCATTAATCCTGTAACTTGCCTGGTTGACAATTTGTGTTGTTTGACTACTGGGGATTGACTGTTCAGAAGACGTGTGGAGAGGGCAAAAGTTGATGAAGCGCAGCAATACTGACTTGTGTACCCGGGGTTGTGGGGAGAGAGGCACTTTTTTCACACGCTATGGGCCTGCCTCCGTATTCAACAGTATTGGAAAGAGATAGTACGGGTAACGGCTGAGATAGTGGACCAAGAGGTCCCAGTGGAGGTCAGGTGGCACATATTATGTGTGACTGGAGAGGCCAGATGGTCCAAGAATCTAAGGTTCTGGCTCAAGACAGCAGACATAGTGGCAAAAAGATATAGGCTCAATAGTAATGATTGGTAGGAGTAGTTCCTCGTTGGCCAGATGGTCACCAGGGGTAGTCACCAGGGGTGGTCCCACCCCTGGTGACCATCTGGCCAACGAGAAACTACTCCTACCAATGATTACTATTGAGCCTATGCTTATGAGGAGCACTGGTGTTGAACCTCTGTAAATATTTAGCTCTTCATTCCCTCTTGTGATTTAAAAAAAATAAAAAGGAATCTAGCAAGGGCGTGGGGAGCGAATCAAACACCCGGGGTCACTGAGTGGAGCGAAGACCTGGACTGGTGCTGCGCAGCAGAAAAGGTGGTGTACCAGAGTAGGGGGTGCACTCATCTTGTTGTATGGCGCTCATATATCAGCACACTCCTTGTTGTAATGTGCACATATATCAGCACACATCTTGTTGCACAGCGCTCATATATCAGCACACACTTTGTTGTACGGCGCTCATATATCAGCACACACCTTGTTGTATGGCCCTCGTATATCAGCACACACCTTGTTGTATGGCGCTCATATATCAGCACACACCTTGTTGTACGGTGCACATATATCACCACACATCTTGTTGCACAGCGCTCATATATCAGCACACACTTTGTTGTACGGCGCTCATATATCAGCACACACCTTGTTGTATGGCCCTCGTATATCAGCACACACCTTGTTGTATGGCGCTCATATATCAGCACACACCTTGTTGTACGGTGCACATATATCAGCACACATCTTGTTGTACGTCGCTCATATATCAGCACACATCTTGTTGTACGGCGCTCATATGTCAGCACTCACCTTGTTGTACAGTGCTCATATTGCAGCACCTATCTTGTTCTATGGTGCTCTTATATCACCACACACCTTGTTGTATGGTGCTCTTATATCACCACCCACCCTGTTGTACAGTGCTCATATATCAGCACACATCTTCTACAATGCTCCTATATCAACACAGATCTAGTTCGATGCTGCTATAATAGCACACATCTTGTACGGTGCTCATATGTCAGCACACATCTTGTTGTACCGTGCTGATATATCAGCACACATCTAGTATAGTGCCCACCTATCACCACACATCTTGTACAGTGCTCATACTGCAGAACACATTTTGTTGTATGGTGCTCCTAAATCAGTAGAGATCTTGTTATATGGTGCTCAGATATCAGCACACATGCTCTATGGCAGAGGTATTCAAACTGTGGGGCGCGCCCCCCTGGGGGTCTGTGGCTGCATTTCCAGAGGGGCACAAATGGCTCAGTAAACACTTGTAAATGAAGATGGCCTGGAAATGCGTTTTCGCGTTTCCAGGCTGCCTTCATTTACATGAAGCGCTGCATTGTTTAGACACTCTCATGCAGAGGCACCACAAAGTCCCCATTAACAATTCAGGTTTTGTTGCTTTAAAAAAAAAAAAAAAGTACAGAAAGTTTGAGAACTGGGATCCTGAACACTGTAGTTGCAAGGTTAAGGATGTAAATAAAACCAACAAAATATTCTATAAATATTTTGTTGTTTTTGTTCACCTTCAGGCCACTTCCTATAAAATAATGCATGCATCTTAAATTAAAACGAAACGTCAATTATACTAATTATTTGGAAGTGCTCTCTATTAGGTTCTGAAACCTCAATTGGTTAACTCAATCACTGCCGATGTCTGTTTGAGAGACTAGAGAGCCACAGATTTCAATCCTGGTTTGTGTAGTGCGGAATAGTGACATGTATTTATGGTGCTATGAGGTCCCTAGCCTGTAACAAAAAGAATCATGGATATGTTTGTCATTATTTTAAAACTGTATCACACACTGTATGAGAGACTGCCACAAAATGATTTCATGTTTTAGGTAAAACTGGCACTTTCAAAAAATACTTATTAGTAATAAGCACCCAGACAGTACCTGGTGCAAACACTTTTATAAGTCCATATAAAAGACACTTCACAAAACTAGGCACCTTTATATTAACTCTAAAAAATAATAAAACTGTCACCATGAATCTTCAATTGACTCCGAAAATTAAACTCTATATTGCTCCCAGTCAGCCTTTACTTTTGGTGAGTAAGCAACTGCGCACATTCACATTCCTATTAGGTAAGTGGGTAAGTGATGGCCCAATGAATGGGGTGCTGTGGGGACTAAGGGGCATATTAGCAAGGGCGGTATCGCCGTTATAGCAGCACTTTTTGCCGCGAAATCGGCGATATTTCTATCGCCCTATTAGCAAGCTGTCGCTAACAGCTGTTAGCGACAGCTTTATGGCGAAGCGACCGTTTTGGTGCCGCTTTGCATGTCAGCTGATAATTATCGCTAATGACATGCAAAGTAGGCGTTCCCAACTAAAAGCGACTGGAAACAGTCGCAAACACAACTTCCCCTATTAGCAATGCCCGCGAGCGATAAAAAGTCGCGCTAACCGCGATTATCGCTGGATTTTAACACGTGCTAAAAACTTGACTTAACCATTCTTGTTAATGGGAGGTGGATTGTAAGGTTAAGACCTCACCTGCCTATTAGCAAGATTTTCATTAGCGCTGGGAATTTATCGCTGGATTCCTCGCGCTATTGTTGGGTTTTGCCGCTATCGCTGGATTTTTTATCGCCTTGGAGATAAGCGTTGATAATAACGCGTTATCTCCGCGATGGAATCCAGCGATAGCCGGCAATAAAAAAATCAGCGCTTTGCGATAATTATAGCTATTCCTTGGTAATATCCCCCTAATTTTTTCATTTACAAATGGACGGAGACCGCTTCCTTAGAGACGTGTCCTGAGGAAGGATGTAGGATAGTCAGGCTATTTTTATTTTAATTGACCAGCACTACCATTAGTGCAGCAGTTTCAGTGGTGCTGGTGTAGTGGTGTGAAGGTGCACTACACCCCAAATATGGTTGTGTTAGCAGCAAAAAAGGGTGTTGGGTAGCCATATTCCTTGCTGGAATTGGGGTGCAGGTCACTCTAGCTGTGCTGGTAACAGTTCCCAAGCAACAGGGGGTCAAAATGTGGGGCTTTCCCCTGTTTTTTAACACAAAGGGGCAGACCACCTGTTTTGGTCCTCAGGCCTAGGATCGATGGCCTAGTGGACTAGGCCGTGAAATACATACCAATGGTGCTGTACGTTTAGTGGAACTGGGGCCCAAGGATTGATGTCCCAACTAAACCCCAATTATGGTTGTTTTACTATCCTTCCTAGCTTGCACTAGGGCACAGTACACCCATCCTGTCCCCGTTTTACTATGGACTTCGGACCAATGGCCAAAGACAGGGCAAAACTGAAGCAGAGGATACACCTTAGCTTAGGCTTCAGGTAAATGGCACAGTGAGGATGGGGCCAGAAGGAGGCCCATTTTTTAACAAGTGGCAGAGGAGACTGCCTGCTTCACAGGGCGGTAGCTCTCATTATTGAAGCAGGTACCGTGCTACTGGGGTCCAGGACTGTGAGGCGTCCACTGCATCACAGTTATGACTGTCTTACTTTACAAAAGAGGCATTGAGGCTTATTATCCTAGTTAGCATTAGGTCTGAGGGCACCCTTGCTGTAAAGAGGCAGACAACATGTGGGAGCTCATTTCAAGTCTGTTTCGAGATTGGAGTGATGGCCAGGCATGGTGGGGGATGAGCCAAAGATACCGAGGAGATAGCTACTCAGTTACATAGCTGTCATTAGTGCAGCAGTTGAAGTTGCACTGAAGAAGAGGAGTGCGAGGGGCTCAAATCACCCAAATTATGGGGAGAGCATTGTTTCTTGGTCAATTTTTGTTTTCTTTTGATGTATTTGCTCTTTTCCATTTATTGTTGATTATGAGCTACAAAAAAGCACCCCTGAAAATGATCTCATAAGCCCCGCCCCTTCTGCTTCCCCAAGTCTTGCCGTGAAGTATTAGCGGGGGGCCCGACATCAAAACATTTTGCTTAAGGGGGGGCTCAGAGCAGAATAGTTTGAAGACCACTGCTCTATGGTGTTGGCATATCAGCACACATCTTGGTATGTGCTCAAATATCAGCTCACATCTTGGTGTGTGCTCATATATCAGCTCACATCTTGTATGGGGCTCATATATCTTCACAGATCTTGTACAGTGCTCCTGTATCAGCACACATCTTGTTGTACAGTGCTCATACATCAGTACACATCTTGTATGGTGCTCTTATATCAGCACACATCTTGTTGTATGGTGCTCGTATATTAGCACACATCTTGTATAGTGCTCACCTATCAGTACACATCTTGTTGTATGGTGCTCGTATATTAGCACACATCTTGTATAGGTCTCACCTATCAGTACACAGCTTGTTGTATGGTGCTCATGTATCAGCACACATCTTGTTGTATGGTGTTCCTATATCAGCAGACATCTTGTTGTATGGTGTTCATATATTAGCACACACCTTGTTGTATGGTGCTCACATATCTAGTTGGATGGTGCTCATATATTCGTACCTATCTTGTTGTACGGTTAGGACATATCAACACACATCTTGCTGTATAGTGCTCTAATATCAGCACACATCTTGCTGTACAGTGCTCATATTTCAGCACACATCTTGTACGCTGCTTCTATATGAGAACAAATCTAGTACGGTGCCACTATAACAGCACATATTGCCACACATCTTGTTGTACGGTGCTCATATATCAACAAACATCTAGTATAGTGCCCACCTATCAGCACACACCTTCTTGTACGGTGCTCATTCATCAGTACTCATCTTGTTGTACGGCGCTCATATATCAACACACACCTTGTTGTATGGTGCTCAGATATCAGCACACACCTTGTTGTACGGCACTCATATATCAGCACACACCTTGTTGTACGGTGCTCATATATCAGCACACATCTAATATAGTGCCCACCTATCAGTACACATCTTGCTGTATGGTGCTCATATAGCAGCACACACCTTGTTGAATGGTGCTCAGATATCAGCACACACCTTGTTGTACGGTGCTCATATATCAGCACACACCTTGTTGTACGGTGCTCATATATCAGCACACATCTAGTATAGTGCCCACCTATCAGCACACACCTTGTTGTACGGTGCTCATATATCAGCACACATCTAGTACAGTGCCCACCTATCAGCACACACCTTCTTGTATGGTGCTCATTCATCAGTACTCATCTTGTTGTATGGTGCTCATATATCAGCACACACCTTATTGTACAGTGCTCATATATCAACACACACCTTGTTGTATGGTGCTCATATATCAGCACACACCTTGTTGTATGGCGCTCATATATCAGCACACACCTTGTTGTATGGTGCTCATATATCAGCATACACCTTGCTGTATGGTGCCCAGATAGCACACACTTTGGTGTATGGTGCTCATACATCATCACACATCTTGCTGTACGGCGCTCATACATCAGCACACACCTTGTTGTACGACGCTCATATATCAGCACACATCTAGTATAGTTCCCACCTATCAGCACATACCTTGTTGTATGGTGCTCATACATCAGTACTCATCTTGTTGTACGGCGCTCATATATCAGCACACACCTTGTTGTACAGCTCTCATATATCAGCACACACCTTGTTGTACAGTGCTCATATATCAGCAGACACTTAGTTGTACGGTACACATATATCAGCACACACCTTGTTGTACGGCGCTCATATATCAGCACACAACTTGTTGTACGGTGCTCACATAGCAGCACACACCTTGTTGTATGGCGCTCATATATCAGCACACACCTTATTGCACAGCGCTCATATATCAGCACACACTTTGTTGTACGGTGCTCATATATCAGCACACATCTTGTTGCACAGCGCTCATATATCAGCACACACTTTGTTGTACGGTGCTCATATATCAGCACACACCTTGTTGTATGGCCCTCGTATATCAGCACACACCTTGTTGCACGGTGCTCATATATCAGCAGACACCTAGTTGTACGGTGCACATATATCAGCACACATCTTGTTGTACTGCGCTCATATATCAGCACACATCTTGTATGGTGCTCTTATATCAGCACACATCTTGTTGTATGGTGCTCGTATATTAGCACACATCTTGTATAGTGCTCACCTATCAGTACACATCTTGTTGTATGGTGCTCGTATATTAGCACACATCTTGTATAGGTCTCACCTATCAGTACACAGCTTGTTGTATGGTGCTCATGTATCAGCACACATCTTGTTGTATGGTGTTCCTATATCAGCAGACATCTTGTTGTATGGTGTTCATATATTAGCACACACCTTGTTGTATGGTGCTCACATATCTAGTTGGATGGTGCTCATATATTCGTACCTATCTTGTTGTACGGTTAGGACATATCAACACACATCTTGCTGTATAGTGCTCTAATATCAGCACACATCTTGCTGTACAGTGCTCATATTTCAGCACACATCTTGTACGCTGCTTCTATATGAGAACAAATCTAGTACGGTGCCACTATAACAGCACATACTGCCACACATCTTGTTGTACGGTGCTCATATATCAACAAACATCTAGTATAGTGCCCACCTATCAGCACACACCTTCTTGTACGGTGCTCATTCATCAGTACTCATCTTGTTGTACGGCGCTCATATATCAACACACACCTTGTTGTATGGTGCTCAGATATCAGCACACACCTTGTTGTACGGCACTCATATATCAGCACACACCTTGTTGTACGGTGCTCATATATCAGCACACATCTAATATAGTGCCCACCTATCAGTACACATCTTGCTGTATGGTGCTCATATAGCAGCACACACCTTGTTGAATGGTGCTCAGATATCAGCACACACCTTGCTGTACGGCGCTCATATATCAGCACACACCTTGTTGTACGACGCTCATATATCAGCACACATCTAGTATAGTTCCCACCTATCAGCATATACCTTGTTGTATGGTGCTCATACATCAGTACTCATCTTGTTGTACGGCGCTCATATATCAGCACACACCTTGTTGTACAGCTCTCATATATCAGCACACACCTTGTTGTACAGTGCTCATATATCAGCAGACACCTAGTTGTACGGTACACATATATCAGCACACACCTTGTTGTACGGCGCTCATATATCAGCACACATCTTGTTGTACGGTGCTCACATAGCAGCACACACCTTGTTGTATGGCGCTCATATATCAGCACACACCTTATTGCACAGCGCTCATATATCAGCACACACTTTGTTGTACGGTGCTCATATATCAGCACACATCTTGTTGCACAGCGCTCATATATCAGCACACACTTTGTTGTACGGTGCTCATATATCAGCACACACCTTGTTGTATGGCCCTCGTATATCAGCACACACCTTGTTGCACGGTGCTCATATATCAGCAGACACCTAGTTGTACGGTGCACATATATCAGCACACATCTTGTTGTACTGCGCTCAAATATCAGCACACATCTTGTTGTACGGTGCTCATATATTAGCACACACCTTGTTGTACGGTGCTCATATATCAGCAGACACCTAGTTGTACGGTGCACATATATCAGCACACATCTTGTTGTACGGCGCTCATATATCAGCACACATCTTGTTGTACGGTGCTCATATATTAGCACACACCTTGTTGTACGGCGCTCATATATCAGCACACATCTTGTTGTATGGCGCTCATATATCAGCACACACCTTGTTGTACGGTGCTCATATATCAGCACACATCTTGTTGCACAGCGCTCACATATCAGCACACACCCACTTTGTTGTACAGCGCTCATATATCAGCACACACTTTGTTGTACGGCGCTCATATATCAGCACATATCTAGTATAGTGCCCACCTATCAGTACTCATCTTGTTATACGTCGCTCATATATCAGCACACACCTTGTTGTATGGCCCTCGTATATCAGCACACACCTTGTTGTACGGTGCTCATATATCAGCAGGCACCTAGTTGTACGGTGCACATATATCAGCACACATCTTGTTGTACGGCGCTCATATATCAGCACACATCTTGTTGTACGGCGCTCATATATTAGCACACACCTTGTTGTACGGCGCTCATATATCAGCACACATCTTGTTGTATGGCGCTCATATATCAGCACACACCTTGTTGTACGGCGCTTATATATCAGCACACATCTTGTTGTACGGCGCTCAGATATCAGCACACACCTTGTTGTACGCTGCTCATATCAGCACACATCTAGTATAGTGCCCACCTATCAGTACACACCTTGCTGTATGGTGCTCATATAGCAGCACACACCTTGTTGAATGGTGCTCAGATATCAGCACACACCTTGTTGTACGGTGCTCATATATCAGCACACACCTTGTTGTACGGTGCTCATATATCAGCACACATCTAGTATAGTGCCCACCTATCAGCACACACCTTGTTGTATGGTGCTCATATATCAGCACACATCTAGTATAGTGCCCACCTATCAGCACACACCTTCTTGTATGGTGCTCATTCATCAGTACTCATCTTGTTGTATGGTGCTCATATATCAACACACACCTTGTTGTATGTTGCTCATATATCAGCACACTCCTTGTTGTATGGTGCTCATATATCAGCACACACCTTGTTGTATGGTGCTCAGATAGCACACACCTTGGTGTATGGTGCTCATACATCATCACACATCTTGCTGTATGGCGCTCATACATCAGCACACACCTTGTTGTTCATGCTCATATATCAGAACACATCTAGTATAGTTCCCACCTATCAGCACATACCTTGTTGTATGGTGCTCATATATCAGCAACACCTTGTTGTACGGCGCTCATATATCAGCACACGCCTTATTGCACAGCGCTCGTATATCAGCACACACTTTGTTGTACGGTGCTCATATGTCAGCACACTTCTTGTTGCACAGCGCTCATATATCAGCACACACTTTGTTGTACGGCGCTCATATATCAGCACATATCTAGTATAGTGCCCACCTATCAGTACTCCTCTTGTTGTACGGCGCTCATATATCAGCACACACCTTGTTGTACGGCCCTCGTATATCAGCACACACCTTGTTGTACGGTGCTCATACATCAGCAGACACCTAGTTGTACGGTGCACATATATCAGCACACATCTTGTTGTACAGCGCTCATATATCAGCACACATCTTGTTGTACGGCGCTCATATAACAGCACACACCTTGTTGTACGGCGCTCATATATCAGCAGACACCTTGTTGTATGGCGCTCATCTATCATCACACACCTTATTGCACAGCGCTCATATATCAGCACACACTTTGTTGTAAGGTGCTCATATATCAGCACACATCTTGTTGCACAGCGCTCACATATCAGCACACACACACTTTGTTGTACAGCGCTCATATATCAGCACACACTTTGTTGTACGGCGCTCATATATCAGCACATATCTAGTATAGTGCCCACCTATCAGTACTCATCTTGTTGTACGGTGCTCATATATCCACACACACCTTGTTGTATGGCCCTCGTATATCAGCACACACCTTGTTGTATGGTGCTCATATATCAGCAGACACCTAGTTGTACGGTGCACATATATCAGCACACATCTTGTTGTACAGCGCTCATATATCAGCACACATCTTGTTGTACGGCGCTCATATATTAGCACACACCTTGTTGTATGGCGCTCATATATCAGCACACACCTTGTTGTACGGCGCTCATATATCAGCACACATCTTGTTGTACGGAGCTCAGATATCAGCACACACCTTGTTGTACGCCGCTCATATCAGCACACATCTAGTATAGTGCCCACCTATCACTACACACCTTGATGTATGGTGCTCATATAGCAGCACACACCTTGTTGAATGGTGCTCATATATCAGCACACATCTTGTTGCACAGCGCTCGCATATCAGCACACACTTTGTTGTACGGTGCTCATATGTCAGCACACTTCTTGTTGCACAGCGCTCATATATCAGCACACACTTTGTTGTACGGCGCTCATATATCAGCACATATCTAGTATAGTGCCCACCTATCAGTACTCCTCTTGTTGTACGGCGCTCATATATCAGCACACACCTTGTTGTACGGCCCTCGTATATCAGCACACACCTTGTTGTACGGTGCTCATACATCAGCAGACACCTAGTTGTACGGTGCACATATATCAGCACACATCTTGTTGTACAGCGCTCATATATCAGCACACATCTTGTTGTACGGCGCTCATATATCAGTACACACCTTGTACGGCGCTCATATATCAGCACACATCTTGTTTACGGCGCTCATATATCAGCACACACCTTGTTGTATGGCGCTCATATATCAGCACACACCTTATTGCACAGCGCTCATATATCAGCACACACTTTGTTGTACGGTGCTCATATATCAGCACACATCTTGTTGCACAGCGCTCACATATCAGCACACACACACTTTATTGTATGGCGCTCATATCAGCACACACTTTGTTGTACGGCACTCATATATCAGCACATATCTAGTATAGTGCCCACCTATCAGTACTCATCTTGTTGTACGGCGCTCATATATCAGCACACACCTTGTTGTATGGCCCTCGTATATCAGCACACACCTTCTTGTACGGCGCTCATATATCAGCACACATCTTGTTGTACGGTGCTCATATATTAGCACACACCTTGTTGTACGGCGCTCATATATCAGCACACATCTTGTTGTACGGCGCTCATATATCAGCACACACCTTGTTGTACGGTGCTCATATATCAGCACACACCTTATTGTACGGTGCTCATATATCAGCACACATCTAGTATAGTGCCCACCTATCAGCACACACCTTGTTGTACGGTGCTCATATATCAGCACACATCTAGTATGGTGCCCACCTATCAGCACACACCTTCTTGTATGGTGCTCATTCGTCAGTACTCATCTTGTTGTATGGTGCTCATATATCAACACACACCTTGTTGTATGTAGCTCATATATCAGCACACTCCTTGTTGTATGGTGCTCATATATCAGCACACACCTTGTTGTATGGTGCTCAGATAGCACACACCTTGGTGTATGGTGCTCATACATCAACACACATCTTGCTGTATGGCGCTCATACATCAGCACACACCTTGTTGTACGACGCTCATATATCAGCACACATCAAATATAGTGCCCTCTATCAGCACACACGTTGTTGTATGGTGCTCATTTATAAGCACACATCTAGTATAGTTTCACCTATCAGCACACACCTTGTTGTTCGTGCTCATATATCAGAACACATCTAGTATAGTTCCCACCTATCAGCACATACCTTGTTGTATGGTGCTCATACATCAGTACTCATCATGTTGTATGGCGCTCATATATCAGCAACACCTTGTTGTACGGCGCTCATATATCAGCACACGCCTTATTGCACAGCGCTCGTATATCAGCACACACTTTGTTGTACGTGCTCATATGTCAGCACATATCTAGTATAGTGCCCACCTATCAGTACTCCTCTTGTTGTACGGCGCTCATATATCAGCACACACCTTGTTGTATGGTGCTCATATATCAGCAACACCTTGTTGTACGGCGCTCATATATCAGCACACGCCTTATTGCACAGCGCTCGTATATCAGCACACACTTTGTTGTATGGTGCTCATATGTCAGCACACTTCTTATTACACAGCGCTCATATATCAGCACACACTTTGTTGTACGGCGCTCATATATCAGCACATATCTAGTATAGTGCCCACCTATCAGTACTCCTCTTGTTGTACGGCGCTCATATATCAGCACACGCCTTGTTGTACGGCCCTCGTATATCAGCACACACCTTGTTGTACGGTGCTCATACACCAGCAGACACCTAGCTGTACGGTGCACATATATCAGCACACATCTTGTTGTACAGCGCTCATATATCAGCACACATCTTGTTGTACGGCGCCCATATATCAGCACACACCTTGTTGTACGGCACTCATATATCAGCACACACCTTGTTGTATGGCGCTCATCTATCAGCACACACCTTATTGCACAGCGCTCATATATCAGCACACATCTTGTTGTACGGCGCTCATATATCAGCACACATCTTGTTGCACAGCGCTCACATATCAGCACACACACTTTGTTGTACAGCGCCCATATATCAGCACACACTTTGTTGTACGGCGCTCATATATCAGCACATATCTAGTATAGTGCCCACCTATCAGTACTCCTCTTGTTGTACGGCGCTCATATATCAGCACACACCTTGTTGTACGGCCCTCGTATATCAGCACACACCTTGTTGTACGGTGCTCATACATCAGCAGACACCTAGTTGTACGGTGCACATATATCAGCACACATCTTGTTGTACAGCGCTCATATATCAGCACACATCTTGTTGTACGGCGCTCATATATCAGCACACACCTTGTACGGCGCTCATATATCAGCACACATCTTGTTTACGGCGCTCATATATCAGCACACACCTTGTTGTATGGCGCTCATATATCAGCACACACCTTATTGCACAGTGCTCATATATCAGCACACACTTTGTTGTACGGTGCTCATATATCAGCACACATCTTGTTGCACAGCGCTCACATATCAGCACACACACACTTTATTGTACGGCGCTCATATCAGCACACACTTTGTTGTACGGCACTCATATATCAGCACATATCTAGTATAGTGCCCACCTATCAGTACTCATCTTGTTGTACGGCGCTCATATATCAGCACACACCTTGTTGTATGGCCCTCGTATATCAGCACACACCTTGTTGTACGGTGCTCATATATCAGCAGACACCTAGTTGTACGGTGCACATATATCAGCACACATCTTGTTGTACGGCGCTCATATATCAGCACACATCTTGTTGTACGGTGCTCATATATTAGCACACACCTTGTTGTACGGCGCTCATATATCAGCACACATCTTGTTGTACGGCGCTCATATATCAGCACACACCTTGTTGTACGGTGCTCATATATCAGCACACACCTTATTGTACGGTGCTCATATATCAGCACACATCTAGTATAGTGCCCACCTATCAGCACACACCTTGTTGTATGGTGCTCATATATCAGCACACATCTAGTATGGTGCCCACCTATCAGCACACACCTTCTTGTATGGTGCTCATTCGTCAGTACTCATCTTGTTGTATGGTGCTCATATATCAACACACACCTTGTTGTATGTTGCTCATATATCAGCACACTCCTTGTTGTATGGTGCTCATATATCAGCACACACCTTGTTGTATGGTGCTCAGATAGCACACACCTTGGTGTATGGTGCTCATACATCAACACACATCTTGCTGTATGGCGCTCATATATCAGCACACACCTTGTTGTACGACGCTCATATATCAGCACACATCAAATATAGTGCCCTCTATCAGCACACACGTTGTTGTATGGTGCTCATTTATAAGCACACATCTAGTATAGTTTCACCTATCAGCACACACCTTGTTGTTCGTGCTCATATATCAGAACACATCTAGTATAGTTCCCACCTATCAGCACATACCTTGTTGTATGGTGCTCATACATCAGTACTCATCATGTTGTATGGCGCTCATATATCAGCAACACCTTGTTGTACGGCGCTCATATATCAGCACACGCCTTATTGCACAGCGCTCGTATATCAGCACACACTTTGTTGTACGTGCTCATATGTCAGCACATATCTAGTATAGTGCCCACCTATCAGTACTCCTCTTGTTGTACGGCGCTCATATATCAGCACACACCTTGTTGTATGGTGCTCATATATCAGCAACACCTTGTTGTACGGCGCTCATATATCAGCACACGCCTTATTGCACAGCGCTCGTATATCAGCACACACTTTGTTGTATGGTGCTCATATGTCAGCACACTTCTTATTGCACAGCGCTCATATATCAGCACACACTTTGTTGTACGGCGCTCATATATCAGCACATATCTAGTATAGTGCCCACCTATCAGTACTCCTCTTGTTGTACGGCGCTCATATATCAGCACACTCCTTGTTGTACGGCTCTCGTATATCAGCACACACCTTGTTGTACGGTGCTCATACATCAGCAGACACCTAGCTGTACGGTGCACATATATCAGCACACATCTTGTTGTACAGCGCTCATATATCAGCACACATCTTGTTGTACGGCGCCCATATATCAGCACACACCTTGTTGTACGGCACTCATATATCAGCACACACCTTGTTGTATGGCGCTCATCTATCAGCACACACCTTATTGCACAGCGCTCATATATCAGCACACATCTTGTTGTACGGCGCTCATATATCAGCACACATCTTGTTGCACAGCGCTCACATATCAGCACACACACTTTGTTGTACAGCGCCCATATATCAGCACACACTTTGTTGTACGGCGCTCATATAGCAGCACATATCTAGTATAGTGCCCACCAATCAGTACTCATCTTGTTGTACGGCGCTCATATATCAGCACACACCTTGTTGTATGGCCCTCGTATATCAGCACACACCTTGTTGTACGGTGCTCATATATCAGCAGACACCTAGTTGTACGGTGCACATATATCAGCACACATCTTGTTGTACGGCGCTCATATATCAGCACACATCTTGTTGTACGGCGCTCACATATTAGCACACACCGTGTTGTACGGCGCTCATATATCAGCACACATCTTGTTGTATGGCGCTCATATATCAGCACACACCTTGTTGTACGGCGCTCATATTTCAGCACACATCTTGTTGTACGGCGCTCAGATATCAGCACACACCTTGTTGTACGCCGCTCATATCAGCACACATCGAGTATAGTGCCCATCTATCAGTACACACCTTGCTGTATGGTGCTCATATAGCAGCACACACCTTGTTGAATGGTGCTCAGATATCAGCACACACCTTGTTGTACGGTGCTCATATATCAGCACACATCTAGTATAGTGCCCTTCTATCAGCACACGCCTTGTTGTACGGTGCTCATGCACACATCTAGTATGGTGCCCACCTATCAGCACACACCTTCTTGTATGGTGCTCATTCATCAGTACTCATCTTGTTGTATGGTGCTCATATATCAACACACACCTTGTTGTATGTTGCTCATATATCAGCACACTCCTTGTTGTATGGTGCTCATATATCAGCACACACCTTGTTTTATGGTGCTCAGATAGCACACACGTTGGTGTATGGTGCTCATACATCATCACACATCTTGCTGTACGGCGCTCATACATCAGCACACACCTTGTTGTACGACGCTCATATATCAGCACACATCTAGTATAACGCCCTCATATCAGCACACACGTTGTTGTACGGTGCTCATATATAAGCACACATCTAGTATAGTGCCACCTATCAGCGCACACACCTTGTTCATGCTCATATATCAGAACACATCTAGTATAGTTCCCACCTATCAGCACATACCTTGTTGTATGGTGCTCATACATCAGTACTCATCATGTTGTATGGCGCTCATATATCAGCAACACCTTGTTGTACGGCGCTCATATATCAGCACACGCCTTATTGCACAGCGCTCGTATATCAGCACACACTTTGTTGTACGTGCTCATATGTCAGCACACATCTTGTTGCACAGCGCTCATATATCAGCACACACTTTGTTGTACGGCGCTCATATATCAGCACATATCCAGTATAGTGCCCACCTATCAGTACTCCTCTTGTTGTACGGCGCTCATATATCAGCACACACCTTGTTGTACGGCCCACGTATATCAGCACACACCTTGTTGTACGGTGCTCATACATCAGCAGACACCTAGTTGTACGGTGCACATCTATCAGCACACACCTTATTGCACAGCGCTCATATATCAGCACACACTTTGTTGTAAGGTGCTCATATATCAGCACACATCTTGTTGCACAGCGCTCACATATCAGCACACACACACTTTGTTGTACAGCGCTCATATATCAGCACACACTTTGTTGTACGGCGCTCATATATCAGCACATATCTAGTATAGTGCCCACCTATCAGTACTCATCTTGTTGTACGGCGCTCATATATCCGCACACACCTTGTTGTATGGCCCTCGTATATCAGCACACACCTTGTTGTACGGTGCTCATATATCAGCAGACACCTAGTTGTACGGTGCACATATATCAGCACACATCTTGTTGTACAGCGCTCATATATCAGCACACATCTTGTTGTACGGCGCTCATATATCAGCACACATCTTGTTGTACGGCGCTCATATATCAGCACACACCTTGTTGTACGGCGCTCATATATCAGCACACATCTTGTTGTAAGGCGCTCATATATCAGCACACATCTTGTTGCACAGCGCTCATATATCAGCACACATCTTGTTGTACGGCGCTCATATATTAGCACACACCTTGTTGTACGGCGCTCATATATCAGCACACATCTTGTTTTATGGCGCTCATATATCAGAACACACCTTGTTGTACGGCGCTCATATATCAGCACACATCTTGTTGTACGGAGCTCAGATATCAGCACACACCTTGTTGTACGCCGCTCATATCAGCACACATCTAGTATAGTGCCCACCTATCAGTACACACCTTGCTGTATGGTGCTCATATAGCAGCACACACCTTGTTGAATGGTGCTCATATATCAGCACACATCTTGTTGCACAGCGCTCGTATATCAGCACACACTTTGTTGTACGGTGCTCATATGTCAGCACACTTCTTGTTGCACAGCGCTCATATATCAGCACACACTTTGTTGTACGGCGCTCATATATCAGCACATATCTAGTATAGTGCCCACCTATCAGTACTCCTCTTGTTGTACGGCGCTCATATATCAGCACACACCTTGTTGTACGGCCCTCGTATATCAGCACACACCTTGTTGTACGGTGCTCATACATCAGCAGACACCTAGTTGTACGGTGCACATATATCAGCACACATCTTGTTGTACAGCGCCCATATATCAGCACACATCTTGTTGTACGGCGCTCATATATCAGCACACACCTTGTACGGCGCTCATATATCAGCACACATCTTGTTGTACGGCGCTCATATATCAGCACACACCTTGTTGTATGGCGCTCATATATCAGCACACACCTTATTGCACAGCGCTCATATATCAGCACACACTTTGTTGTACGGTGCTCATATATCAGCACACATCTTGTTGCACAGCGCTCACATATCAGCACACACACACTTTATTGTACGGCGCTCATATCAGCACACACTTTGTTGTACGGCGCTCATATATCAGCACATATCTAGTATAGTGCCCACCTATCAGTACTCCTCTTGTTGTACGGCGCTCATATATCAGCACACACCTTGGTGTACGGCCCTCGTATATCAGCACACACCTTGTTGTACGGTGCTCATACATCAGCAGACACCTAGTTGTACGGTGCACATATATCAGCACACATCTTGTTGTACAGCGCTCATATATCAGCACACATCTTGTTGTACGGCGCTCCTATATCAGCACACACCTTGTACGGCGCTCATATATCAGCACACATCTTGTTTACGGCGCTGATATATCAGCACACACCTTGTTGTATGGCGCTCATATATCAGCACACACCTTATTGCACAGCGCTCATATATCAGCACACACTTTGTTGTACGGTGCTCATATATCAGCACACATCTTGTTGCACAGCGCTCACATATCAGCACACACACACTTTATTGTACGGCGCTCATATCAGCACACACTTTGTTGTACGGCACACATATATCAGCACATATCCAGTACAGTGCCCACCTATCAGTACTCCTCTTGTTGTACGGCGCTCATATATCAGCACACACCTTGTTGTACGGCCCACGTATATCAGCACACACCTTGTTGTACGGTGCTCATACATCAGCAGACATCTAGTTGTACGGTGCACATATATCAGCACACATCTTGTTGTACAGCCCTCATATATCAGCACACATCTTGTTGTACGGCGCTCATATATCAGCACACACCTTGTTGTACGGCGCTCATATATCAGCACACACCTTGTTGTATGGCGCTCATCTATCAGCACACACCTTATTGCACAGCGCTCATATATCAGCACACACTTTGTTGTAAGGTGCTCATATATCAGCACACATCTTGTTGCACAGCGCTCACATATCAGCACACACACACTTTGTTGTACAGCGCTCATATATCAGCACACACTTTGTTGTACGGCGCTCATATATCAGCACATATCTAGTATAGTGCCCACCTATCAGTACTCATCTTGTTGTACGGCCCTCATATATCCGCACACACCTTGTTGTATGGCCCTCGTATATCAGCACACACCTTGTTGTACGGTGCTCATATATCAGCAGACACCTAGTTGTACGGTGCACATATATCAGCACACATCTTGTTGTACAGCGTTCATATATCAGCACACATCTTGTTGTACGGCGCTCATATATCAGCACACATCTTGTTGTACGGCGCTCATATATCAGCACACACCTTGTTGTACACCGCTCATATATCAGCACACATCTTGTTGTAAGGCGCTCACATATCAGCACACATCTTGTTGCACAGCGCTCATATATCAGCACACATCTTGTTGCACAGCGCTCACATATCAGCACACACACACTTTGTTGTACAGCGCTCATATATCAGCACACACTTTGTTGTACGGCGCTCATATATCAGCACATATCTAGTATAGTGCCCACCTATCAGTACTCATCTTGTTGTACGGTGCTCATATATCCACACACACCTTGTTGTATGGCCCTCGTATATCAGCACACACCTTGTTGTATGGTGCTCATATATCAGCAGACACCTAGTTGTACGGTGCACATATATCAGCACACATCTTGTTGTACAGCGCTCATATATCAGCACACATCTTGTTGTACGGCGCTCATATATTAGCACACACCTTGTTGTATGGCGCTCATATATCAGCACACACCTTGTTGTACGGCGCTCATATATCAGCACACATCTTGTTGTACGGAGCTCAGATATCAGCACACACCTTGTTGTACGCCGCTCATATCAGCACACATCTAGTATAGTGCCCACCTATCACTACACACCTTGCTGTATGGTGCTCATATAGCAGCACACACCTTGTTGAATGGTGCTCATATATCAGCACACATCTTGTTGCACAGCGCTCGCATATCAGCACACACTTTGTTGTACGGTGCTCATATGTCAGCACACTTCTTCTTGCACAGCGCTCATATATCAGCACACACTTTGTTGTACGGCGCTCATATATCAGCACATATCTAGTATAGTGCCCACCTATCAGTACTCCTCTTGTTGTACGGCGCTCATATATCAGCACACACCTCGTTGTACGGCCCTCGTATATCAGCACACACCTTGTTGTATGGTGCTCATACATCAGCAGACACCTAGTTGTACGGTGCACATATATCAGCACACATCTTGTTGTACAGCGCTCATATATCAGCACACATCTTGTTGTACGGCGCTCATATATCAGCACACACCTTGTACGGCGCTCATATATCAGCACACATCTTGTTTACGGCGCTCATATATCAGCACACACCTTGTTGTATGGCGCTCATATATCAGCACACACCTTATTGCACAGCGCTCATATATCAGCACACACTTTGTTGTACGGTGCTCATATATCAGCACACATCTTGTTGCACAGCGCTCACATATCAGCACACACACACTTTATTGTCCGGCGCTCATATCAGCACACACTTTGTTGTACGGCACTCATATATCAGCACATATCTAGTATAGTGCCCACCTATCAGTACTCATCTTGTTGTACGGCGCTCATATATCAGCACACACCTTGTTGTATGGCCCTCGTATATCAGCACACACCTTGTTGTACGGTGCTCATATATCAGCAGACACCTAGTTGTACGGTGCACATATATCAGCACACATCTTGTTGTACGGCGCTCATATATCAGCACACATCTTGTTGTACGGTGCTCATATATTAGCACACACCTTGTTGTACGGCGCTCATATATCAGCACACATCTTGTTGTACGGCGCTCATATATCAGCACACACCTTGTTGTACGGTGCTCATATATCAGCACACACCTTATTGTACGGTGCTCATATATCAGCACACATCTAGTATAGTGCCCACCTATCAGCACACACCTTGTTGTACGGTGCTCATATATCAGCACACATCTAGTATGGTGCCCACCTATCAGCACACACCTTCTTGTATGGTGCTCATTCGTCAGTACTCATCTTGTTGTATGGTGCTCATATATCAACACACACCTTGTTGTATGTAGCTCATATATCAGCACACTCCTTGTTGTATGGTGCTCATATATCAGCACACACCTTGGTGTATGGTGCTCATACATCAACACACATCTTGCTGTATGGCGCTCATACATCAGCACACACCTTGTTGTACGACGCTCATATATCAGCACACATCAAATATAGTGCCCTCTATCAGCACACACGTTGTTGTATGGTGCTCATTTATAAGCACACATCTAGTATAGTTTCACCTATCAGCACACACCTTGTTGTTCGTGCTCATATATCAGAACACATCTAGTATAGTTCCCACCTATCAGCACATACCTTGTTGTATGGTGCTCATACATCAGTACTCATCATGTTGTATGGCGCTCATATATCAGCAACACCTTGTTGTACGGCGCTCATATATCAGCACACGCCTTATTGCACAGCGCTCGTATATCAGCACACACTTTGTTGTACGTGCTCATATGTCAGCACATATCTAGTATAGTGCCCACCTATCAGTACTCCTCTTGTTGTACGGCGCTCATATATCAGCACACACCTTGTTGTATGGTGCTCATATATCAGCAACACCTTGTTGTACGGCGCTCATATATCAGCACACGCCTTATAGCACAGCGCTCGTATATCAGCACACACTTTGTTGTATGGTGCTCATATGTCAGCACACTTCTTATTGCACAGCGCTCATATATCAGCACACACTTTGTTGTACGGCGCTCATATATCAGCACATATCTAGTATAGTGCCCACCTATCAGTACTCCTCTTGTTGTACGGCGCTCATATATCAGCACACGCCTTGTTGTACGGCCCTCGTATATCAGCACACACCTTGTTGTACGGTGCTCATACATCAGCAGACACCTAGTTGTACGGTGCACATATATCAGCACACATCTTGTTGTACAGCGCTCATATATCAGCACACATCTTGTTGTACGGCGCTCATATATCAGCACACACCTTGTACGGCGCTCATATATCAGCACACATCTTGTTTACGGCGCTCATATATCAGCACACACCTTGTTGTATGGCGCTCATATATCAGCACACACCTTATTGCACAGCGCTCATATATCAGCACACACTTTGTTGTACGGTGCTCATATATCAGCACACATCTTGTTGCACAGCGCTCACATATCAGCACACACACACTTTATTGTACGGCGCTCATATCAGCACACACTTTGTTGTACGGCACTCATATATCAGCACATATCTAGTATAGTGCCCACCTATCAGTACTCATCTTGTTGTACGGCGCTCATATATCAGCACACACCTTGTTGTATGGCCCTCGTATATCAGCACACACCTTGTTGTACGGTGCTCATATATCAGCAGACACCTAGTTGTACGGTGCACATATATCAGCACACATCTTGTTGTACGGCGCTCATATATCAGCACACATCTTGTTGTACGGTGCTCATATATTAGCACACACCTTGTTGTACGGCGCTCATATATCAGCACACATCTTGTTGTACGGCGCTCATATATCAGCACACACCTTGTTGTACGGTGCTCATATATCAGCACACACCTTATTGTACGGTGCTCATATATCAGCACACATCTAGTATAGTGCCCACCTATCAGCACACACCTTGTTGTACGGTGCTCATATATCAGCACACATCTAGTATGGTGCCCACCTATCAGCACACACCTTCTTGTATGGTGCTCATTCGTCAGTACTCATCTTGTTGTATGGTGCTCATATATCAACACACACCTTGTTGTATGTTGCTCATATATCAGCACACTCCTTGTTGTATGGTGCTCATATATCAGCACACACCTTGTTGTATGGTGCTCAGATAGCACACACCTTGGTGTATGGTGCTCATACATCAACACACATCTTGCTGTATGGCGCTCATATATCAGCACACACCTTGTTGTACGACGCTCATATATCAGCACACATCAAATATAGTGCCCTCTATCAGCACACACGTTGTTGTATGGTGCTCATTTATAAGCACACATCTAGTATAGTTTCACCTATCAGCACACACCTTGTTGTTCGTGCTCATATATCAGAACACATCTAGTATAGTTCCCACCTATCAGCACATACCTTGTTGTATGGTGCTCATACATCAGTACTCATCATGTTGTATGGCGCTCATATATCAGCAACACCTTGTTGTACGGCGCTCATATATCAGCACACGCCTTATTGCACAGCGCTCGTATATCAGCACACACTTTGTTGTACGTGCTCATATGTCAGCACATATCTAGTATAGTGCCCACCTATCAGTACTCCTCTTGTTGTACGGCGCTCATATATCAGCACACACCTTGTTGTATGGTGCTCATATATCAGCAACACCTTGTTGTACGGCGCTCATATATCAGCACACGCCTTATTGCACAGCGCTCGTATATCAGCACACACTTTGTTGTATGGTGCTCATATGTCAGCACACTTCTTATTGCACAGCGCTCATATATCAGCACACACTTTGTTGTACGGCGCTCATATATCAGCACATATCTAGTATAGTGCCCACCTATCAGTACTCCTCTTGTTGTACGGCGCTCATATATCAGCACACTCCTTGTTGTACGGCTCTCGTATATCAGCACACACCTTGTTGTACGGTGCTCATACATCAGCAGACACCTAGCTGTACGGTGCACATATATCAGCACACATCTTGTTGTACAGCGCTCATATATCAGCACACATCTTGTTGTACGGCGCCCATATATCAGCACACACCTTGTTGTACGGCACTCATATATCAGCACACACCTTGTTGTATGGCGCTCATCTATCAGCACACACCTTATTGCACAGCGCTCATATATCAGCACACATCTTGTTGTACGGCGCTCATATATCAGCACACATCTTGTTGCACAGCGCTCACATATCAGCACACACACTTTGTTGTACAGCGCCCATATATCAGCACACACTTTGTTGTACGGCGCTCATATAGCAGCACATATCTAGTATAGTGCCCACCAATCAGTACTCATCTTGTTGTACGGCGCTCATATATCAGCACACACCTTGTTGTATGGCCCTCGTATATCAGCACACACCTTGTTGTACGGTGCTCATATATCAGCAGACACCTAGTTGTACGGTGCACATATATGAGCACACATCTTGTTGTACGGCGCTCATATATCAGCACACATCTTGTTGTACGGCGCTCACATATTAGCAAACACCTTGTTGTACGGCGCTCATATATCAGCACACATCTTGTTGTATGGCGCTCATATATCAGCACACACCTTGTTGTACGGCGCTCATATTTCAGCACACATCTTGTTGTACGGCGCTCAGATATCAGCACACACCTTGTTGTACGCCGCTCATATCAGCACACATCGAGTATAGTGCCCATCTATCAGTACACACCTTGCTGTATGGTGCTCATATAGCAGCACACACCTTGTTGAATGGTGCTCAGATATCAGCACACACCTTGTTGTACGGTGCTCATATATCAGCACACATCTAGTATAGTGCCCTTCTATCAGCACACGCCTTGTTGTACGGTGCTCATATATCAGCACACATCTAGTATGGTGCCCACCTATCAGCACACACCTTCTTGTATGGTGCTCATTCATCAGTACTCATCTTGTTGTATGGTGCTCATATATCAACACACACCTTGTTGTATGTTGCTCATATATCAGCACACTCCTTGTTGTATGGTGCTCATATATCAGCACACACCTTGTTTTATGGTGCTCAGATAGCACACACGTTGGTGTATGGTGCTCATACATCATCACACATCTTGCTGTACGGCGCTCATACATCAGCACACACCTTGTTGTACGACGCTCATATATCAGCACACATCTAGTATAACGCCCTCATATCAGCACACACGTTGTTGTACGGTGCTCATATATAAGCACACATCTAGTATAGTGCCACCTATCAGCACACACCTTGTTGTTCATGCTCATATATCAGAACACATCTAGTATAGTTCCCACCTATCAGCACATACCTTGTTGTATGGTGCTCATACATCAGTACTCATCATGTTGTATGGCGCTCATATATCAGCAACACCTTGTTGTACGGCGCTCATATATCAGCACACGCCTTATTGCACAGCGCTCGTATATCAGCACACACTTTGTTGTACGTGCTCATATGTCAGCACACATCTTGTTGCACAGCGCTCATATATCAGCACACACTTTGTTGTACGGCGCTCATATATCAGCACATATCCAGTATAGTGCCCACCTATCAGTACTCCTCTTGTTGTACGGCGCTCATATATCAGCACACACCTTGTTGTACGGCCCACGTATATCAGCACACACCTTGTTGTACGGTGCTCATACATCAGCAGACACCTAGTTGTACGGTGCACATATATCAGCACACATCTTGTTGTACAGTGCTCATATATCAGCACACATCTTGTTGTACGGCGCTCATATATCAGCACACACTTTGTTGTACGGCACTCATATATCAGCACATATCTAGTATAGTGCCCACCTATCAGTACTCATCTTGTTGTACGGCGCTCATATATCAGCACACACCTTGTTGTATGGCCCTCGTATATCAGCACACACCTTGTTGTACGGTGCTCATATATCAGCAGACACCTAGTTGTACGGTGCACATATATCAGCACACATCTTGTTGTACGGCGCTCATATATCAGCACACATCTTGTTGTACGGTGCTCATATATTAGCACACACCTTGTTGTACGGCGCTCATATATCAGCACACATCTTGTTGTACGGCGCTCATATATCAGCACACACCTTGTTGTACGGTGCTCATATATCAGCACACACCTTATTGTACGGTGCTCATATATCAGCACACATCTAGTATAGTGCCCACCTATCAGCACACACCTTGTTGTACGGTGCTCATATATCAGCACACATCTAGTATGGTGCCCACCTATCAGCACACACCTTCTTGTATGGTGCTCATTCGTCAGTACTCATCTTGTTGTATGGTGCTCATATATCAACACACACCTTGTTGTATGTTGCTCATATATCAGCACACTCCTTGTTGTATGGTGCTCATATATCAGCACACACCTTGTTGTATGGTGCTCAGATAGCACACACCTTGGTGTATGGTGCTCATACATCAACACACATCTTGCTGTATGGCGCTCATATATCAGCACACACCTTGTTGTACGACGCTCATATATCAGCACACATCAAATATAGTGCCCTCTATCAGCACACACGTTGTTGTATGGTGCTCATTTATAAGCACACATCTAGTATAGTTTCACCTATCAGCACACACCTTGTTGTTCGTGCTCATATATCAGAACACATCTAGTATAGTTCCCACCTATCAGCACATACCTTGTTGTATGGTGCTCATACATCAGTACTCATCATGTTGTATGGCGCTCATATATCAGCAACACCTTGTTGTACGGCGCTCATATATCAGCACACGCCTTATTGCACAGCGCTCGTATATCAGCACACACTTTGTTGTACGTGCTCATATGTCAGCACATATCTAGTATAGTGCCCACCTATCAGTACTCCTCTTGTTGTACGGCGCTCATATATCAGCACACACCTTGTTGTATGGTGCTCATATATCAGCAACACCTTGTTGTACGGCGCTCATATATCAGCACACGCCTTATTGCACAGCGCTCGTATATCAGCACACACTTTGTTGTATGGTGCTCATATGTCAGCACACTTCTTATTGCACAGCGCTCATATATCAGCACACACTTTGTTGTACGGCGCTCATATATCAGCACATATCTAGTATAGTGCCCACCTATCAGTACTCCTCTTGTTGTACGGCGCTCATATATCAGCACACTCCTTGTTGTACGGCTCTCGTATATCAGCACACACCTTGTTGTACGGTGCTCATACATCAGCAGACACCTAGCTGTACGGTGCACATATATCAGCACACATCTTGTTGTACAGCGCTCATATATCAGCACACATCTTGTTGTACGGCGCCCATATATCAGCACACACCTTGTTGTACGGCACTCATATATCAGCACACACCTTGTTGTATGGCGCTCATCTATCAGCACACACCTTATTGCACAGCGCTCATATATCAGCACACATCTTGTTGTACGGCGCTCATATATCAGCACACATCTTGTTGCACAGCGCTCACATATCAGCACACACACTTTGTTGTACAGCGCCCATATATCAGCACACACTTTGTTGTACGGCGCTCATATAGCAGCACATATCTAGTATAGTGCCCACCAATCAGTACTCATCTTGTTGTACGGCGCTCATATATCAGCACACACCTTGTTGTATGGCCCTCGTATATCAGCACACACCTTGTTGTACGGTGCTCATATATCAGCAGACACCTAGTTGTACGGTGCACATATATGAGCACACATCTTGTTGTACGGCGCTCATATATCAGCACACATCTTGTTGTACGGCGCTCACATATTAGCAAACACCTTGTTGTACGGCGCTCATATATCAGCACACATCTTGTTGTATGGCGCTCATATATCAGCACACACCTTGTTGTACGGCGCTCATATTTCAGCACACATCTTGTTGTACGGCGCTCAGATATCAGCACACACCTTGTTGTACGCCGCTCATATCAGCACACATCGAGTATAGTGCCCATCTATCAGTACACACCTTGCTGTATGGTGCTCATATAGCAGCACACACCTTGTTGAATGGTGCTCAGATATCAGCACACACCTTGTTGTACGGTGCTCATATATCAGCACACATCTAGTATAGTGCCCTTCTATCAGCACACGCCTTGTTGTACGGTGCTCATATATCAGCACACATCTAGTATGGTGCCCACCTATCAGCACACACCTTCTTGTATGGTGCTCATTCATCAGTACTCATCTTGTTGTATGGTGCTCATATATCAACACACACCTTGTTGTATGTTGCTCATATATCAGCACACTCCTTGTTGTATGGTGCTCATATATCAGCACACACCTTGTTTTATGGTGCTCAGATAGCACACACGTTGGTGTATGGTGCTCATACATCATCACACATCTTGCTGTACGGCGCTCATACATCAGCACACACCTTGTTGTACGACGCTCATATATCAGCACACATCTAGTATAACGCCCTCATATCAGCACACACGTTGTTGTACGGTGCTCATATATAAGCACACATCTAGTATAGTGCCACCTATCAGCACACACCTTGTTGTTCATGCTCATATATCAGAACACATCTAGTATAGTTCCCACCTATCAGCACATACCTTGTTGTATGGTGCTCATACATCAGTACTCATCATGTTGTATGGCGCTCATATATCAGCAACACCTTGTTGTACGGCGCTCATATATCAGCACACGCCTTATTGCACAGCGCTCGTATATCAGCACACACTTTGTTGTACGTGCTCATATGTCAGCACACATCTTGTTGCACAGCGCTCATATATCAGCACACACTTTGTTGTACGGCGCTCATATATCAGCACATATCCAGTATAGTGCCCACCTATCAGTACTCCTCTTGTTGTACGGCGCTCATATATCAGCACACACCTTGTTGTACGGCCCACGTATATCAGCACACACCTTGTTGTACGGTGCTCATACATCAGCAGACACCTAGTTGTACGGTGCACATATATCAGCACACATCTTGTTGTACAGTGCTCATATATCAGCACACATCTTGTTGTACGGCGCTCATATATCAGCACACACCTTGTTGTACGGCGCTCATATATCAGCACACACCTTGTTGTATGGCGCTCATCTATCAGCACACACCTTATTGCACAGCGCTCATATATCAGCACACACTTTGTTGTACGGCGCTCATATATCAGCACACATCTTGTTGCACAGCGCTCACATATCAGCACACACACTTTGTTGTACAGCGCCCATATATCAGCACACACTTTGTTGTACGGCGCTCATATAGCAGCACATATTTAGTATAGTGCCCACCAATCAGTACTCATCTTGTTGTACGGCGCTCATATATCAGCACACACCTTGTTGTATGGCCCTCGTATATCAGCACACACCTTGTTGTACGGTGCTCATATATCAGCAGACACCTAGTTGTACGGTGCACATATATCAGCACACATCTTGTTGTACGGCGCTCATATATCAGCACACATCTTGTTGTACGGCGCTCACATATTAGCACACACCTTGTTGTACGGCGCTCATATATCAGCACACATCTTGTTGTATGGCGCTCATATATCAGCACACACCTTGTTGTACGGCGCTCATATTTCAGCACACATCTTGTTGTACGGCGCTCAGATATCAGCACACACCTTGTTGTACGCCGCTCATATCAGCACACATCGAGTATAGTGCCCATCTATCAGTACACACCTTGCTGTATGGTGCTCATATAGCAGCACACACCTTGTTGAATGGTGCTCAGATATCAGCACACACCTTGTTGTACGGTGCTCATATATCAGCACACATCTAGTATAGTGCCCTTCTATCAGCACACGCCTTGTTGTACGGTGCTCATATATCAGCACACATCTAGTATGGTGCCCACCTATCAGCACACACCTTCTTGTATGGTGCTCATTCATCAGTACTCATCTTGTTGTATGGTGCTCATATATCAACACACACCTTGTTGTATGTTGCTCATATATCAGCACACTCCTTGTTGTATGGTGCTCATATATCAGCACACACCTTGTTTTATGGTGCTCAGATAGCACACACGTTGGTGTATGGTGCTCATACATCATCACACATCTTGCTGTACGGCGCTCATACATCAGCACACACCTTGTTGTACGACGCTCATATATCAGCACACATCTAGTATAACGCCCTCATATCAGCACACACGTTGTTGTACGGTGCTCATATATAAGCACACATCTAGTATAGTGCCACCTATCAGCACACACCTTGTTGTTCATGCTCATATATCAGAACACATCTAGTATAGTTCCCACCTATCAGCACATACCTTGTTGTATGGTGCTCATACATCAGTACTCATCATGTTGTATGGCGCTCATATATCAGCAACACCTTGTTGTACGGCGCTCATATATCAGCACACGCCTTATTGCACAGCGCTCGTATATCAGCACACACTTTGTTGTACGTGCTCATATGTCAGCACACATCTTGTTGCACAGCGCTCATATATCAGCACACACTTTGTTGTACGGCGCTCATATATCAGCACATATCCAGTATAGTGCCCACCTATCAGTACTCCTCTTGTTGTACGGCGCTCATATATCAGCACACACCTTGTTGTACGGCCCACGTATATCAGCACACACCTTGTTGTACGGTGCTCATACATCAGCAGACACCTAGTTGTACGGTGCACATATATCAGCACACATCTTGTTGTACAGTGCTCATATATCAGCACACATCTTGTTGTACGGCGCTCATATATCAGCACACACCTTGTTGTACGGCGCTCATATATTAGCACACACCTTGTTGTACGGCCCTCGTATATCAGCACACACCTTGTTGTATGGTGCTCATACATCAGCAGACACCTAGTTGTACGGTGCACATATATCAGCACACATCTTGTTGTACAGCGCCCATATATCAGCACACATCTTGTTGTACGGCGCTCATATATCAGCACACACCTTGTACGGCGCTCATATATCAGCACACATCTTGTTGTACGGCGCTCATATATCAGCACACACCTTGTTGTATGGCGCTCATATATCAGCACACACCTTATTGCACAGCGCTCATATATCAGCACACACTTTGTTGTACGGTGCTCATATATCAGCACACATCTTGTTGCACAGCGCTCACATATCAGCACACACACACTTTATTGTACGGCGCTCATATCAGCACACACTTTGTTGTACGGCGCTCATATATCAGCACATATCTAGTATAGTGCCCACCTATCAGTACTCCTCTTGTTGTACGGCGCTCATATATCAGCACACACCTTGTTGTACGGCCCTCGTATATCAGCACACACCTTGTTGTACGGTGCTCATACATCAGCAGACACCTAGTTGTACGGTGCACATATATCAGCACACATCTTGTTGTACAGCGCTCATATATCAGCACACATCTTGTTGTACGGCGCTCCTATATCAGCACACACCTTGTACGGCGCTCATATATCAGCACACATCTTGTTTACGGCGCTCATATATCAGCACACACCTTGTTGTATGGCGCTCATATATCAGCACACACCTTATTGCACAGCGCTCATATATCAGCACACACTTTGTTGTACGGTGCTCATATATCAGCACACATCTTGTTGCACAGCGCTCACATATCAGCACACACACACTTTATTGTACGGCGCTCATATCAGCACACACTTTGTTGTACGGCACACATATATCAGCACATATCCAGTACAGTGCCCACCTATCAGTACTCCTCTTGTTGTACGGCGCTCATATATCAGCACACACCTTGTTGTACGGCCCACGTATATCAGCACACACCTTGTTGTACGGTGCTCATACATCAGCAGACACCTAGTTGTACGGTGCACATATATCAGCACACATCTTGTTGTACAGCCCTCATATATCAGCACACATCTTGTTGTACGGCGCTCATATATCAGCACACACCTTGTTGTACGGCGCTCATATATCAGCACACACCTTGTTGTATGGCGCTCATCTATCAGCACACACCTTATTGCACAGCGCTCATATATCAGCACACACTTTGTTGTAAGGTGCTCATATATCAGCACACATCTTGTTGCACAGCGCTCACATATCAGCACACACACACTTTGTTGTACAGCGCTCATATATCAGCACACACTTTGTTGTACGGCACTCATATATCAGCACATATCTAGTATAGTGCCCACCTATCAGTACTCATCTTGTTGTACGGCCCTCATATATCCGCACACACCTTGTTGTATGGCCCTCGTATATCAGCACACACCTTGTTGTACGGTGCTCATATATCAGCAGACACCTAGTTGTACGGTGCACATATATCAGCACACATCTTGTTGTACAGCGTTCATATATCAGCACACATCTTGTTGTACGGCGCTCATATATCAGCACACATCTTGTTGTACGGCGCTCATATATCAGCACACACCTTGTTGTACAGCGCTCATATATCAGCACACATCTTGTTGTAAGGCGCTCACATATCAGCACACATCTTGTTGCACAGCGCTCATATATCAGCACACATCTTGTTGTACGGCGCTCATATATTAGCACACACCTTGTTGTACGGCGCTCATATATCAGCACACATCTTGTTGTATGGCGCTCATATATCAGAACACACCTTCTTGTACGGCGCTCATATATAAGCACACATCTTGTTGTACGGAGCTCAGATATCAGCACACACCTTGTTGTACGCCGCTCATATCAGCACACATCTAGTATAGTGCCCACCTATCAGTACACACCTTGCTGTATGGTGCTCATATAGCAGCACACACCTTGTTGAATGGTGCTCATATATCAGCACACATCTTGTTGCACAGCGCTCGTATATCAGCACACACTTTGTTGTACGGTGCTCATATGTCAGCACACTTCTTGTTGCACAGCGCTCATATATCAGCACACACTTTGTTGTACGGCGCTCATATATCAGCACATATCTAGTATAGTGCCCACCTATCAGTACTCCTCTTGTTGTATGGCGCTCATATATCAGCACACACCTTGTTGTACGGCCCTCGTATATCAGCACACACCTTGTTGTACGGTGCTCATACATCAGCAGACACCTAGTTGTATGGTGCACATATATCAGCACACATCTTGTTGTACAGCGCTCATATATCAGCACACATCTTGTTGTACGGCGCTCATATATCAGCACACACCTTGTACGGCGCTCATATATCAGCACACATCTTGTTGTACGGCGCTCATATATCAGCATACACCTTGTTGTATGGCGCTCATATATCAGCATACACCTTATTGCACAGCGCTCATATATCAGCACACACTTTGTTGTACGGTGCTCATATATCAGCACACATCTTGTTGTACAGCGCTCACATATCAGCACACACACACTTTATTGTACGGCGCTCATATCAGCACACACTTTGTTGTACGGCGCTCATATATCAGCACATATCTAGTATAGTGCCCACCTATCAGTACTCATCTTGTTGTACGGCGCTCATATATCAGCACACACCTTGTTGTATGGCCCTCGTATATCAGCACACACCTTGTTGTACGGTGCTTGTTGGAACCGGGGTTACCGAGTCCGTTACGGTAGCATGGCGCGAGGCGGGAAAGCACGCGAAGGCAATGTGTAAGGCAGTTGTGCAGCACACTCTTACTTTGACTCAGAAATGCGAACGCAATAACATGACACCACACCAGGCTTGTGTATTTAAAATCAAGATCTTTTATATAAATCAAGGTAGCATCAGATGAGGCAGATTAATTCAGATCTACATTTAAAATCATTGCATTACTCAACTGGTGCACGTTCTTATTAAAGCATCATAGCTCATCAACATTGTAGGCCACTAAAAGGCCGCAGGAATCATCTCCTAAACGTAGCACCAATAATGATCACAAGGTGCATTAATAACACATGGGCCTAAACATGCAGTTCACTTCAAGCATATTCAATTACTTAAAAGAAGGCTTTTCACGTTCCATTTCAATAGGCCTGCATTAATCTAGGCGCACCCACATTCAGTACAGTGGGCGTCGCAACTCCAGTACACCTGTAACATAAAACACTTCAACTCTTGGCGGTGTACACTTCAGCTCAATTCAATTAATCACCTTCCCCCTTAGGTAAAGACTTTGCAGTTATAAGCATAGGCCTAGGCAGTAATTTCAGTAGGCGTCATCATTAAATTAATGAACACTGTGGGGAACCCCTCAACATGTCCTGTATTCTGGGGCTTCTATGTCCCTCAGGGGTTAATTTCAGGCCAGGCCCAATCCTCTCCGGGGCCTCGCCTCATGGGGAAAGTTACACAGGTTTAATGCAAGGGTTAATAGTGGCCCCCGGCCCCCAGTGGCGTCTCTGCGGGCCCTAGGGGCCTCCTGGGCTCACCTGATGTGTCGGTCGTTGGTCGCGCTTCCTTGCGACAGGCGATCTCCCGGGCCGGCCCGTGTTCTGAAGGGCGGGACCCGGTCGGGGTGCCTCGGCCTTCTGGCCGGAATTACGGGTCGTTGCGGGGGCCGGTATCACCCTCCTCCGGCCCCCGGGATCAAGGGAGTGGATGCGGGATTTGCGGGACGTTGCGGGGGCCGGTATCACCCTCCTCCGGCCCCCGGGATCAAGTGAGTGGCTTTGCGGGATTACGGGATTGCGGGAAGGGGAGCGGGAGCCGGCAGTCCTCTCCGGCTGGCTCCCCGTCTCCCTCTGCCCGGCCGGAGCTCTTCCTCGGCCTCCGTCGGCGCTGGGGGGCGTGGCGGGAGCCGGCGCCCAATCGCTGCGCGGCCTTCCCGGGGGCGCGGCCGGCGTCCCCGGTTGCCCAGCAACAGCGTCGGCGGGGCCTGGAGCCCTCGCGGATCGCGCTAGGCCGCGGCTTCTTCACGCGGCCCCCTTGGGCTGCGGCGGTGATTTCTTCGGCCGCGACTCGGCGGTGGGGCCCCGGGCCCGGCGGTGATGTCTTGGGGGCAATTTGGAGGCTTCGGTGAGGCGCGGACGGCGCACCTCACCACACTCACTCGAGGGGCCTCCCTCACCACAGCGCTTCCTTCGGTGAGGGCGCGGACGGCGCACTTCAGCACACGGCCTCGAGGAGGGCTTCCCTCACAGCAGCACTTCTCCTCATGCGGCAGCGGCCGCGGCGGTGATTCCTTCACGAGGTCAGTGACCTGAGGGGGGGGCAGTTTCTCCCTCGTGGAGACAGAACGCGGGGCGCACCAGCAGCCTGTGGGCAGGGCTGACTGGAAAGGTGCTTGGGGGGCAGCCCAGCAGCAGGCAGGAATAGATAGGGGGTGAAGGTCTAGCGCATCAGGGCACTGCGCTTTACCTGGTGATCCCCAGTTTGGCAGTTTAGGTTTCAGGCCTTGCTGGATGGTCAGGCTTCCCCAAATTAAGGTTTCTTGCGGCTGTTCCAGATTGGTTGCTTCTTAGGAGTTTCTTGTCAGGAGTTTCTTGACAGAAGTTTCTTATTATAAGTTTCTTGTCAAAAGTTTCTTGTCAGAAGTTTCTTCTTATGAGGGGGAATGAGTTGGTGGTTCTGGGAGTGCTTGATGTTCTTCCCAGCACGCTGAAGGTGGTTCCCTGGGTCCCCTCACGCTGGGCAAGGTCAGTGGGTGGTGGGCGTTCCTCAGCTAACTTACTACAGCAGGGCCTAAGCCTTGTCAGCAGCAGTAGTGTAGGTCTCCCCCTAGGCCCTAAAGCCTGTACTCCGGCAGAGGTTCTCCCAGGATCAGTGGTGCCCCAACTGACTAAAAGATTTCCCTCCAAGCCTCTTATACCCCTAGGTCAGGTGACCCTCCTAAAGGCGGCAAAACATAACTCCTCCCACAGCATGGAAGGTTCTGGAACCTTCCACATGTCTGGCTATGTGGCCCAGAGGCGGGGACGGAATGGATACTGTATCCCTATGTCCCAGCCTGACCCTGGCTACTAGTGTGTATGTGTGTAAGGCCCCTCTGCAGTAGCAGGGACCTGTGGCAGCCATCTTGAGTGAGTTTCACACATGGTAAAAAGGCTAGGGGGAAAAACGAAAAATTTCTGGGAAAAAGGGCCAAGTCCAACACAACCCCCTCCCAGCCAAAAGCCAGGGTAGACCGATCAATACCTTGATGGGCTTCCCTGCTTCGGGCGAGAAAACTTGGACGCGGGCCCACAACTGCAGGAACACCCGCAGGTCCTTCTCGACTCTGGAACCCGGTGGTTCCCTCTCTCAAACCTCCCTGGACCAACGAAGCCACCCCACTGGTGCTCCCTAGTTGGCTGCAGCCAGGACCGGCCCCTAGGCCATCCAGATGTCTCTGGTCCTGGCTGTCTCACAGAGTGGGGGGCAGTAGCCCCAGGCCCGTAGTACCCGTTGACCACTCTCCTTCTCCTCCTTGCAGTTCCAAACTGCCACTGGTCCTCCCACCTGGGGTCCGCACCCTCAGGCTGACCAGCAGTCAGGGGCGAGGCTCTCCTCCCCTACCTCTCCTTCTGGGGTTCCGCCCTCTCCTCCTATGCGGGGCACCCTCAGACCACCACTCTCTCACTCTTCCAGGGCCGTGACCCTGCATCCGATCCACCAACCCAGGGTCTAAACCCTTAGGTTGCCCCGGTGCCAGAGGCGAGTCCTCCCTCCCTCTGCACCCCCTCCCAGAGTTCCGCACCCTCCCACCTGGAGAAGCACCCCTGGGAGTCAGCTCCGGAGGGACACTGCTTACAGACGTCCCTCCCGCCAGGTCAGGCAGCCCCTGAACCTGGCACCCCAGCCCAGGATCTAAATCCTGTGGCTGGGCAGACCCCAGAACCCCTGGAGCTCTGAATACATACGCCCCGGGATCTCCTGTCACTGGGGGATCCCCTTCCATGGATGGCCCATCGGGACAGCCTAGGCTCCCAACCTGGGGTTCCCTTATGGAACTCTCCAGGTCCTGAGACTGCGGTTGGGGCACCTCAGGACACCTCCCCGTCTCACTCCTTCCTATAGATAGGATGTGAGGCCCTACAACCCGCTCACTATCCTGGGACCTAGCTGGGCTATTCTCCACCTCTCCCACCTCGCTGGGTTGGAAGATCCCTGCACCACTCCCTTCAGGATCACTCCCCAAACTGGCTATCACCTCTCTTGGTAGATAAAATTTGGGCTCCTGTGGAACCCCAGCAGGTACGCTGCCACCATTCACTTTACCCTGCATCTCCATCTGCAAGGCTCGGAGCTCTAGTTCCTTCAGGCTAAGCTCATGCGCAAGCTTCCTTTCCTCCATGGCTAGCCTTGCCTGTTCTCGCTCCCTTTCCATCCTAGCAAGTTCTAATGTTAATTGCCTCTCCTCCCTCCTGTCCTCAAATTCCTCTGCGGACAAACTCCCCCCTGACGCACTACTGCCTGCCCTGGAACGTCTTCCTGGCAACACATTCTCGCTAACATCAATGTGCAGTAGGTCCAGTTCTCCTGGGTTGTCTGCCTCCCCCTGCTCCTCGTCCCCTCTTCCCTCCGGGTGGGCCATTACCCATGCCCTCAAAGCTTTCTGAAGCACCTCCTTTCTGGCGCCTCGCTTGACGGCCACCCCCTCTCTAGGCAGAACTCCTTGAGCTGTGTCACCGTATACCTTTCTAGGTTGGCCAACTCAAACTCCATCCTCCTAGGTGGGGCCCCAGACAATTTAGAGAAAGGGTTCTAGACTGTAGGTAGCAGGTCTAACGCAGGAATGTACACAATCAGGCAATTACAAAAGAATTCCTAGCACTTGTAGTTCAATAGGTGTCCAATTGCGGCGCACACTGAGTCACTGTAGGGTGCTGCACAAACACCAGTCCTTATCCCACCGCTGAACACCAAATGTTGGAACCGGGGTTACCGAGTCCGTTACGGTAGCATGGCGCGAGGCGGGAAAGCACGCGAAGGCAATGTGTAAGGCAGTTGTGCAGCACACTCTTACTTTGACACAGAAATGCGAACGCATTAACATGACACCACACCAGGCTTGTGTATTTAAAATCAAGATCTTTTATATAAATCAAGGTAGCATCAGATGAGGCAGATTAATTCAGATCTACATTTAAAATCATTGCATTACTCAACTGGTGCACATTCTTATTAAAGCATCATAGCTCATCAACATTGTAGGCCACTAAAAGGCCGCAGGAATCATCTCCTAAACGTAGCACCAATAATGATCACAAGGTGCATTAATAACACATGGGCCTAAACATGCAGTTCACTTCAAGCATATTCAATTACTTAAAAGAAGGCTTTTCACGTTCCATTTCAATAGGCCTGCATTAATCTAGGCGCACCCACATTCAGTACAGTGGGCGTCGCAACTCCAGTACACCTGTAACATTAAACACTTCAACTCTTGGCGGTGTACACTTCAGCTCAATTCAATTAATCACCTTCCCCCTTAGGTAAAGACTTTGCAGTTATAAGCATAGGCCTAGGCAGTAATTTCAGTAGGCGTCATCATTAAATTAATGAACACTGTGGGGAACCCCTCAACATGTCCTGTATTCTGGGGCTTCTATGTCCCTCAGGGGTTAATTTCAGGCCAGGCCCACTCCTCTCCGGGGCCTCGCCTCATGGGGAAAGTTACACAGGTTTAATGCAAGGGTTAATGGTGGCCCCCGGCCCCCAGTGGCGTCTCTGCGGGCCCTAGGGGCCTCCTGGGCTCACCTGATGTGTCGGTCGTTGGTCGTGCTTCCTTGCGACTGGCGATCTCCCGGGCCAGCCCGTGTTCTGAAGGGCAGGGCCCGGTCGGGGTGCCTCGGCCTTCTGGCCGGAATTACGGGTCGTTGCGGGGGCCGGTATCACCCTCCTCCGGCCCCCGGGATCAAGGGAGTGGATGCGGGATTTGCGGGACGTTGCGGGGGCCGGTATCACCCTCCTCCGGCCCCCGGAATCAAGTGAGTGGCTTTGCGGGCTTACGGGATTGCGGGAAGGGGAGCGGGAGCCGGCAGTCCTCTCCGGCCGGCTCCCCGTCTCCCTCTGCCCGGCCGGAGCTCTTCCTCGGCCTCCGTCGGCGCTGGGGGGCGTGGCGGGAGCCGGCGCCCAATCGCTGCGTGGCCTTCCCGGGGGCGCGGCCGGCGTCCCCGGTTGCCCAGCAACGGCGTCGGCGGGGCCTGGAGGCCTCGCGGATCGCGCTAGGCCGCGGCTTCTTCACGCGGCCCCCTTGGGCTGCGGCGGTGATTTCTTCGGCCGCGACTTCGGCGGTGGGGCCCCGGGCCCGGCGGTGATGTCTTGGGGGCAATTTGGAGGCTTCGGTGAGGGCGCGGACGGCGCACCTCACCACACTCACTCGAGGGGCCTCCCTCACCACAGCGCTTCCTTCGGTGAGGGCGCGGACGGCGCACCTCACCACACGGCCTCGAGGAGGGCTTCCCTCACAGCAGCACTTCTCCTCACGCGGCGGCGGCCGCGGCGGTGATTCCTTCACGAGGTCAGTGACCTGAGGGGGGGCAGTTTCTCCCTCGTGGAGACAGAACGCGGGCGCACCAGCAGCCTGTGGGCAGGGCTGACTGGAAAGGTGCTTGGGGGCAGCCCAGCAGCAGGCAGGAATAGATAGGGGGTGAAGGTCTAGCGCTTCAGGGCACGGCGCTTTACCTGGTGATCCCCAGTTTGGCAGTTTAGGTTTCAGGCCTTGCTGGACGGTCAGGCCTCCCCAAATTAAGGTTTCTTGCGGCTGTTCCAGATTGGTTGCTTCTTAGGAGTTTCTTGTCAGGAGTTTCTTGTCAGAAGTTTCTTATTATAAGTTTCTTGTCAAATGTTTCTTGTCAGAAGTTTCGTCTTATGAGGGGGGGGAATGAGTTGGTGGTTCTGGGAGTGCTTGATGTTCTTCCCAGCACGCTGAAGGTGGTTCCCTGGGTCCCCTCACGCTGGGCAAGGTCAGTGGGTGGTGGGCGTTCCTCAGCTAACTTACTACAGCAGGGCCTAAGCCTTGTCAGCAGCAGTAGTGTAGGTCTCCCCCCTAGGCCCTAAAGCCTGTACTCCGGCAGAGGTTCTCCCAGGATCAGTGGTGCCCCAACTGACTAAAAGATTTCCCTCCAAGCCTCTTATACCACTAGGTCAGGTGACCCTCCTAAAGGCGGCAAAACATAACTCCTCCCACAGCCTGGAAGGTTCTGGAACCTTCCACATGTCTGGCTATGTGGCCCAGAGGCGGGGACGGAATGGATACTGTATCCCTATGTCCCAGCCTGACCCTGGCTACTAGTGTGTATGTGTGTAAGGCCCCTCTGCAGTAGCAGGGACCTGTGGCAGCCATCTTGAGTGAGTTTCACACATGGTAAAAAGGCTTGGGGGAAAAACGAAAACTTTCAGGGAAAAAGGGCCAAGTCCAACACAACCCCCTCCCAGCCAAAAGCCAGGGTAGACCGATCAATGCCTTGATGGGCTTCCCTGCTTCGGGCGAGAAAACTTGGACGCGGGCCCACAACTGCAGGAACACCCGCAGGTCCTTCTCCACTCTGGAACCCGGTGGTTCCCTCTCTCAAACCTCCCTGGACCAACGAAGCCACCCCACTGGTGCTCCCTAGTTGGCTGCAGCCAGGACCGGCCCCTAGGCCATCCAGATGTCTCTGGCCCTGGCTGTCTCACAGAGTGGGGGGCAGTAGCCCCAGGCCCGTAGTACCCGTTGACCACTCTCCTTCTCCTCCTTGCAGTTCCAAACTGCCACTGGTCCTCCCACCTGGGATCCGCACCCTCAGGCTGACCAGCAGTCAGGGGCGAGGCTCTCCTCCCCCTACCTCTCCTTCTGGGGTTCCGCCCTCTCCTCCTATGCGGGGCACCCTCAGACCACCACACTCTCACTCTTCCAGGGCCGTGACCCTGCATCCGATCCACCAACCCAGGGTCTAAACCCTTAGGTTGCCCCGGTGCCAGAGGCGAGTCCTCCCTCCCTCTGCACCCCCTCCCAGAGTTCCGCACCCTCCCACCTGGAGAAGCACCCCTGGGAGTCCGCTCCGGAGGGACTCTGCTTACAGACGTCCCTCCCGCCAGGTCAGGCAGCCCCTGAACCTGGCACCCCAGCCCAGGATCTAAATCCTGTGGCTGGGGTGCATACGCCCCGGGTTCTCCTGTCACTGGGGGATCCCCTTCCATGGATGGCCCATCGGGACAGCCTAGGCTCCCAACCTGGGGTTCCCTTATGGAACTCTCCAGGCCCTGAGACTGCGGTTGGGGCACCTCGGGACACCTCCCCGTCTCACTCCTTCCTATAGATAGGATGTGAGGCCCTACAACCCGCTCACTATCCTGGGACCTAGCTGGGCTATTCTCCACCTCTCCCACCTCGCTGGGTTGGAAGATCCCTGCACCACTCCCTTCAGGATCACTCCCCAAACTGGCTATCACCTCTCTTGGTAGATAAAATTTGGGTTCCTGTGGAATCCGAGCAGGTACGCTGCCACCATTCACTTTGCCCTGCATCTCCATCTGCAAGGCTCGGAGCTCTAGTTCCTTCAGGCTAAGCTCATGCGCAAGCTTCCTTTCCTCCATGGCTAGCCTTGCCTGTTCTCGCTCCCTTTCCATCCTAGCAAGTTCTAATGTTAATTGCCTCTCCTCCCTCCTGTCCCCAAATTCCTCTGCTGACAAACTCCCCCCTGACGCACTACTGCCTGCCCTGGAACGTCTTCCTGGCAACACATTCTCGCTAACATCAATGTGCAGTAGGTCCAGTTCTCCTGGGTTGTCTGCCTCCCCCTGCTCCTCGTCCCCTCTTCCCTCCGGGTGGGTCATTACCCATGCCCTCAAAGCTTTCTGAAGCACCTCCTTTCTGGCGCCTCGCTTGACGGCCACCCCCCTCTCTAGGCAGAACTCCTTGAGCTGTGTCACCGTATACCTTTCTAGGTTGGCCAACTCAAACTCCATCCTCCTAGGTGGGGCCCCAGACAATTTAGAGAAAGGGTTCTAGACTGTAGGTAGCAGGTCTAACGCAGGAATGTACACAATCAGGCAATTACAAAAGAATTCCTAGCACTTGTATTTCAATAGGTGTCCAATTGCGGCGCACACTGAGTCACTGTAGGGTGCTGCACAAACACCAGTCCTTATCCCACCGCTGAACACCAAATGTTGGAACCGGGGTTACCGAGTCCGTTATGGTAGCATGGCTCGAGGCGGGAAAGCACGCGAAGGCAATGTGTAAGGCAGTTGTGCAGCACACTCTTACTTTGACTCAGAAATGCGAACGCAATAACATGACACCACACCAGGCTTGTGTATTTAAAATCAAGATCTTTTATATAAATCAAGGTAGCATCAGATGAGGCAGATTAATTCAGATCTACATTTAAAATCATTGCATTACTCAACTGGTGCACATTCTTATTAAAGCATCATAGCTCATCAACATTGTAGGCCACTAAAAGGCCGCAGGAATCATCTCCTAAACGTAGCACCAATAATGATCACATGGTGCATTAATAAAACATGGGCCTAAACATGCAGTTCACTTCAAGCATATTCAATTACTTAAAAGAAGGCTTTTCACGTTCCATTTCAATAGGCCTGCATTAATCTAGGTGCACCCACATTCAGTACAGTGGGCGTCGCAACTCCAGTACACCTGTAACATAAAACACTTCAACTCTTGGCGGTGTACACTTCAGCTCAATTCAATTAATCACCTTCCCCCTTAGGTAAAGACTTTGCAGTTATAAGCATAGGCCTAGGCAGTAATTTCAGTAGGCGTCATCATTAAATTAATGAACACTGTGGGGAACCCCTCAACATGTCCTGTATTCTGGGGCTTCTATGTCCCTCAGGGGTTAATTTCAGGCCAGGCCCAATCCTCTCCGGGGCCTCGCCTCATGGGGAAAGTTACACAGGTTTAATGCAAGGGTTAATGGTGGCCCCCGGCCCCCAGTGGCGTCTCTGCGGGCCCTAGGGGCCTCCTGGGCTCACCTGATGTGTCGGTCGTTGGTCGCGCTTCCTTGCGACTGGCGATCTCCCGGGCCGGCCCGTGTTCTGAAGGGCGGGGCCCGGTCGGGGTGCCTCGGCCTTCTGGCCGGAATTACGGGTCGTTGCGGGGGCCGGTATCACCCTCCTCCGGCCCCCGGGATCAAGTGAGTGGATGCGGGATTTGCGGGACGTTGCGGGGGCCGGTATCACCCTCCTCCGGCCCCCGGGATCAAGTGAGTGGCTTTGCGGGCTTACGGGATTGCGGGAAGGGGAGCGGGAGCCGGCAGTCCTCTCCGGCCGGCTCCCCGTCTCCCTCTGCCCGGCCGGAGCTCTTCCTCGGCCTCCGTCGGCGCTGGGGGGCGTGCCGGGAGCCGGCGCCCAATCGCTGCGCGGCCTTCCCGGGGGCGCGGCCGGCGTCCCCGGTTGCCCAGCAACGGCGTCGGCGGGGCCTGGAGGCCTCGCGGATCGCACTAGGCCGCGGCTTCTTCACGCGTCCCCCTTGGGCTGCGGCGGTGATTTCTTCGGCCGCGACTTCGGTGGTGGGGCCCCGGGCCCGGCGGTGATGTTTTGGGGGCAATTTGGAGGCTTCGGTGAGGGCGCGGACGTCGCACCTCACCACACTCACTCGAGGGGCCTCCCTCACCACAGCGCTTCCTTCGGTGAGGGCGCGGACGGCGCACCTCACCACACGGCCTCGAGGAGGGCTTCCCTCACAGCAGCACTTCTCCTCACGCGGCGGCGGCCGCGGCGGTGATTCCTTCACGAGGTCAGTGACCTGAGGGTGGGGCAGTTTTTCCCTCGTGGAGACAGAACGCGGGGCGCACCAGCAGCCTGTGGGCAGGGCTGACTGGAAAGGTGCTTGGGGGGCAGCCCAGCAGCAGGCAGGAATAGATAGGGGGTGAAGGTCTAGCGCTTCAGGGCACGGCGCTTTACCTGGTGATCCCCAGTTTGGCAGTTTAGGTTTCAGGCCTTGCTGGACGGTCAGGCCTCCCAAATTAAGGTTTCTTGCGGCTGTTCCAGATTGGTTGCTTCTTAGGAGTTTCTTGTCAGGAGTTTCTTGTCAGAAGTTTCTTATTATAAGTTTCTTGTCAAAAGTTTCTTGTCAGAAGTTTCTTCTTATGAGGGGGGGGAATGAGTTGGTGGTTCTGGGAGTGCTTGATGTTCTTCCCAGCACGCTGAAGGTGGTTCCCTGGGTCCCCTCACGCTGGGCAAGGTCAGTGGGTGGTGGGCGTTCCTCAGCTTACTTACTACAGCAGGGCCTAAGCCTTGTCAGCAGCAGTAGTGTAGGTCTCCCCCCTAGGCCCTAAAGCCTGTACTCCGGCAGAGGTTCTCCCAGGATCAGTGGTGCCCCAACTGACTAAAAGATTTCCCTCCAAGCCTCTTATACCCCTAGGTCAGGTGAACCTCCTAAAGGCGGCAAAACATAACTCCTCCCACAGCCTGGAAGGTTCTGGAACCTTCCACATGTTTGGCTATGTGGCCCAGAGGCGGGGACGGAATGGATACTGTATCCCTATGTCCCAGCCTGACCCTGGCTACTAGTGTGTATGTGTGTAAGGCCCCTCTGCAGTAGCAGGGACCTGTGGCAGCCATCTTGAGTGAGTTTCACACATGGTAAAAAGGCTAGGGGGAAAAACGAAAAATTTCTGGGGAAAAGGGCCAAGTCCAACAGTGCTCATATATCAGCAGACACCTAGTTGTACGGTGCACATATATCAGCACACATCTTGTTGTACGGCGCTCATATATTAGCACACATCTTGTTGTACGGTGCTCATATATTAGCACACACCTTGTTGTACAGCGCTCATATATCAGCACACATCTTGTTGTACGGCGCTCATATATCAGCACACACCTTGTTGTACGGTGCTCATATATCAGCACACATCTTGTTGCACAGCGCTCACATATCAGCACACACACTTTGTTGTACAGCGCCCATATATCAGCACACACTTTGTTGTACGGCGCTCATATATCAGCACATATCTAGTATAGTGCCCACCTATCAGTACTCATCTTGTTGTACGGTGCTCATATATCAGCAGACACCTAGTTGTACGGTGCACATATATCAGCACACATCTTGTTTTCCGGCGCTCATATATCAGCACACATCTTGTTGTACGGTGCTCATATATTAGCACACACCTTGTTGTACGGCGCTCATATATCAGCACACATCTTGTTGTATGGCGCTCATATATCAGCACACACCTTGTTGTATGACGCTCATATTTCAGCACACATCTTGTTGTACTGCGCTCAGATATCAACACACACCTTGTTGTACGCCGCTCATATCAGCACACATCTAGTATAGTGCCCATCTATCAGTACACAACTTGCTAAATGGTGCTCATATAGCAGCACACACCTTGTTGAATGGTGCTCAGATATCAGCACACACCTTGTTGTACGGTTGTACTGCTTTCTCTTTAAATGACTTGGAGTGCACTCTAGGTGCACTAGTGATTGGATACTGTGGTACCTTATGAGTCCCTAGTATATGGTGCCTTAGGTACCAAGGGCATAGGTACTTCACAGGCCTACCAGGGGCTGAAGCATGTATTATGCCACCCCTGGCAAGCAGACTAAATCTGACACCACAGGCCTGCTACTGCAGCCTGGGTGAGGTGGTGCTAGCACTCCTCACTGAGATATAGGTTTCCTATATCTCTCCTGCACACACATTTAAACCTATCAGTCACCCCTAAGGCAGGCCCTATCAATCCTGAGGGCAGGGTGCTTGGTTCCTATGTGAGAGGGTGCCTCTGCCTGAGCAGGGCCCCTCTGCAGCTCTCAGAGTCCATTCTCTGGGGCTGTTTGTGGATGCGGTTAAACCATATACTCTTAAGTGCATTATATCCTCGCGGTAAAATGCTAACTTTGGAATGGCTTCATCAAAACATGTCGTGTTTGGTGTCAAACACCTTGGAATACTACCCCCCTGCCAGTCCTGGCGGCGGGGGTAGCATTCCACCCTTGTAGAGGGATAGACATGTACCTACTGTGGAAGCGCGGTAGAATCCTGCAGAGCCCTGGCATCACAAAATGGATGCCACCAGTCACAGACACTGGGCTGCCCTCCTGCTGATGACCGAAACTCGCAGTGGAGGAAGCCCAACAATAGGCATCCTGTCACAGGGAGGTGTAACCACCTCCCAGACAGGGTTTAGTGTATTGGGGCTGGGTGGGTGCACTCTTAGAGTGCTTTGAAGTCCTGCACTGGGGGAGCAGAAGGCTCCTCTGTGCATATGCCAGTTCAAACCAGCTCAGGGGCTACCTGCCCCTGCTCTGGCGCGAAACTGGACAAAGGGAAGTGGGTGTAGCCACCCACTCCCCTGACCCTCCCATAGGTGGGGTCATAGAGCTAGTCCCTCCCTTTCTTTTAGTATAAGAGGGGGAACCTGTGCATTGCACCCCAGATCTCCCTGGACGACGCTCTGAAGAAGAATCCTGGACCTTCGACGTTCCACTACCTTTGGAAGACTGAAGAATCTCCCTTGGAGTCAAGGAGTGACTCCCCTGCTTGGCAGGCACCAAAAACTACAAACGACGGTCGCAAACTACGCCGCTCCCGCCAGAGTCCGAAGTCCCTAGAGCCCAAGAAGTAAATTTCCTGACTTCTCAAAGGCCATCGTGAGTCCCCAGCGAAGCTGAGGCCAGTGGACCCCAAGAGTAACGAGGCACCGCGACCCCTGGGTACCGTGCACTATTGTCAAGTGCAACCCCTTCACAACATTCTACGAACTTGTGCTTTGGACCACGTGTGGTCCTAGCCTCCAGCAGGAATCCCTCCGAAGATCAGAGGCCTACCATGTCCAGAGTGACCGTGGGCCTCTGTTGAGCAAATCCTCCCGAGGCGTCTTTGCGATCCCTTGCCAGCCGGCTTGTGGGTCCCCTGAAGGCTTTCCTACAGAACCAAAGAGCTCCCCTGGTTGCTCCAGGCCTGCCCTGACTTACCTTTGCTGGGTGAGTCCCTCAGACCTTGCTGGTCTGCGCCATTGCCTCTTTACACTTTCCCCAAGACTTGCTGTTACCAAGGCTTGTTGGCTCCGATCGAGTCGCCGACACCGCAGTAAGCTGCAGACATTATGGCACAGGCCGAATCCAGCTCCTGGTCATCGTCGACACCTCCTGGACCTCGTGGCTGAAGAGTCAAGGCACCCGCGAACGACCTGAATCTTGCGACGACGGTGGGCATCCATCTTCCTTGCCCCGAGTCACTGCCAAGTGACTTTGAACACTGTCCCCTCTGCTTTCAGGTCTTCCATCTTCTGAATCCAGGCTTGGATTCCACCGGACACTTCTTCGGACTTCACAAGCAGCAAGTCTTCATTGTCCTCCATTGAAAACGACGCCGCGACCCGACACCAAAGGACACCTATGCACCCGGCTTCCCTGGGTGAGGTAACTCCAGCACTACGGTGCTCCTGTGGGTGTTGGCCCTAGAACTACTTACCCTGTAAGTGACTTGCTTGTAGGTTCTCCCGAAGTATCCTAAAACTCTTAATTTCCAACCGCGACTTGCCCCATTGAAGTCAACGGCGATTCGCGCCTGTGTATCCACACTGCACGCGTCCCCCGTGGGTCCTTTACTTACCTGCCTTGGGTGGTTTCATGAGGCCCCAACACTTCTGAAGGCCCTAGGCCTTGTCTCTTTGCAAGTCGTTGTTTCTAAGTCTCTTTTTTAGTATATGGTCTGGTACGCCCCTAGGGCCCCAGCCATATTTGTGCTTAATTTATTGTGAAACGTTGATTTGTGCATATGTCCTTGACTTCTAATCTCATAAAGAGATTAGTAGAGAGTTGTTAATAATAAATACATATATATTTGATATATATACCTTTATGGTGTCTTTTCATTTGGTGATTCAAGAGATTGTGTGGTAAAACAAGCTGCTTTACATTCCTTCAAGACTTAGCCTGAAGGCTGCTCGCCACAGCTACCACTAGGATAGCTTTCTTTAAAGGTTGTCTTAAACCTATCTACCATAAGAGACAAATTGTACTGGTGCAAGGTGTCCACTTTAATTAGTGAACAGCATATACCAGGCCAACTTCTCACATTGGTGGGCAGCGTGTGGTATTCCAGCTTGCTATTGTTTTACCAGAAAATCTCTATTTGAATTACTAACTGAAAACCACTATAGGTACTTAAGGTACATATAAAGTCAAGCTTAGTATCGATAAGTTCTACTTAACTTAGAGCTGTGTGCCAAGGGATAGCACACCCTTTCTACAGCTCAAGCTAGTATCAGTAGGCCACAAACTAGTGTAGGTAGTACAACACTGCACAACACTAGAATGTCCTTAAAGGGTGGAACCAGTGGATCCACTCAGCCTCAGTATAAGGACATGGCTTTCTCTGACTTGAGAGCCATGTGTGTTGAAAGACACCTGAAGCTAGGACAGAGTCCCTCCACACTACACCTGATAGATCTGCTGACAGCAGATGATCTTAGATTGGCTCTAGGAGCTAATGGGTCTGAATCAGTGAGTGGGTCAATTACAGTGTCTGGGTCAGTTGATGAAAATCAGACTGACCAGGACTCTGTGATTGAAGGGCCAGGCTCCAAGGGGCCTGAAAAGGACAGAGGAATTCTCCCTAAGAGAACTGACAGAGTGGATGAGAGGCACAGGTCCCATTCCAGGGAATCTGACCGCTCTTATCACTTTGGCAGAGAATTTGTCCACCAGAGGAACTCATACTTTCCCATAAGAGAGACCTCCTCTGAAAGAATGTGCAAACTACTACAGTATGAGGAAGCACGAGTTGCCCTCAGAACCAAGCAGTTGGCACTGGATAGAGAAGCCCTGGAGATCCAGAGAGCTTCTAGAAGAGAGGGGTTAGAACCCCTTGGTGGCAGCAACAGTGTCCCTAGAGGCAGAGAATATATTCCAGACCATAGGAACCTGAGCAAGGTTGTTCCTCCCTACCAGAGTGGGGATGATATCCACAAGTGGATAACTGCTATGGAGAGGGCCTGTAGAGTACAACAGGTCCCCCAAAAGCAGTGGGCAGCAATCTTGTGGCTCTCCTTTTCAGATAAAGGTAGAGACAAGCTCCTCACTGTTAGAGAAGAGGATGCTGATGATTATGAAGTCCTGAAGAGTGCACTGATAGATGGGTTTGGCTTAACCACTGAGCAGTACAGGTTGAAGTTCAGAGACACCCAGAAGGCACAGACTCAGGACTGGACTGACTTTGTAGATTGTGCAACCAAGGCTCTGGAGGGTTGGCTGATTGGCAGTAGGGTTACTGATCTCAAAGGATTGTACAATTTGATTATGAGGGAGCAGATCCTTAATAATTGTCAAAACCAGCTTTTGCACCAGTACCTGGTGGACTCTGATCTGACCTCTCCCCAAGAATTGGGAAAGAAGGCAGACAAATGGGTCAGAACCAGGGTGAGGCCTAAGAATCAGGGTGGTGACCAGAAGAAAGATTCTACCAAGTCCCAAGAGAAAGGTGGGGATAAATCTAAGGATAAGTCCACTACAGGGCCCCAAAAGTCCTCTTCTGGGGGTGGGTCCCAAACTCCTTCCTCTCCTGAAAAGAAACCATATTGCCATGTCTGTAAAAAGCCTGGACACTGGAAAACTGATCCCAGTTGCCCCAGGATTGGCAATAAAGAAACTATTCCTCCAGCTATTACTACCACCCCTCCTGGTACTACCAGTAGTAATCCTCCAGTTGGGAGTAGTGCACCCAAAACGTTAGGTGCTTTTGCAAGGGGAACAGAGGTGGGCCCTAGTTTAGACAGGTCCCCCTCAACAGACTCCTCAGACTCTGATGGTGGTATAGGATTTGCCACCTTTACCATGGGTCCCATTGCATTGGGCAGGTACAGACTGGAGCCAATGATTAATGGTCAGAAGGCTGTGGCATTCAGGGACACGGGCTAGTGTCACCATGGTGGCAGGGAAACTAGTCCCCCCTCACCAACTTTTACCTGAGTTTAAATACCAGGTGACCAACATTGATGGTGTCAGGACAGATCACCCCATGGCCATAGTCAATCTCAGCTGGGAGGGGGTCACAGGCCCAAAAAGAGTGGCAGTGTCCCCCAACTTGCCTGTAGATTGCCTGATGGGCAATGATCTGGAAATTTCAGCCTGGGCTGAAGTTGAACACCAAACCCATCTGAAGATGCTAGGCGTCCCTGAAAAAGCTAGTGGGGCTGTGATGGCCACAGCCCCAGCCCAGGGAAATGCTGGAGAGATGGAGCCTGGAAGAATGGCCCACTCTCCCCCAAAAGAGAGCACAGGGGTTGAAGAAAAGTCTCCTTCCCCCAGACAGCAGGTAAGGGTCAGCCTCCTCAGGGAACTGATCCTACCCCTAGTGAAGGAACTGCCCCAGAGGTAGTCAGGCCTGGCCTGGCCCCACCCCTGATGGCAGAGGACCCTTCCAAGGTGGTACCCAGTCTGGAGCAGGTAACCTGCCCCTCTCTACCCTGCCTCAGTCAGCCCAGGGCTGCAGAGGTCAGGGAGGTCAGTGGACCCCACAGGGCCCCCTGTCCAGAGGACCCCCCATCAGCAGATTAGGGGCACCCAGTCTAGTAGCCCTAGCCAGGTGAAAATTCCTCCACACACTGAGGGATCCCCCATACCTTTGTGTAGGGACCTTCCCCAGAAGGACTCTGAAAGGCAAGGGCAAACCTGGAACCAAAAGGTTCCAAACCTGCCATGTCCCTCCAGTGTTCCACCCAAAGGGACCCAACCCCCAGCTGTAGGCAGCCAAAGGTTGACCCTTAGAGCAAAGTGCAGCTCAGTCATGGAAAGACAGGCATACATGGTGACCAGTGATCTGAGGAAACTGAGACCAACTTCCCTAGGGTCTCACTTCCCTGCTCAGACACCTCATCAGCCTTGTCCTTTACCAAAACACCCCACAGGTAGTAATTCCCCATGGTGGAGACCCTCTCATACCCTTAGGGTGAGGGATAACTTAGTGGACCATAAGACAGGGGGTAACCATGCTAGTGCAGGTACTTCCTTATATGGCCACTCAGTAAATACAGGCTCACCTGGACAAGGTTAGCCTCGTCTCCTTTCGTTTGGGGGGGGGGTTATGTAGGAAGATGGAATCTGACTACATGGTTGCCCCCACTTTTTTCCTGGTGTTTTGTTGGTTTTTGACTTAGTTTGGCTGGGAACCTGCTATTCAGGTCCCCAGCCTATCTGCTTTCTCTTTAAATGACTTGGAGTGCACTCTAGGTGCACTAGAGATTGGATACTGTGGTACCTTATGAGTCCCTAGTATATGGTACCTTAGGTACCAAGGGCATAGGTACTTCACAGGCCTACCAGGGGCTGAAGCATGTATTATGCCACCCCTGGGAAGCAGACTAAATCTGACACCACAGGCCTGCTACTGCAGCCTGGGTGAGGTGGTGCTAGCACTCCTCACTGAGATATAGGTTTCCTATATCTCTCCTGCACACACATTTAAACCTATCAGTCACCCCTAAGGCAGGCCCTATCAATCCTGAGGGCAGGGTGCTTGGTTCCTATGTGAGAGGGTGCCTCTGCCTGAGCAGGGCCCCTCTGCAGCTCTCAGAGTCCATTCTCTGGGGCTGTTTGTGGATGCGGTTAAACCATATACTCTTAAGTGCATTATATCCTCGCGGTAAAATGCTAACTTTGGAATGGCTGCATCAAAACATGTCGTGTTTGGTGTCAAACACCTTGGAATACTACCCCCTGCCAGTCCTGGTGGCGGGGGTAGCATTCCACCCTTCTAGAGGGATAGACATGTACCTACTGTGGAAACGCGGTAGAATCCTGCAGAGCCCTGGCATCACAAAATGGATGCCACCAGTCACAGACACTGGGCTGCCCTCCTGCTGATGACCGAAACTCGCAGTGGAGGAAGCCCAACAATAGGCATCCTGTCACAGGGAGGTGTAACCACCTCCCAGACAGGGTTTAGTGTATTGGGGCTGGGTGGGTGCACTCTTAGAGTGCTTTGAAGTCCTGCACTGGGGGAGCAGAAGGCTCCTCTGTGCATATGCCAGTTCAAACCAGCTCAGGGGCTACCTGCCCCTGCTCTGGCACGAAACTGGACAAAGGGAAGTGGGTGTAGCCACCCACTCCCCTGACCCTCCCATAGGTGGGGTCATAGAGCTAGTCCCTCCCTTTCTTTTAGTATAAGAGGGGGAACCTGTGCATTGCACCCCAGATCTCCCTGGACGATGCTCTGAAGAAGAATCCTGGCCCTTCGACGTTCCACTACCTTTAGAAGACAGAAGAATCTCCCTTGGAGTCAAGGAGTGACTCCCCTGCTTGGCAGGCACCAAAAACTACAAACGATGGTCGCAAACTATGCCACTCCCGCTGGAGTCCGAAGTCCCTGCAGCCCAAAAAGTGGATTTCCTGATTTCTCAAAGGCCATCGTGAGTCCCCAGCGAAGCTGAGGCCAGTGGACCCCAAGAGTGACGAGGAACCACGACCCCTGGGTACCGTGCACTATTGTTGAGTGCAACCCCTTCACAACGTTCTACGAACTTGTGCTTTGGACCACGTGTGGTCCTAACCTCCAGCAGGAATCCCTCTGAAGATCAGAGGCCTACCACGTCCTGAGTGACCGTGGGTTGCTGTTGAGCGAATCCTCCCGAGGCGTCTTTGCGATCCCTTGCCAGCCGGCTTGTGGGTCCCCTGAAGGCTTTCCTACAGAACCAAAGGGCTGCCCTGGTTGCTCCAGGCCTGCCCTGACTTACCCTTGCTGGGTGAGTCCCTCAGACCTTGCTGGTCTGCGCCATTGCCTCTTTACACTTTCCCCAAGACTTGCTGTTACCAAGGCTTGTTGGCTCTGATCGAGTCGCCGACACCGCAGTAAGCTGCAGACATCGTGGGACAGGCCGAATCCAGCTCCTGGTCATCGTCGATGCCTCCTGACCTCGTGGCTGAAGAGTCAAGGCACCCGCGAACGACCTGAATCTTGCGACGACGGTGGGCATCCATCTTCCTTGCCCCGAGTCACTGCCAAGTGACTTTGAACACTGTCCCCTCTGCTTTCAGGTCTTCCATCTTCTGAATCCAGGCTTGGATTCCACCGGACACTTCTTCGGACTTCACAAGCAGCAAGTCTTCATTGTCCTCCATTGAAAACGACGCCGCGACCCGACACCAAAGGACACCTATGCACCCGGCTTCCCTGGGTGAGGTAACTCCAGCACTACGGTACTCCTGTGGGTGTTGGCCCTAGAACTACTTACCCTGTAAGTGACTTGCTTGTAGGTTCTCCCGAAGTATCCTAAAACTCTTAATTTCCAACCGCGACTTGCCCCATTGAAGTCAACGGCGATTCGCGCCTGTGTATCCACACTGCACGCGTCCCCCGTGGGTCCTTTACTTACCTGCCTTGGGTGGTTTCGTGAGGCCCCAACACTTCTGAAGGCCCTAGGCCTTGTCTCTTTGCAAGTCGTTGTTTCTAAGTCTCTTTTAGTATATGGTCTGGTACACCCCTAGGGCCCCAGCCATATTTGTGCTTAATTTATTGTGAAACGTTGATTTGTGCATATGTCCTTGACTTCTAATCTCATAAAGAGATTAGTAGAGAGTTGTTAATAATAAATACATATATATTTGATATATATACCTGTGTGGTGTCTTTTCATTTGGTGATTCAAGAGATTGTGTGGTAAAACAAGCTGCTTTACATTCCTTCAAGACTTAGCCTGAAGGCTGCTCTCCACAGCTACCACTAGGATAGCTTTCTTTAAAGGTTGTCTTAAACCTATCTACCATAAGAGTCGAATTGTACTGGTGCAAGGTGTCCACTTTAATTAGTGAACAGCATATACCAGGCCAACTTCTCACAACGCTGCTCATATATCAGCACACATCTAGTATAGTGCCCTTCTATCAGCACACACCTTGTTGTACGGTGCTCATATATCAGCACACATCTAGTATAGTGCCCACCTATCAGCACACACCTTCTTGTATGGTGCTCATTCATCAGTACTCATCTTGTTGTATGGTGCTCATATATCAACACACACCTTGTTGTATGTTGCTCATATATCAGCACACTCCTTGTTGTATGGTGCTCATATATCAGCACACACCTTGTTTTATGGTGCTCAGATAGCACACACGTTGGTGTATGGTGCTCATACATCATCACACATCTTGCTGTACGGCACTCATACATCAGCACACACCTTGTTGTACGACGCTCATATATCAGCACACATCTAGTATAATGCCCTCATATCAGCACACACGTTGTTGTACGGTGCTCATATATAAGCACACATCTAGTATAGTGCCACCTATCAGCACACACCTTGCTGTTCATGCTCATATATCAGAACACATCTAGTATAGTTCCCACCTATCAGCACATACCTTGTTGTATGGTGCTCATACATCAGTACTCATCATGTTGTATGGCGCTCATATATCAGCAACACCTTGTTGTACGTCGCTCATATATCAGCACACGCCTTATTGCACAGCGCTCGTATATCAGCACACACTTTGTTGTACGTGCTCATATGTCAGCACACATCTTGTTGCACAGCGCTCATATATCAGCACACACTTTGTTGTACGGCGCTCATATATCAGCACATATCTAGTATAGTGCCCACCTATCAGTACTCCTCTTGTTGTACGGCGCTCATATATCAGCACACACCTTGTTGTACGGCCCTCGTATATCAGCACACACCTTGTTGTACGGTGCTCATACATCAGCAGACACCTAGTTGTACGGTGCACATATATCAGCACACATCTTGTTGTACAGCGCTCATATATCAGCACACATCTTGTTGTACGGCGCTCATATATCAGCACACACCTTGTACGGCGCTCATATATCAGCACACATCTTGTTGTACGGTGCTCATATATCAGCACACACCTTGTTGTACGGCGCTCATATATCAGCACACACCTTATTGCACAGCGCTCGTATATCAGCACACACTTTGTTGTACGGTGCTCATATATCAGCACACATCTTGTTGCACAGCGCTCATATATCAGCACACACTTTGTTGTACGGTGCTCATATATCAGCACATATCTAGTATAGTGCCCACCTATCAGTACTCATCTTGTTGCTCGGCGCTCATATATCAGCACACACCTTGTTCTACGGCCCTCATATATCAGCACACACCTTGTTGTACGTGCTCATATATCAGCAGACACCTAGTTGTACGGTGCACATATATCAGCGCACATCTTGTAGAAGGCGCTCATATATCAGCACACATCTTGTTGTAAGGCGCTCATATATCAGCACACATCTTGTACGGCGCTCATATATCAGCACACACCTTGTTGTACAGCGCTCATATATCAGCACACATCTTGTTGTACGGCGCTCATATATCAGCACACACCTTGTTGTACGGCGCTCATATATCAGCACACATCTTGTTGTACGGCCATCAGATATCAGCACACAACTTGTTGTACGGCACTCATATATCAGCACACATCTTGTTGTACGGCGCTCATATATCAGCACACATCTTGTTGTACGGCGCTCATATATCAGGACACATCTTGTTGTACGGCGCTCAGATATCTGCACACACCTTGTTGTTTGATGCTCAGATAGCACACACGTTGGTGTATGGTGCTCATATGTCAGCACACATCTTGTTGTACGGCGCTCAGATATCAGCACACATCTTGTTGTATGGTGCTCCCACCCTGCCACACCCACGCTGTATGAAGTGTGAGAGCACTTCTCCCAGCACAGCCTTTAGACTGAATGACTCTCATGAACTCACCCCTCTCCTCTTCTCCTGCAGAAAAGATGGGAGAATGAGCGGACGTTTCAGATTAAGAAGCACCTGGACGAGGGTGAGAACCTGTATGAGGTGAGTGTGGGCTTCAAGGGTCAGACACACACATAAACACACACAGAGGCACATATACTAACACAAACACTTGCACACGCACAACCTGTATGAGGTGAGGGTGGACTTCGAGGGCCAGGCACACATGTGCACACAAACGCACACACACACGGATGGGCACAGAGACAGGCTGACATACACACAGGCACAACCTACATGAGGTGAGGATTGTCTTCGAGGGCCAGGCACACATTCACACTCCCACACAGGCACAACCTGTATGAGGTGAGGGTGAGCTTTGAAGATCAGGCACACACACGCACAGGCACAACCTGTTTGAGATGAGTGTGGGCTCCAGGGCCAGACATGCACGCAAACACACACATACACACATGCACGCACATACACTCACACCCAGGCACGACCTGTGTTAGGTGAAGGTGGGCTTCGAGGGCCAGCCACTTGCACACACAAACACATGCACACAGACAGGCACACATAAGCACAACATACAAACGTGTACACACACGCAGAAACACACATACAGACTCAAGGACTAATGGGCACCCACACAAGTATCAAGAAAGGCACCAATACTGGCACATACACAAAGACACACACAGAAACAGGGACACAAAGGCACACAATCATGGGCACACTCGCACACAGAAAGAGACAAAAACATACACTATGTGAAACAGGCACATACACAGGCACACACTTGCAGGTGCACAGATATCTACACGCACGCATACACACAAAACATGCATACAAAAACATACAAAGAGAGAGAACGAGGCAAACACAATCACATGCAGACACTCAAACATGCAGTCACAAAAATGCACCCATATAGACACACACAAAATCACACAGGAACAAACGTACACAAGCACAACTTCACATACATCCACACAGGCAAACAGAGACACTATCATCACACAAACATAGGCCTACACACAGACACACAAAGTCTAAAGCACATGCAAAGACATACAGATACATGTGCAAACATGCACAGGAACACACACATATAAACACACACTTAGGGATACCAGCACACAACAGACACGAACAGGCACACAAACACATAGGTACACACTTAGACACCATTGTCACAGAGTGACACATGCACACACAGACCCAAATAAACACGCTTAGAAAGGCACACACATTGAGATACATACACACAGTCACACACAGAAGCAGGCACCTAAAACACAATAAGTCACGCAAACACTGGCACACAGAGACACAAAACGAAGACACACAGCTACATCCACCGGCGCTAGGTGTCAGAATCCACCAGAGTCAGGAGTTAGCACTCACTAGAAACAGGACTCATTCAGAGTCAGGGGTCAGTCTCACTAGAGTCAGGAGCCAGCACCAACAGAGCCTGGGGGCATCTGCAACCACCAAAGTCATGTGTCAGCACAATACTAGAGTCAGGGGTCAGCAACGAACAGGGTTCGGATTCAGCACTCACCAGAGTCAGGGGTCAACACCCACCAGAGACCCACCAGAGTCAGGGGCCAGTAACCAGAGGAAGAGGTAAGCACCAACCAGAGTAAGAGGTTAGCACTCACCAGAGTCAGGGTCAGCACCCACCAAAGTCGGGGGTCAGTAACTACCAAAGTAAGAGGTTAGCACCCACCAGAATCAGGAGTGAGTACCCACCAGAGGCAGGGATCCATGCCCACCAGAGTTAGTGTCAGCACCCACCAGAGTCAGTGGTCAGCACACACCAGAGTCAGCGGTCAGCACCCACCAGAGTCAGGGGTCAGCACCCACCAGAGTCAGGGGTCAGCACCCACTAGAGTCAGGGTCAGCGCCCACCGGAGTAAGGGTCAGCACTCAACAGTCAGGGTCAGCGCTCACCAGAGTCAGGGGTCAGACACCACCAGAGTCAGGAGTCAGCAACTACTAGAATGAGAGATCGGCACTCACCAGAGTCAGGTGTCAGTATCCACCAGAGTCAGGGGTTAGTAACTACCAGAGTAAGAGGTTAGCACTCAACAGAGTTAGGGGTCAGCACGAACCAGAGTCAGGGTCAGCGTTCAAGCAAAGTCAGGGGTCAGCCACCACCAGAGTCAGGTGTCAGCACCCACCAGAGTCAGGGGCCAGCACACACCAGAGTTAGGGGTCAGCACCCACCAGAGTCAGGGGTTAGTAACTACCAGATTAAGAGGTTAGCACTCAACAGAGTTAGGGGTCAGCACGAACCAGAGTCAGGGTCAGCGTTCAAGCAAAGTCAGGGGTCAGCCACCACCAGAGTCAGGTGTCAGCACCCACCAGAGTCAGGGGTCAACACCCACCAGAGTCAGGAGCAGCACCCACCAGAGTCAGGTATCAGCACGCACCTGTCAGGGGTCAGCACCAACCAGAGTCATGGGTCAGCAACTACCAGAGTCAGGGGTCAGCACCCACCAGAGTCATGGGTCAGCACCCATCAAAGTCAAGGGTCAGAACCCACCAGAGTCAGGGTCAGCACCCACCAGAGTCAGGGGTTAGTAACTGCCAGAGTAAGAGCTTAGCAATCCACAGAATCAGGAGGCAGCACTCATTAGAGTCAGAGTCAACGTTCACGAGAGTCAGGCGTCAGCCACCACCAGAGTCAGGGGTCATCAACTAGTAGAGTGAGGGATCAGCCTTCACCAGAGTCAGGGGTCAGCATCCACCAGAGTCAGCACCCACCAGAGGCAGAGGTCAGTGCTCACCAGGGTCAGCATCAGAGTCAGGTGTCTGCACCCACCAGAGTCATGGGTCAGGGGACAGCACGCACCAGAGTCATGGGTCAGCAACCACCATAGTCAGGGGTCAGCAACCACCAGAGTCAGGGGTCAGCAACCACCAGAGTCAGGGTCAGCACCCACCAGAGTCAGGGGTTAGTAACCACCATAGTCAGGGGTCAGCAACCACCAGAGTCAGGGGTCAGCAACCACCATAGTCAGGGGTCAGCAACCACCAGTCAGGGGCAGCAACCACCAGAGTCAGGGGTCAGCAACCACCAGAGTCAGGGTCAGCACCAGCAGAGTCATGGGTCAGCAACCACCAGAGTCAGGGGTTAGTAACCCCCAGAGTAAGAGCTTAGCACTCAACAGAGTCAGGGGTCAGCACTCACCAGAGTCAGGGTTAGCGTTTACAAGAGTCAGGGTTCAGCGGTCACCAGAGTCATGAGTCAGCAACTTCTAGAGTGAGGGATCAGCACTCACATGAGTCAGGTGTCAGTACCCACCAGAGTCAGGGGTCAGTGCCCACCAGAGTCAGGGGTCAACACCCACCAGAGGCAGAGGTCATCACCCACCAGAGGCAGAGGTCAACACCCACCAGAGTCAGGGGTCAGCAGCCTCCAGATTCAGGTCATGGGTCAGCAACTACCAGAGTCAGGGGTCAGCACCCTCCAGAGTCAGGACCTACCAGAGTCAAGGGACAGCCCCCACAAGAGGCAGAGGTCAGCAATCACCAGAGTCAGGTGTCAGCACCCACCAGAGAAAGGGGTCTGCACCTACCAGAGTCAGGGGTTAGTAACTGCCAGAGTAAGAGCTTAGCAATCCACAGAATCAGGGGACAGCACTCATTAGAGTCAACGTTCACGAGAGTCAGGTGTCAGCCACCACCAGAGTCAGAGGTCAGCAACTACCAGAGTCAGGGGTCAGCAACCACCAGAGTCAGGGGTCAGCATCCACCAGAGTCAGGGGTCAGCATCCACCAGAGTCAGGGGTCAGCATCCACCAGAGTCAGGGGTCAGCACCCACCAGAGTAAGGGGTCAGTAACTACCAGAGTAAGAGGTTAGCACTCTACTGAGTCAGGGGTCAGCAATCACCTGAGTCTGGGTCAGTGCTCAGCAGAGTCAGGGGTCAGAAATCACCAGAGTCAGCGGTCAGCACCCACCAGAGTCAGGAGTTAGCAACTACCAGAGTAAGAGGTTAGCACTCTACAGAGTCAGGGGTCAGCAATCACCTGAGTCTGGGTCAGTGCTCAGCAGAGTCAGGGGTCAGAAATCACCAGAGTCAGCGGTCAGCACCCACCAGAGTCAGGAGTTAGCAACTACTAGAGTGAGGGATCAGCACTTACCAGAGTCAGGGGTCAGCACCCACCAGAGGCAAAGGTAAGCACCCACCAGATTCAGGGGTCAGCACCCACCAGAGTCAGGGGTCAGCACCCACCAGAGTCAGGGGTCAGCACCCACCAGAGTCAGGGGTCAGCACCCACTAGAGTCAGGGTCAGCGCCCACCGGAGTCAGGGTCAGCACTCAACAGAGTCAGGGCCAGCGCTCACCAGAGTCAGGGCCAGCGCTCACCAGAGTCAGGGGTCAGACACCACCAGAGTCAGGAGTCAGCAACTACTAGAATGAGAGATCGGCACTCACGAGAGTCAGGTGTCAGTATCAACCAGAGTCAGGGGCTAGCACACACCAGAGTTAGGGGTCAGCACCCACCAGAGTCAGGGGTTAGTATCTACCAGAGTAAGAGGTTAGCACTCAACAGAGTCAGGGGTCAGCACGCACCAGAGTCAGGGTCAGCGTTCAAGCAAAGTCAGGGGTCAGCCACCACCAGAGTCAGGGGTCAGCACCCACCAGAGTCAGAGGTCAGCACCCACCAGAGTCAGGGGTCAGCACCCACCAGAGTCAGGAGCAGCACCCACCAGAGTCAGGTATCAGCACGTACCTGTCAGGGGTCAGCACCCACCAGAGTCATGGGTCAGCAACCACCAGAGTCAGGGGTCAGCACCCACCAGAGTCATGGGTCAGCAACCATCAGAGGCAGGGGTCAGCACCCATCAAAGTCAAGGGTCAGAACCCACCAGAGTCAGGGTCAGCACCCACCAGAGTCAGGGGTTAGTAACTGCCAGAGTAAGAGCTTAGCAATCCACAGAATCAGGGGGCAGCACTCATTAGAGTCAGAGTCAACGTTCACGAGAGTCAGGCGTCAGCCACCACCAGAGTCAGGGGTCATCAACTAGTAGAGTGAGGGATCAGCATTTACCAGAGTCAGGGGTCAGCATCCACCAGAGTCAGGGGTCATCACCCACCAGAGGCAGAGGTCAGCGCTCACCAGGGTCAGCATCAGAGTCAGGTGTCAGCACCCACCAGATTCATGGGTCAGGGGACAGCATGCACCAGAGTCATGGGTCAGCAACCACCATAGTCAGGGGTCAGCAACCACCAGAGTCAGGTATCAGCACGCACCTGTCAGGGGTCAGCACCCAGCAGAGTCAGGGGTTAGTAACTACCAGAGTAAGAGGTTAGCACTCAACAGAGTCAGGGGTCAGCACGCACCAGAGTCAGGGTCAGCGTTCAAGCAAAGTCAGGGGTCAGCCACCACCAGAGTCAGGAGCAGCACCCACCAGAGTCAGGTATCAGCACGCACCTGTCAGGGGTCAGCACCCACCAGAGTCATGGGTCAGCAACCACCAGAATCAGGGGTCAGCACCCACCAGAGAAAGGGGTCAGCACCCACCAGAGTCAGGGGTTAGTAACTGCCAGAGTAAGAGCTTAGCAATCCACAGAATCAGGGGACAGCACTCATTAGAGTCAACGTTCACGAGAGTCAGGCGTCAGCCACCACCAGAGTCAGAGGTCAGTAACTACCAGAGTAAGAGGTTAGCACTCTACAGAGTCAGGGGTCAGCAATCACCTGAGTCTGGGTCAGTGCTCACCAGAGTCAGGGGTCAGTAATCACCAGAGTCAACGGTCAGCACCCACCAGAGTCAGGAGTTAGCAACTACTAGAGTGAGGGATCAGCACTTACCAGAGTCAGGGGTCAGCACCCACCAGAGGCAAAGGTAAGCACCCACCAGAGTCAGGGGTCAGCATTCACCAGAGTAAGAGGTTAGCACTCAACAGAGTCAGGGTCACCACTCACTAGAGTTAGGGGTCAGTGTGAGAAGTTGGCCTGGTATATGCTGTTCACTAATTAAAGTGGACACCTTGCACCAGGGCAAATCGACTCTTATGGTAGATAGGTTTAAGACAACCTTTTAAAGAAAGCTATCCTAGTGGTAGCTGTGGAGAGCAGCCTTCAGGCTAAGTGTCGGAGGAATGTAAAGCAGCTTGTTTTACCATATAATCTCTTGAATCACCAAATGAAAAGACACCACACAGGTATATATATCAAATATATATGTATTTATTTCTAAATAACTCTCTACTAATCTCTTTATGAGATTAGAAGACAAACATATGCACAAATCAACGTTTCACAATAAGTTAAGCACAAAATATGCTAGGGGCGTACCAGACCATATACTAAGTAAGAGACTTAGGGACAACGACTTGCAGGGAGACAAGGCCTAGGGCCTTCAGAAGTGCAGGGGCCTCACGAAACCACCCAAGGCAGGTAAGTAAAGGACCCACGGGGGACGCGTGCAGTGTGGATACACAGGCGCGGATCGCCGTTAACTTCAATGGGGCAAATCGCGGTTGGAAATAAAGAGTTTTAGGATACTTCGGGAGAACCTACAAGCAAGTCACTTACAGGGTAAGTAGTTCTAGGGCCCACACCCACAGGAGCACCGTAGTGCTGGAGTTACCTCACCCAGGGAAGCCGGGTGCGTAGGTGTCCTTTGGTGTCGGGTCGCGGCGTCGTTTTCAATGGCGAACAAAGAAGACTTGCTGCTTGCGGGAGCTGAAGAAGTGTCCGGTGGAATCCAAGCCTGGATTCTGAAGAAGGATGACCTGAAAGCAGAGGGGACAGTGTTCAAAGTCACTTGGCAGTGACCTGGGGCAAGGAAGATGGATGCCCACCGTCGTCGGTTGATTCAGGTCGGTTGCGGGTGCCTTGACTCTTCAGCCATGTGGTCCAGGAGGTGTCGACGATGACCAGGAGCTGGATTCGGTGGGTCCCTCGACGTCTGCAGCTGACTGCGGTGTCGGCAACTCGATTGGAGCCAACAAGCCTTGGCAGCAGCAAGTCTTGGGGAGAGGAAGAAAAGTCGATGGCGCAGACCAGCAAGGTCTGAGGGACTCACCCAGCGAGGGTAAGTCAGGGCAGGCCTGGAGCAACCAGGGGAGCCCTTTGGTTTCTTTAAGAAGTCTTCTGGGGACCCACGAGCCGGCTGGCAAGGGATCGCAAAGACACCTCGGGCGGAATCACTCAACAGGGGCCCACGGTCACTCGGGACGGTGTAGGCCTCTGATCTTCGGAGGGATTCCTGCTGGAGGTCGGGACCACACGTGGTCCAAAGCACAAGTTCGTGGAACGTTGTGAAGGGGTTGCACTTGACAATAGTGCACGGTACCCAGGGGTCGCGGTTCCTCGTCACTCGTGGGGTCCACTTGCCTCAGCTTCACTGGGGACTCACGATGGCCTGGGAGAGGTCAGGAAATCCACTTCTTGGGCTGCAGGGACTTCGGACTCCGGCGGGAGCAGCGTAGTTTGCGACCGTCGTTGTCGTTTTTGGTGCCTGCCAAGCAGGGGAGTCACTCCTTGACTCCAAGGGAGATTCTTCTGTCTTCCAAAGGTAGTGGAACGTCGAAGGGCCAGGATTCTTCTGTAGAGCGTCGTCCAGGGGTTATCTGCTTTGCAATGGCAAGGTTCCCCCTCTTATACTAAAAAGAGGGGATGGACTAGCTCTATGACCCCACCTATGGGAGGGTCAAGGGAGGGGTGGCTACACCCACTTCCCTTTGTCCAGTTTCGCGCCAGAGCAGGGGCAGTTAGCCCCTGAGCTGGTTTGAACTGGCATATGCACAGAGGAGCCTTCTGCTCCCCCAGTGCAGGACTTCAAAGCACTCTAAGAGTGCACCCACCCAGCCCCAATACACTAAACCCTGTCTGGAAGGTGGTTACACCTCCCTGTGATAGGATGCCTATTGTTGGGCTTCCTCCACTGCGAGTTTCGGTCATCAGCAGGAGGGCAGCCCAGTGTCTGTGACTGGTGGCATCCATTTTGTGATGCCAGGGCTCTTTAGGATTCTACCGCGTTTCTACAGCAGGTACATGTCTTATCCCTCTAGAAGGGTGGAATGCTACCCCCGCCGCCAAGATTGGCGGGGGGGTAGTATTCCAAGATGTTTGACACCAAACACGACATGTTTTGATGCAGCCATTCCAAAGTTAGCATTTACCGCGAGGATATAATGCACTTAATAGTATATGGTTTAACCGCATCCACAAACAGCAGCACCAGAGAATAGACTCTGAGAGCTGCAGAGGGGCCCTGCTCAGGCAGAGGCACCCCCTCACATAGAAGCCAAGCACCCTGCCCTCAGGATTGATAGGGCCTGCCTTAGGGGTGACTGATAGGTTTATATGTGTGTGCAGGAGAGATATAGGAAACCTATATCTCAGTGAGGGGTGCTAGCACCACCTCACCCAGGCTGCAGTAGCAGGCCTGTGGTGTCAGATTTAGACTGCTTCCCAGGGGTGGCATAACACATGCTGCAGCCCCTGGGAGGCCTGTGGAGTACCTATGCCCTTGGCACCTAAGGTACCATATACTAGGGACTCATAAGGCACCACAGTATCCAATCACTAGTGCACCTAGAGTGCACTCCATGTCGTTTAGAGAGAACAGAGAGGCTGGGGCCCTGATTGGCAGGGACCCAGCCAGACTATAGCCAGAAACCAGTGCTAACAACAGAAAGAAAGTGGGGGCAACATAAGAGGCAGATCCTACTCTCCTACACAACCCCTCCCCCAAACGTAGGGACACTAAACTAACCTTGACCAGTTGAGTCTTCGTGTTCAAAGTGGAAATACCTTGAGAGTCCATCTGCATTGGCATGTTGGGTCCCAGGCCTATGTTCCACTGTATAGTCCATCCCCTGTAGGGAAATGGACGACCTCAAAAGTTTTGGGTTTTCACCTTTCATCTGCTTTAGCCATAGGAGGGGCTTGTGGTCAGTCTGAACTATGAAGTGAGTACCAAACAAGTATGGCCTCAGCTTCTTCAGGGCCCATACCACAGCAAAGGCCTCCCTCTCTATAGCTGACCACGTTTCTCTCTAGGGGTCAGCCTTCTGCTAATAAAAGCTACTGGCTGGTCTTGACCTTCATCATTCAGTTGAGACAGTACAGCTCCCACACCCAGCTCAGAAGCATCTGTTTGGACAATGAACTTTTTGGTGTAGTCTGGACTCTGTAAGATGGGGGCAGTGCACATGGCCTGCTTTAGGTCTTCAAATGCCTTTTGACAGCTAGCTGTCCACTGAACCTTTTTGGCATTCTCTTTGAGGTCAGATCATTCAAGGGGGTCACTATAGATCCATATCCCTTGACAAACCTCCTATAGTACCCAGTCAGGCCTAAGAAGGCTCTCACCTGTGTCTGGGTGGTTGGAGCAACCCATTCCATTATGGTTTGGATTTTGCTCTGTAAAGGCTGAACCTGGCCTCCACCTACAAGGTGGCCCAGGTACACAACCTGACTCTGCCCTATCTGGCACTTGGTGGCCTTGATAGTGAGGCCTGCTTTCTGCAGGGCCTCCAAAACATTTCTGAGGTGGACCAGGTGATCCTGCCAGGAGGAACTAAAGACAGCAATATCATCTAGATAAGCTGAGCAATAAGTTTCCATCCCTGCCAGAACTTTATTCACCAACCTCTGAAAAGTGGCAGGTGCATTTTTCAATCCAAAGGGCATCACCACAAAGTGGTAGTGCCCACCAGGGGTCGAAAATGCTGTTTTGGCTTTTGCATCATCAGCTAATCTGATTTGCCAGTAGCCAGCTGTTAGGTCAAATGTGCTTAGATACTTGGCTGAGGCCAAAGTATCAATCAGCTCATCTGCCCTTGGTATGGGATAGGCATCAGTCCTAGTGACTGCATTGAGGCCTCTGTAGTCTACACAAAACCTCATTTCTTTCTTACCACCCTGGGTATGAGGCTTGGGTACCAGGACTACTGGGCTAGCCCAAGGGCTATCTGAAGGCTCAATCACGCCTAACTCCAACATTTTCTGGACTTCAGTCCTGATACAGTCCCTGACATGGTCAGGTTGCCTGTAGATTTTATTCTTGACAGGCAGACTGTCCCCAGTGTCCACCTCATGGGTGCACCAGGTAGTCTGGCTAGGGGTCAGGCTAAACATATGTCTAAACTGTTGCAGAACTTGTCTGCACTCAGTTTGCTGATGGTCAGTGAGGCTGCTTGCCAAAGCAACACCATCTACTGACCCATCATCAGGGTTCTGAGAGAGCAGGTCAGGGAGAGGGTCACTCTCCTCCTCCTGGTCCTCATCAGTTGCCATGAGCAAGCCCATGTCAGCCCTGTCAACATATGGCTTTAATCTGTTGACATGAAGCACCCTTAGGGGGCTCCTGGGAGTTCCAAGATTCACCAGATAGGTGACTTCTCCCTTCTGTTCAACTATTGTATGGGGGCCACTCCACTTGTCCTGGAGGGCTGCTGGGGCCACAGGCTCCAACATCCACACTTTCTGTCCTGGCTGGTATACAGTCAGCACAGCTCTTTGGTCATGCCAAGCTTTTTGCAATTCTTGGCTGGCCTCCAGGTTTTTGGTTGCCTTTTTCATGTACTCTGCCATCCGGGAGCGGAGACCAAGTACATAGTCCATCACATCTTGTTTGGGGGGCTTGAGAGGTAACTCCCAGCCCTCTTTTACCAAACATAGTGGACCTCTCACAGGATGCCCAAACAGAAGCTCAAATGGGCTGTAACCAACCCCCTTCTGTGGAACCTCTCTGTATGCAAACAACAGGCAAGGAAGAAGAAGGTCCCATTTCCGCCTAAGCTTCTCTGGGAGTCCTTTAATCATTCCTTTCAAGGTTTTGTTGAAGCGTTCAACTAAACCATTGCATTGTGAGTGATAGGGGGTGGTGAACTTATAAGTTACACCACACTCCTTCCACATTGCTTTCAGATATCCTGACATGAAGTTGGTACCTCTGTCAGAAATGACCTCCTTTGGGAAACCCACTCTGGAGAAAACTCCAATGAGGGCTCTTGCCACCACAGGTGCTGTGGTGGTCCTCAGGGGAATTGCCTCTGGGTACCTGGTGGCATGATCCACTACCACCAGGATAAATCTGTGCCCAGATGCAGTCTGAGGGTCAAGGGGACCAACAATGTCAATCCCTACCCTTTCAAAGGGTACCCCCACCACAGGTAGTGGTATCAGGGGGCCTTTGTTGTGCCACCTGCCTTACCACTGGCTTGGCAAGTGACACAGGAGCGACAAAACTCCTTTGTGTCCTCTGACATATGTGGCCAATGAAAATGTGGAACAAGCCTGTCCCAGGTCTTGTTTTGGCCCAAGTGACCTGCTAAAGGGATATCATGTGCTAAGGTCAAGAGGAACCCCTAAACTTCTGAGGTATTACCAACCTCCTGGTGGCTCCAGGGGCTGGGTCTCTACCCTCAGAATATAGGAGTCCCTCATCCCAATAAACTTTATGGGACCCACTAGCACTCCCAGCAGCCTCAGCAGCAGCCTGCTGTCTGAGGGGTTCAAGGGAGAGGCAGCACTGTTGCTCCTTACTCAGATCTTCCCTGGAAGGGCCCCCTGCCCCCAAGAACTCAACCTGGTCAGGTTCAAGTCCCTCTGGGGCAGTTCCTTCTTCAGGTTCTGCTTCACTTCCCTCTGGAAGTGAATCTTTGATCTGAGACAGAAGGGAAGGCACTGCCTTAACCCTACTGCTCCTCCTCTTGGGAAGCATCTGGTCCATTGTTCCAGGATCCAGAGCTGGTTCAGTGTCATGCATTCTTGCTTGTGACCTGGTCACAGCAAATACCTCTGCAGGGATGCCCAACATCTCAGCATGAGTCCATAACTCTACTTCAGACCAGGCTGAAGTCTCTAGATCATTGCCCAACAGACATTCTACAGGGAGGTCTGCACTGACTACAACCTTTTTGAGGCCAGTTACCCCTCCCCAGGAGAAATTCACAACTGCCAGACTATGGTTGGTCTGGACGTTGCTTGCATTGGTCACCTGGTACATTTCGCCCAGGATGATCTGTCCAGGGTCCACAAGATCCTCTGCCACCATGGTGACACTAGCACCTGTGTCCCTAAATGCCAAAGCCTGTTTGCCATTTATCAAAGGCTGCTGTTTGTACTTGCCCAGATTACTGGGGCTTACTAGGAAGGACATATCAATGTTTCCCTCACAAATCAGCATTGCCTGAGTGGTCACTCTGACTAGGTCAGAATCCACTTCAGAACCCAGGGTCAACCCTACTACACCCTTATTCTGCGTACCACCTCCACCAGTAGCTGAGCTAGGGGGCACAGTTGCCTTAGGGGCAGGAGTGGTGGTGGTTTGGTCTTTGGACTTGGTACAATCAGAAGTCCAGTGCCCTTTCTGTTTACAGAATTTGCACCAGGGCTTCTTTTGGCCTTTTCCCTTGTTGGACTGTGACTCCCCACCAGATGCAGATTTTTGGGGCCCTTGTGAAGACTTCTGGTCTTTTGACTTATCCCCACCTTTCTCAGAGCCTTTAGGATCTTGCTTCTTAGTGTCACCCCCTTGGTTCTGGGTTTTCTGCCTCACCCTGGTTCTGACCCATTTGTCTGCCTTCTTTCCCAATTCTTGGGGAGAGGTCAGATCAGAGTCCACCAGGTACTGATGCAACAACTGGTTCTGGCAATTATTTAGGATCTGTTCTCTCATCATCAGATTATACAATCCCTTGAAATCAGTAACCCTACTGCCAACCAGCCAACCCTCTAGAGCCTTGGTTGCACAATCAACAAAGTCAGTCCAGTCCTGAGTCTGTGCCTTCTGGGTATCTCTGAACTTCAACCTGTACTGCTCAGTGGTTAAGCCAAACCCATCTATCAGTGCACTCTTCAGGACCTCATAATCATCAGCATCCTCCTCTCTAACAGTGAGGAGCTTGTCTCTTCCTTTATCTGAAAAGGAGAGCCACAAGATTGCTGCCCACTGCTTTTGGGGGACCTGCTGTACTCTACAGGCCCTCTCCATAGCAGTTATCCACTTGTGGATATCATCCCCACTCTGGTAGGGAGGAACAACCTTGCTCAGGTTCCTATGGTCAGGAATATATTCTCTGCCTCTAGGGACACTGTTGCTGCCACCAGGGGGTTCTAACCCCTCTTTCTAGAAGCTCTCTGGATCTCCAGGGCTTCCTATCCAGTGCCAACTGCTTGGTTCTGAGGGCCACTCTGGCTTCCTCATACTGGAGCAGTTTGCACCTTCTCTCAGAGGAGGTCTCTCTTAAGGAAAAGTATGAGCTCCTCTGCTGGACAAATTCTCTGCCAGAGTGATAAGAGTGGTCAGATTCCCTGGAAGGGGATCTGTGCCTCTCCTCCTCTCTGTCAGTTCTCTTAGGGAGAATTCCTCTGTCCTTTTCAGGCCCCTTGGAGCCTGGCCCTTCAATCACAGAGTCTTGGTCATTCTGATTTTCATCATCTGACCCAGATACTATGACTGACCCACCCACTGATTCAAACCCTTTAGCTCCTAGAGCCAATCTAAGGTCATCTGCTGTCAGCAGATCTATCAGGTGTAGTGTTGAGGGACTCTGTCCTAGTCTCAGGTGTCTGTCAACACACATGGCTCTCAAGTCAGAGAAAGCCATGTCCTTATACTGAGGCTGAGTGGATCCACTGGGTCCACCCTTTAAGGACATTCTAGTGTTGTGCAGTGTTGTACTACCTACACTAGTTTGTGGCCTACTGATCCTAGCTTGAGCTGTCGAAAGGGTGTGCTATCCCTTGGCACACAGCTCTAAGTTCAGTAGAACTTATTGATACTAAGCTTGACTTTATATGTACCTTGAGTACCTATAATGGTTTTCAGTTAGTAATTCAAATAGAGATTTTCTGGTAAAACAATGGCAAGCTGGAATCCCACACGCTGCCCACCAATGTGAGAAGTTGGCCTGGTATATGCTGTTCACTAATTAAAGTGGACACCTTGCACCAGGGCAAATCGACTCTTATGGTAGATAGGTTTAAGACAACCTTTTAAAGAAAGCTATCCTAGTGGTAGCTGTGGAGAGCAGCCTTCAGGCTAAGTCTCGGAGGAATGTAAAGCAGCTTGTTTTACCATATAATCTCTTGAATCACCAAATGAAAAGACACCACACAGGTATATATATCAAATATATATGTATTTATTTCTAAATAACTCTCTACTAATCTCTTTATGAGATTAGAAGACAAACATATGCACAAATCAACGTTTCACAATAAGTTAAGCACAAAATATGGCTGGGGCCCTAGGGGCGTACCAGACCATATACTAAGTAAGAGACTTAGGGACAACGACTTGCAGGGAGACAAGGCCTAGGGCCTTCAGAAGTGCAGGGGCCTCACGAAACCACCCAAGGCAGGTAAGTAAAGGACCCACGGGGGACGCGTGCAGTGTGGATACACAGGCGCGGATCGCCGTTAACTTCAATGGGGCAAGTCGCGGTTGGAAATAAAGAGTTTTAGGATACTTCGGGAGAACCTACAAGCAAGTCACTTACAGGGTAAGTAGTTCTAGGGCCCACACCCACAGGAGCACCGTAGTGCTGGAGTTACCTCACCCAGGGAAGCCGGGTGCGTAGGTGTCCTTTGGTGTCGGGTCGCGGCGTCGTTTTCAATGGCGAACAAAGAAGACTTGCTGCTTGCGGGAGCTGAAGAAGTGTCCGGTGGAATCCAAGCCTGGATTCTGAAGAAGGATGACCTGAAAGCAGAGGGGACAGTGTTCAAAGTCACTTGGCAGTGACCTGGGGCAAGGAAGATGGATGCCCACCGTCGTCGGTTGATTCAGGTCGGTTGCGGGTGCCTTGACTCTTCAGCCACGTGGTCCAGGAGGTGTCGACGACGACCAGGAGCTGGATTCGGAGGGTCCCTCGACGTCTGCAGCTGACTGCGGTGTCGGCAACTCGATTGGAGCCAACAAGCCTTGGTAGCAGCAAGTCTCGGGGAGATGAAGAAAAGTCGATGGCGCAGACCAGCAAGGTCTGAGAGATTCACCCGGCGAGGGTAAGTCAGGGCAGGCCTGGACCAACCAGGGGAGCCCTTTGGTTTCTTTAAGAAGTCTTCTGGGGACCCACGAGCCGGCTGGCAAGGGATCGCAAAGACACCTCGGGCGGAATCACTCAACAGGGGCCCACGGTCACTCGGGACGGTGTAGGCCTCTGATCTTCGGAGGAATTCCTGCTGGAGGTCGGGACCACACGTGGTCCAAAGCACAAGTTCGTGGAACGTTGTGAAGGGGTTGCACTCGACAATAGTGCACGGTACCTAGGGGTCGCGGTTCCTCGTCACTCGTGGGGTCCACTTGCCTCAGCTTCGCTGGGGACTCACGATGGCCTTGGAGAGGTCAGGAAATCCACTTCTTGGGCTGCAGGGACTTCGGACTCCGGCGGGAGCAGCGTAGTTTGCGACCGTCGTTGTCGTTTTTGGTGCCTGCCAAGCAGGGGAGTCACTCCTTGACACCAAGGGAGATTCTTCTGTCTTCCAAAGGTAGTGGAACGTCGAAGGGCCAGGATTCTTCTGTAGAGCGTCGTCCAGGGGTTATCTGCTTTGCAATGGCAAGGTTCCCCCTCTTATACTAAAAAGAGGGGATGGACTAGCTCTATGACCCCACCTATGGGAGGGTCAAGGGAGGGGTGGCTACACCCACTTCCCTTTGTCCAGTTTCGCGCCAGAGCAGGGGCAGTTAGCCCCTGAGCTGGTTTGAACTGGCATATGCACAGAGGAGCCTTCTGCTCCCCCAGTGCAGGACTTCAAAGCACTCTAAGAGTGCACCCACCCAGCCCCAATACACTAAACCCTGTCTGGAAGGTGGTTACACCTCCCTGTGACAGGATGCCTATTGTTGGGCTTCCTCCACTGCGAGTTTCGGTCATCAGCAGGAGGGCAGCCCAGTGTCTGTGACTGGTGGCATCCATTTTGTGATGCCAGGGCTCTTTAGGATTCTACCGCGTTTCCACAGCAGGTACATGTCTTATCCCTCTAGAAGGGTGGAATGCTACCCCCGCCGCCAAAATTGGCGGGGGGTAGTATTCCAAGATGTTTGACACCAAACACAACATGTTTTGATGCAGCCATTCCAAAGTTAGCATTTACCGCGAGGATATAATGCACTTAATAGTATATGGTTTAACCGCATCCACAAACAGCACCAGAGAATAGACTCTGAGAGCTGCAGAGGGGCCCTGCTCAGGCAGAGGCACCCCCTCACATAGAAGCCAAGCACCCTGCCCTCAGGATTGATAGGGCCTGCCTTAGGGGTGACTGATAGGTTTATATATGTGTGCAGGAGAGATATAGGAAACCTATATCTCAGTGAGGGGTGCTAGCACCACCTCACCCAGGCTGCAGTAGCAGGCCTGTGGTGTCAGATTTAGACTGCTTCCCAGGGGTGGCATAACACATGCTGCAGCCCCTGGGAGGCCTGTGGAGTACCTATGCCCTTGGCACCTAAGGTACCATATACTAGGGACTCATAAGGCACCACAGTATCCAATCACTAGTGCACCTAGAGTGCACTCCATGTCGTTTAGAGAGAACAGAGAGGCTGGGGCCCTGATTGGCAGGGACCCAGCCAGACTATAGCCAGAAACCAGTGCTAACATCAGAAAAAAAGTGGGGGCAACATAAGAGGCAGATCCTACTCTCCTACAGTCAGCCACCACCAAAGTCAGGGGTCAGCACCCACCAGAGTCAGGGGTCAGCACCCACCAGAGTAAGAGGTTAGCACTCAACAGAGTCAGGGTCACCACTCACTAGAGTCAGGGGTCAGCCACCACCAGAGTCAGGGGTCAGCACCCTCCAGAGTCATGGGTCAGCAACCACCGGAATCAGGGGTCAGCACCCACCAGAGTCATGGGTCAGCAACCACCAGAGGCAGAGGTCAGCAATCCCCGGAATCAGGTGTCAGCACCCACCAGAGAAAGGGGTCAGCACCCACCAGAGTCAGAGGTCAGTAACTACCAGAGTAAGAGGTTAGCACTCTACAGAGTCAGGGGTCAGCAATCACCTGAGTCTGGGTCAGTGCTCACCAGAGTCAGGGGTCAGTAATCACCAGAGTCAACGGTCAGCACCCACCAGAGTCAGGAGTTAGCAACTACTAGAGTGAGGGATCAGTACTTACCAGAGTCAGGGGTCAGCACCCACCAGAGGCAAAGGTAAGCACCCACCAGATTCAGGGGTCAGCACCCACCAGAGTCAGGGGTCAGCACCCACCAGAGTAAGAGGTTAGCACTCAACAGAGTCAGGGTCACCACTCACTAGAGTCAGGGGTCAGCCACCACCAGAGTCAGGAGCAGCACCCACCAGAGTCAGGTATCAGAACGCACCTGTCAGGGGTCAGCACCCACCAGAGTCATGGGTCAGCAACCACCAGAGGCAGAGGTCAGCACCCATCAAAGTCAAGGGTCAGAACCCACCAGAGTCAGGGTCAGCACCCACCAGAGTCAGGGGTTAGCAACTGCCAGAGTAAGAGCTTAGCAATCCACAGAATCAGGGGGCAGCACTCATTAGAGTCAGAGTCAACGTTCACGAGAGTCAGGCGTCAGCCACCATCAGAGTCAGGGGTCATCAACTAGTAGAGTGAGGGATCAGCATCCACCAGAGTCAGGGGTCAGCATCCACCAGAGTCAGGGGTCAGCACCCACCAGAGGCAGAGGTCAGCACTCACCAGGGTCAGCATCAGAGTCAGGTGTCAGCACCCACCAGAGTCATGGGTCAGGGGACAGCATGCACCAGAGTCATGGGTCATCAACCACCATAGTCAGGGGTCAGCAACCACCATAGTCAGGGGTCAGCAACCACCAGAGTCAGGGGTCAGCACCCACCAGAGTCAGGGGTTAGTAACTGCCAGAGTAAGAGCTTAGCAATCCACAGAATCAGGGGACAGCACTCATTAGAGTCAACGTTCACGAGAGTCAGGCGTCAGCCACCACCAGAGTCAGAGGTCAGTAACTACCAGAGTAAGAGGTTAGCACTCTACAGAGTCAGGGGTCAGCAATCACCTGAGTCTGGGTCAGTGCTCACCAGAGTCAGGGGTCAGTAATCACCAGAGTCAATGGTCAGCACCCACCAGAGTCAGGAGTTAGCAACTACTAGAGTGAGGGATCAGCACTTACCAGAGTCAGGGGTCAGCACCCACCAGAGGCAAAGGTAAGCACCCACCAGAGTCAGGGGTCAGCACCCACCAGAGTCAGGGGTCAGCATTCACCAGAGTAAGAGGTTAGCACTCAACAGAGTCAGGGTCACCACTCACTAGAGTTAGGGGTCAGCCACCACCAGAGTCAGGGGTCAGCACCCACCAGAGTCAGGGGTCAGCACCCACCAGAGTAAGAGGTTAGCACTCAACAGAGTCAGGGTCACCACTCACTAGAGTCAGGGGTCAGCCACCACCAGAGTCAGGGGTCAGCACCCACCAGAGTCAGGAGTCAGCAACTACTAGAGTGAGGGATCAGCTCTCACCAGAGTTAGGTGTCAGCACCCAATAGAGTCACGGGTCAACAATCACCAGAGTCAGGGTCAGCGCTCACCAGAGTCAGGGGTCAGCACCCACCAGCATCATGAGTCAACCACCACTAGAGTCAGGAGTGAGCAACTACTAGAGTGAGGGATTAGAACCCACCAGAGTCAGGGGTCAGCCGCCACCAGAGTCAGAGGTCAGCACCCACCAGAGTCAGAGGTCAGCACCCACCAGAGTCAGAGGTCAGCACCCACCAGAGTCAGGGGACAGCACCCACCAGAGGCAGAGGTCAGCAATCACCAGAGTCAGGTGTCAGCACCCACCAGAGAAAGGGGTCAGTAACTACCAGAGTAAGAGGTTAGCACTCAACAGAGTCAGGGGTCAGCCACCACCAGAGTCAGGGGTCAGCCACCACCAGAGTCAGGAGTCAGCACCCACCAGCGTCAGAGACCCGTACTCACCAGAGGCAGGGGTCAGCACCCACCAGAGTCATGGGTCAGCGCTCACCAGAGTCAGGGTCAGCACCTACCAGGGTCAGGGGTTAGTAACCTCCAGAGTAAGAGCTTAGCACTCAACAGAGCCAGGGGACAGCATTCACCAGAGTCAGGGTCAGCTTTAACCAGAGTCAGGGTTCAGCCGTCACCAGAGTCATGATTCAGCAATTTCTAGAGTTAGGGATCAGCACTCACATGAGTCAGATGTCAGTACCCACCAGAGTCAGGGGTCAGCGCCCACCAGAGTCAGGGGTCAGCAACCACCAGAGGCAGAGGTCAACACCCACCAGAGTCAGGGGTCAGCAACTACCAGAGTCAGGTCAGCAACTACCAGAGTCAGGGGGTCAGCACCCTCCAGGGTCAGCCCCAACAAGTGTCAGGGTCAGCACCCACCAGAGTCAGGGGTCAGTAACTACCAGAGTAAGAGGTTAGCACTCTACAGAGTCAGGGGTCAGCAATTACCTGAATCAGGGTCAGTGCTCACCAGACCCAGGAGTCAGCAACTTCTTGAGTGAAGGATCAGCACTTGTCAGAGGTCAGCACCCACCAGAGGCAAAGGTAAGCACCCACCAGATTCATGGGTCAGCACCCAAGCAGAGTAAGAGGTTAGCACTCAACAGAGTCAGGGTCACTGCTCACTAGAGTCAGTGGTCAGCACCCACCAGAGTCAGTGGTCAGCACCCACCAGAGAAAGAGGTTAGCACTCAACAGAGTCAGGGTCACCACTAACTAGAGTCAGGGGTCAGCCACCAGCAGAGTCAGGGGTCAGCACCCACCAGAGTCAGGAGTCAGCAACTACTAGATTGAGGGATCAGCACTCACCAGAGTCAGTGGTGAGCACCCAATAGAGTCACTGGTCCACACTCACCAGAGTCAGGGTCAGCGCTCACCAAAGTCAGGGGTCAGCACCCACCAGCATCAGGAGTCATCCACCACTAGAGTCAGGAGTGAGCAACTACTAGAGTGAGGGATTAGAACCCACCAGAGTCAGGGGTCAGCCGCCACCAGAGTCAGAGGTCAGCACCCACCAGAGTCAGTTGTCAGCACCCACCAGAGTCAGGATCAGGATCAGCACCCACCAAAGTCAGGGGTCAGCCACCACCAGAGTCAGAGATCCGTACTCACCAGAGTCAGGGGTCAGCAACCACCAGAGGCAGGGGTCAGCCACCACCAGAATCAGGGGTCAGCCACCACCAGAGTCAGGGGTCAGCACCCACCAGAGTCAGAGATCCGTACTCACCAGAGTCAGGGGTCAGCACCCACCAGAGTCAGCTCTCACCAGAGTTAGGGTCAGCGCTCACCAGAGTCAGGGTCAGTGCTCACCAGAGTCAGGGGTCAGACATCACGAGAGTCAGGTGTGAGAAGTTGGCCTGGCATATGCTGTCCACTAATTATAGTGGGCACCTTGCACCAGTCCAAATCGACTCTTATGGTAGGTAGGTTAAAGACAACCTTATTGAAAGCTATCCTAGTGGTAGCTATGGAGAGCAGCCTTCAGGCTAAGTCTTGAAGGAATGTAAAGCAGCTTGTTTTACCAGTCTATAATCTCTTGAGTGACCAAATGAAAGAGCACCACACCAGGTATATATTCAAAATATATGTATTTATTACTAAACACACCCCTCTAGTCTCTTTATGAGGCTAGAGTTCGAAGTACATAGGTTATAAGATCTTAAATCACAGTAATAGCACAAATACACGTTTGGGCCCTAGGGGCGTACCAAACCATATACCAATAAAGTGGTATGCGAACCACGACTGAACTAGACACTAGGCCTAGAGCCTCTAGAAGTGCTTGGACCACAAGGAACCACCCAAGGTAGTGACACAGGGGACCCACGGGAGACGCGTGCAGTGTAAATACACAACCGCGATACGCCGTTAACTTCTATGGAGAAAGTCGGGATCGGGAAAATAGAGGAAAGGGACACTTAAAAGAGGACTAGGACAAAACCCTTTGAGATCTAGGACTTTGAAGAGTCTCTACCCACGGGAGCACCGGAGTACTCGTGTTACCTCACCCAGGGAAACCGGGTGCATAGGTGCCTTTCGGGGTCGGGTTTCGTCGTCGTTTCTTATGGCGATCTGCTGCAAAGTGCTGCTGGCGACCAGGAGAAAAGTGTCCGGGTGGATCCAAGAGTGGATCGGAGTTCTGAAGAACCTGAAAGCAGAGGGGACAGAGTCTGGGTCACTAGCCAGTGACCAGGAAGGCGATGGACAGATGCCCACCGATGTCGAGTGCTTCAGGTGCGTTGACGGTCGTCTCGTTTCTGCAGCCACGAGGTCCAGGAGGCGTTGTTGGCGACCAGGAGCAGGATTCGGGCTGGTACACGATGTCTGTCGAGTGCTGCGGTGTCGGCGACCGGATTGGACCCAACAAGCCTTGGCAACGGCAAGTCTTGATGTAGCTGAAGATCGTCGATGGTGCAGACCAGCAAGGTCTGGGGAACTCACCCAGCGAGGGTAAGTCAGGGCAGGCCTGGAGCAACCAGGGGAGCCCTTTGGTTTCTTTAGAAAGTCTTCTGGGGACCCACGAGCCGGCTGGCAAGGGATCGCGAAGACACCTCGGGCGGAATCACTCAACAGGGGCCCACGGTCACTCAGGACAGTGTAGGCCTCTGATCTTCGGAGGGATTCCTGCTGGAGATTGGGACCACACGTGGTTCAAAGCACAGGTTCGTAGAACGTTGTGAAGGGGTTGCACTCGATAATAGTGCACGGTACCCAGGGGTCGCGGTTCCTCGTCACTCGTGGGGTCCACTTGCCTCAGCTTCGCTGGGGACTCACGATGGCCTTGGAGAAGTCAGGAAATCCACTTCTTGGGCTGCAGGGACTTCGGACTCCGGCGGGAGCGGCGTAGTTTGCGACCGTCGTTATCGTTTTTGGTGCCTGCCAAGCAGGGGAGTCACTCCTTGACCCCAAGGGAGATTCTTCAGTCCTCTAATCGTGATGTAGAGCGTCGAAGGTCCAGGATTCAGTTTCAAAGTTTAGTCCAGGGATATCTAATCTTGCTGTGGCAAGGGTTCCCCATTTTAACTAGTAAAACAGGGAGGGACTAACTCTATGACCCCACCTATGGGAGGGTCAAGGGAGGGGTGGCTACACCCACTTCCCTTTGTCCAGTTTCGTGCCAGAGCAGGGGCAGGTAGCCCCTGAGCTGGTTTGAACTGGCATATGCACAGAGGAGCCTTTTGCTCCCCCAGTGCAGGACTTCAAAGCACTCTAAGAGTGCACCCACCCAGCCCCAATACACATTATCCTGTCTGGGGAGGTGGTCACACCTCCCTGCAACAGGAAACCTATTGTCCAGGCCTCCCCTGCCGGAGTTTCGTCCAGCAGCAGGAGGCCAGACTTGTGTCTGTGGCAGCAGCATCCATTTTGTGATGCCAGGGCTTCAGAAAGAAGTTACCGGGTAAGCCAGAGTTAACATGTCTTTCCCTCTAGAAGGGTGGAATGCTACCCCCGCCGCCAGGATAGGCGGGGGGTAGTATTCCAAGATGTTTGACACCAAACACGACATGTTTAGGTGCAGCCATTCCAAAGTTAGCATTTTACCGCGAGGATATAATGCGCTTAAGAGTATATGGTCAGGCTGCACTACAAACAGCATCAGAGATGGTCTCCGAACGCTGCAGAGGGGCCCTGCTCATGCCGGGGCACCCTCTCACATAGGAACCATGCACTCTGCCTTTAGGATTGATAAGGCCTGCCTTAGGAGTGACTTATAGGTTTCTAGGTGTGTATGTATTTCGTGATATAGGTAACCTATATCACAGTAAGGGGTGCATGCACCACCTTACCCAGGCTGCAGTAGCAGACCTGTGGTGTCAGTTTGGATGGCCTTCCAGGGGTGGCATAATACATGCTGCAGCCCCTGGCAGGCCTCTGAGGTACCTATGCCCTTGGTACATAGTATACCATATACTAGGGACTTATAAGGGCACTCCAGATCCCAATCAGAGATGTGCCTAAGGCACATGGAATCCATTTTACAGAGAAAGCAGATAGACTGGGGCCCTGAATAGCAGGATCCCAGTCCAACTAAGTCATAAACCAGCAAAACACCATAAAAAAAGTGGGGGCAACCATATAGTCAGATTCCACCTTCCTACATAACCCCCCCCAAACGAAAGGAGATAAGGCTAACCTTGGCCAGTTGAGCCTATATTGACTAAGTGGCCATATAAGGAAGCACCTGCACTAGCATGGTTGCTCCCTATGTTATGGTCCACTAAGCAATCCCTCACCCTAAGGGTGTGAGAGGGTCTCCACCATGGGGAATCACTACCTCTGGTGTGCTTAGGTAAAGTACAAGGCTGGTGAGGTGTCTGAGTAGGGAAGTGAGGCCCTAGGAATGTTGGCCTCAGTTTCCTCAGATCACTGGTCACCATGTATGCCTGTCTTTCCGTGACTGAGTTGCACTTTGCTCTAAGGGTCAACCTTTGGCTGCCTACAGCTGGGGGTTGGGTCCCTTTGGATGGAACACTGGAGGGACATGGCAGGTTTGGAACCTTCTGGTCCCAGGTTTGCCCTTGCCTACCAGAGTCCTTCTGGGGGAGGTCCCTACATAAAGGTATGGGGGATCCCTCAGTGTGTAGAGGAATTTTCACCTGGCTAGGGCTACTAGACTGGCTGCCCCTAATCTGCTGATGGGGGCTTCCTCTGGACAGGGGGCCGGGGGGTCCACTGACCTCCCTGACCTCTGCAGCCCTGGGCTGACTGAGGCAGGGTAGAGAGGGGCAGGTTACCTGCTCCAGACTGGGTACCACCGTGGAAGGGTCCTCTGCCATCAGGGGTGTGGCCAGGCCAGGCCTGACTACCTCTGTGGCAGTTCCTTCACTAGGGGTAGGGTCAGTTCCCTGAGGAGGCTGACCCTTACCTACTGTCTGGGGGAAGAAGACTTTTCTTCAACCCTTTTGCTCTCTTTTGGGGGAGAGTGGGCCATTCTTTCAGGCTCCATCTCTCCAAAGTCTTGGGCTGGGGCTGTGGCCATCACAGCCCCACTAACCTTTGCAGGGACGCCCAACATCCTAAGATGGGTTTGGTGTTCAACTTCAGCCCAGGCTGAAATTTCCAAATCATTGCCCATCAGGCAATCTACAGGTAGGGTTGGGGACACTGCCACTCTTTTTGGGCCTGTGACCCCCTCCCAGCTGAGATTGACTATGGCCATGTGGTGATCTGTTCTGACACCATCAATGTTGGTCACCTGGTATTTAAACTCAGGTAAAAGCTGGTGAGGGGGACTAGTTTCCCTGCCACCATGGTGACACTAGCCCCTGTGTCCCTAAATGCCACAGCTTTCTGACCATTAATCATTGGCTCCAGTCTGTACCTGCCCAATGCTATGGGACCCATGGTAAAGGTGGCAAATCCTATACCACCATCAGAGTCAGAGGAGTCTGTTGAGGGGTCCCTGTCTAAACTAGGGCCCACCTCTGTTCCTCTTGCAAAAGCACCCAACTTTTTGGGTGCACTACTCCCAACTGGAGGATTACTACTGGTAGTACCAGGAGGGGTGGTTGTAGTTGTGGGAGGAACATTTTCTTTATTGCCAATCCTGGGGCAACTGGGATCAGTTTTCCAGTGCCCAGGCTTTTTACAGACATGGCAATATGGTTTCTTTTCAGGAGAGGAAGGAGTTTGGGACCCACCCCCAGAAGAGGAATTTTGGGGCCCTGTAGGGGACTTATCCTTAGATTTATCCCCACCTTTCTCTTGGGACTTAGTAGAATCTTTCTTCTGGTCACCACCCTGATTTCTAGTTTTTACTCTGGTTCTGACCCATTTGTCTGCCTTCTTTCCCAATTCTTGGGGAGAGGTCAGATCAGAGTCCACCAGATACTGGTGCAAAAGCTGGTTTTGACAATTATTAAGGATCTGCTCCCTCATAATCAAATTGTACAATCCTAAAAAGTCATGCACTTTGTTGCCATGTATCCAACCTTCCAGAGCCTTTGTAGCACAATCTACAAAATCAACCCAGTCTTGAGTCTGAGCTTTTTGGGTGTCTCTGAACTTCAACCTATACTGTTCAGTGGTTAGGCCAAACCCATCTATCAGAGCACTCTTCAAGACTGTGTAGTTGTCAGCATCCTCTTCTCTTACAGTGAGGAGCTTGTCTCTACCTTTGTCTGCAAAGGAGAGCCACAAGATTGCTGCCCACTGCCTCTGGGGGATCTTCTGAACTTTACAGGCCCTCTCCAGTGCAGTTATCCATTTGTGGATGTCATCCCCACTCTGGTAGGGAGGGACAATCTTGTTTAGGTTTCTATGGTCATAAGACCTGTCCCTATCTCTAGGGATATTGCTGCCACCATGGGACTCTAGTCCCAACTTTCTTCTCTCTCTAAGGAGATCTAGGGATTCTCTATCTAAAGCCAATTGCTTCTTCCTGATCTCTAGTTGAGTTTCCTCATACTGGACCAGTCTCTTTCTTCTCTCATGAGAGGATTCCCTCCTGTGAGAAGAAACAGAGCTCCCTATTGAGGTGCCAGAGTGGTTAGACTCCTGAGAAGGAGACCTAGACTTTCTGAGCACACTCATAATCCTTCCTGGGGGGACAAAGGTGTGGTTCTCTAGATCCTCATCTTCATCTTCCCCAGAAGGGATTGGGTTTTCCAGGTCAGGGTCATTGTCACCCTCCTGGTCAGTTTCAGAGGGTCGGCTGGGGGTAGTAGTACCCCTGGCCCCTTCCTCATCTGCTGGCCCACCCTCTGCTCCTACCCCTTCAGTCTCTGAGGACTTACTAAGATCATAAGCCACCAACAACTCCTGGAGGTGTTGGGTGGTGGGACTTTGGCCTGTCCTTAATTTCCTCACGTTACACAAAGCTCTCAGTTCCAAGAATGGGAGTGTGTCATACTTGGAGGGGGAAGCTCAATGGCTTCCTGCAGGGCATCTTTGGATCCTGCTTTTAAAGACATTACTAGTGTGGTGTGGTGTATGCACTACCTACTCTAGTGTGGCCTACTAAACTCTCTTGAGTTGTAGAAAGGGTTGTGCTATCCCTTAACACACAACTCTAAGTTCAGTAGAACTTACTGATATTCTAAGCTTAAATTATATGTACCTTAGGTACCTTTAGTGGTTTTCAGTTGATCAATTCAATTGAGATTATCTGGTAAAACAATAGCAAGCTGGAATCCCACACGCTGCACACCAATGTGAGAAGTTGGCCTGGCATATGCTGTCCACTAATTATAGTGGGCACCTTGCACCAGTCCAAATCGACTCTTATGGTAGGTAGGTTAAAGACAACCTTATTGAAAGCTATCCTAGTGGTAGCTATGGAGAGCAGCCTTCAGGCTAAGTCTTGAAGGAATGTAAAGCAGCTTGTTTTACCAGTCTATAATCTCTTGAGTGACCAAATGAAAGAGCACCACACCAGGTATATATTCAAAATATATGTATTTATTACTAAACACACCCCTCTAGTCTCTTTATGAGGCTAGAGTTCGAAGTACATAGGTTATAAGATCTTAAATCACAGTAATAGCACAAATACACGTTTGGGCCCTAGGGGCGTACCAAACCATATACCAATAAAGTGGTATGCGAACCACGACTGAACTAGACACTAGGCCTAGAGCCTCTAGAAGTGCTTGGACCACAAGGAACCACCCAAGGTAGTGACACAGGGGACCCACGGGAGACGCGTGCAGTGTAAATACACAACCGCGATACGCCGTTAACTTCTATGGAGAAAGTCGGGATCGGGAAAATAGAGGAAAGGGACACTTAAAAGAGGACTAGGACAAAACCCTTTGAGATCTAGGACTTTGAAGAGTCTCTACCCACGGGAGCACCGGAGTACTCGTGTTACCTCACCCAGGGAAACCGGGTGCATAGGTGCCTTTCGGGGTCGGGTTTCGTCGTCGTTTCTTATGGCGATCTGCTGCAAAGTGCTGCTGGCGACCAGGAGAAAAGTGTCCGGGTGGATCCAAGAGTGGATCGGAGTTCTGAAGAACCTGAAAGCAGAGGGGACAGAGTCTGGGTCACTAGCCAGTGACCAGGAAGGCGATGGACAGATGCCCACCGATGTCGAGTGCTTCAGGTGCATTGACGGTCGTCTCGTTTCTGCAGCCACGAGGTCCAGGAGGCGTTGTTGGCGACCAGGAGCAGGATTCGGGCTGGTACACGATGTCTGTCGAGTGCTGCGGTGTCGGCGACCGGATTGGACCCAACAAGCCTTGGCAACGGCAAGTCTTGATGTAGCTGAAGATCGTCGATGGTGCAGACCAGCAAGGTCTGGGGAACTCACCCAGCGAGGGTAAGTCAGGGCAGGCCTGGAGCAACCAGGGGAGCCCTTTGGTTTCTTTAGAAAGTCTTCTGGGGACCCACGAGCCGGCTGGCAAGGGATCGCGAAGACACCTCGGGCGGAATCACTCAACAGGGGCCCACGGTCACTCAGGACGGTGTAGGCCTCTGATCTTCGGAGGGATTCCTGCTGGAGGTTGGGACCACACGTGGTTCAAAGCACAGGTTCGTAGAACGTTGTGAAGGGGTTGCACTCGATAATAGTGCACGGTACCCAGGGGTCGCGGTTCCTCGTCACTCGTGGGGTCCACTTGCCTCAGCTTCGCTGGGGACTCACGATGGCCTTGGAGAAGTCAGGAAATCCACTTCTTGGGCTGCAGGGACTTCGGACTCCGGCGGGAGCGGCGTAGTTTGCGACCGTCGTTATCGTTTTTGGTGCCTGCCAAGCAGGGGAGTCACTCCTTGACCCCAAGGGAGATTCTTCAGTCCTCTAATCGTGATGTAGAGCGTCGAAGGTCCAGGATTCAGTTTCAAAGTTTAGTCCAGGGATATCTAAACTTGCTGTGGCAAGGGTTCCCCATTTTAACTAGTAAAACAGGGAGGGACTAACTCTATGACCCCACCTATGGGAGGGTCAAGGGAGGGGTGGCTACACCCACTTCCCTTTGTCCAGTTTCGTGCCAGAGCAGGGGCAGGTAGCCCCTGAGCTGGTTTGAACTGGCATATGCACAGAGGAGCCTTTTGCTCCCCCAGTGCAGGACTTCAAAGCACTCTAAGAGTGCACCCACCCAGCCCCAATACACATTATCCTGTCTGGGGAGGTGGTCACACCTCCCTGCAACAGGAAACCTATTGTCCAGGCCTCCCCTGCCGGAGTTTCGTCCAGCAGCAGGAGGCCAGACTTGTGTCTGTGGCAGCAGCATCCATTTTGTGATGCCAGGGCTTCAGAAAGAAGTTACCGGGTAAGCCAGAGTTAACATGTCTTTCCCTCTAGAAGGGTGGAATGCTACCCCCGCCGCCAGGATAGGCGGGGGGTAGTATTCCAAGATGTTTGACACCAAACACGACATGTTTAGGTGCAGCCATTCCAAAGTTAGCATTTTACCGCGAGGATATAATGCGCTTAAGAGTATATGGTCAGGCTGCACTACAAACAGCATCAGAGATGGTCTCCGAACGCTGCAGAGGGGCCCTGCTCATGCCGGGGCACCCTCTCACATAGGAACCATGCACTCTGCCTTTAGGATTGATAAGGCCTGCCTTAGGAGTGACTTATAGGTTTCTAGGTGTGTATGTATTTCGTGATATAGGTAACCTATATCACAGTAAGGGGTGCATGCACCACCTTACCCAGGCTGCAGTAGCAGACCTGTGGTGTCAGTTTGGATGGCCTTCCAGGGGTGGCATAATACATGCTGCAGCCCCTGGCAGGCCTCTGAGGTACCTATGCCCTTGGTACATAGTATACCATATACTAGGGACTTATAAGGGCACTCCAGATCCCAATCAGAGATGTGCCTAAGGCACATGGAATCCATTTTACAGAGAAAGCAGATAGACTGGGGCCCTGAATAGCAGGATCCCAGTCCAACTAAGTCATAAACCAGCAAAACACCATAAAAAAAGTGGGGGCAACCATATAGTCAGATTCCACCTTCCTACATCAGGAGTCAGCAAATACTAGAGTGAGGGATCAGCACTCACCAGAGTCAGGTGTCAGTACCCACCAGAATCAGGGGTCAGCAACCACTAGAGTCAGGGGTCAGCACCCATCAGAGTCAGGGGTTAGTAACTACCAGAACAAGACGTCAGCACTCAACAGAGTCAGGAGTCAGCACTCACCAGACTCAGGGTCAGCCACCACCAGAGTCAGGGGTCAGCAACTAGTACAGTGAGGGATCAGCACTCACCAGAGTCAGGGTCAGTGTGAGAAGTTGGCCTGATATATGCTGTTCACTAATTAAAGTAGACACCTTGCACCAGTACAATTCGACTCTTATGGTAGATAGGTTTAAGACAACCTTATAGAAAGCTATCCTAGTGGTAGCTGTGGAGAGCAGCCTTCAGGCTAAGTCTTGAAGGAATGTAAAGCAGCTTGTTTTACCACACAATCTCCTGAATCACCAAATGAAAAGACACCACACAGGTATATATATCAAATATATATGTATTTATTAATAAACAACTCTCTACTAATCTCTTTATGAGATTAGAAGTCAGGAACAGATGTACAAGTCAATTGTTATCAAAATAAGTTAGCACAGTAAATATCACAATCTTATCTTGGCTAGACCGGGGTCTAGAGCACATAGAATCGAGGGACCCCCAGAGAACCACCCAGGTAGTTGTAGGAGTCCCACAGGGGATGGACGCGGTGTTCAGACACTAGTGCGAGTCCTGTACGAGTCTATGTAAGCGGACGCGATTGAGTTATCAATGTTACAGGCCCCTGGCGTGTTCGAGGCGAACACACCGATCGGTCAGTACGAGTCGAAGGACGCGGTTACTGGTAGATTTACTAAGGAGTTGGACGCGGTGTGTCTAACACAGCCGCGAACCCTGTACGAGTCAGTGCGAGAATCGCACGAGGAAAATAGGAGTTTTAGGATACTTCTGGTGAACCTACAAGCAAGTCACTTACAGGGTAAGTAGTTCTAGGGCCCACACCCACAGGAGCACTGTAGTGCTGGAGTTACCTCACCCAGGGAAGCCGGGTGCACAGGTGTCCTTTGGTGTCGGGTCGCGGCGTCGTTTTCAATGGCGAACAAAGAAGACTTGCTGCTTGCGATGATTTGAAGAAGTGTCCGGTGGAATCCAAGCCTGGATTCGGTGGAAGGATGACCTGAAAGCAGAGGGGACAGTGTTCAAAGTCACTTGGCAGTGACTCGGGGCAAGGAAGATGAATGCCCACCGTCGTCGCAGGATTCAGGTCGTTCACGGTTGCCTTGACTCTTCAGCCACGAGGTCCAGGAGGCATCGACGATGACCAGGAGCTGGATTCGGCGTGTCCCACGATGTCTGCAGCTTACTGTGGTGTCGGCAACTCGATTGGAGCCAACAGGCCTTGGTAACAGCAAGTCTTGTGGAAGGTGTGAAAAGGCAATGGCGCAGACCAGCAAGGTCTGGGGGACTCACCCAGCAAGGGTAAGTCAGGGCAGGCCTGGAGCAACCAGGGGAGCCCTTTGGTTTCTTTCAAAAGTCTTCAGGGGACCCACGAGCCGGCTGGCAAGGGATCGCAAAGACGCCTCGGGAGGATTCACTCACAGGGGCCCACGGTCACTCGGGACATGGTAGGCCTCTGATCTTAGGAGGGATTCCTGCTGGAGGCTGGGACCACACATGGCCCAAAGCACAGGTTCTTAGAATGTTGTGGAGGGGTTGCACTTGACAATAGTGCATGGTACCCAGGGGTCGCGGTTCCTCGTCACTCGTGGGGTCCACTTGCCTCAGCTTCGCTGGGGACTCACGATGGCCTTGGAGAAGTCAGGAAATCCACTTCTTGGGCTGCAGGGACATCGGACTCCGGCGGGAGCGGCGTAGTTTGCGACCGTCGTTTGTAGTTTTTGGTGCCTGCCAAGCAGGGGAGTCACTCCTTGACTCCAAGGGAGATTCTTCTGTCTTCCAAAGGTAGTGGAACGTCGAAGGGCCAGGATTCTTCTTCAGAGCATCGTCCAGGGATATCTAACTTACAAGTTCAAGGGCTCCCTATCTTATACTGTCAAGAAGGGAGGGACTAGCTCTATGACCCCACCTATGGGAGGGTCAGGGGAGTGGGTGGCTACACCCACTTCCCTTTGTCCAGTTTCGCGCCAGAGCAGGGGCAGGTATCCCCTGAGCCGGTTTGAACTGGCATATGCACAGAGGAGCCTTCTGCTCCCCCAGTGCAGGACTTCAAAGCACTCTAAGAGTGCACCCACCCAGCCCCAATACACTAAACCCTGTCTGGGAGGTGGTTACATCTCCCTGTGACAGGATACCTTTTGTTGGGCTCCCTCCACTGTGAGTTTCGGTCATCAGCAGGAGGGCAGCCCCGTGTCTGTGACTGGTGGCATCCATTTTGTGATGCCAGGGCTCTTCAGGATTCTACCGTGTTTCCACAGTGGGTACATGTCTATCCCTCTAGAAGGGTGGAATGCTACCCCCGCCGCCAGGACTGGCGGGGGGGTAGTATTCCAAGATGTTTGACACCAAACACGACATGTTTTGATGCAGCCATACCAAAGTTAGCATTTTACCGCGAGGATCAAATGCACTTAAAAGTATATGGTTTAACCGCATCCACAAACAGCACCAGAGAATGGACTCTGAGAGCTGCAGAGGGGCCCTGCTCAGGCAGAGGCACCCCCTCACATAGAAGCCAAGCACCCTGCCCTCAGGATTGATAGGGCCTGCCTTAGGGGTGACTGATAGGTTTATATGTGTGTGTTGGAGAGATATAGGGAACCTATATCTCAGTGAGGAGTGCTAGCACCACCTCACCCAGGCTGCAGTAGCAGGCCTGTGGTGTCAGATTTAGTCTGCTTCCCAGGGGTGGAATAATACATGCTGCAGCCCCTGGTAGGCCTGTGAAGTACCTATGCCCTTGGCACCTAAGGTACCATATACTAGGGACTCATAACGCACCACAGCATCCAATCACTAGTGCACCTAGAGTGCACTCCAAATCGTTTAGAGAGAACAGAGAGGCTGGGGCCCTGATTGGCAGGGATCCAGCCTGACTATAGCCAGAAACCAGTGTAACATCAGAAAAAAAGTGGGGGCAACATAAGAGGCAGATCCTACTCTCCTACAGTCAGCTCTCACCAGAGTCAGGGTCAGTGCTCACCAGAGTCAGGGGTCAGACATCACGAGAGTCAGGAGTCAGCAAATACTAGAGTGAGGTATCAGCACTCACCAGAGTCAGGTGTCAGTACCCACCAGAGTCAGGGGTCGGCAACCACTAGAGTCAGGGGTCAGCACCCATCAGAGTCAGGGGTTAGTAACTTCCAGAACAAGATGTCAGCACTCAACAGTCAGGAGTCAGCACTCACCAGACTCAGGGTCAGCCACCACCAGAGTCAGGGGTCAGCAACTAGTAGAGTGAGGGATCAGCACTCACCAGAGTCAGGGTCAGCTCTCACCAGAGTCAGGGTCAGCGCTCACCAGAGTCAGGGTAAGTGCTCACCAGAGTCAGGGGCCAGACATCACGAGAGTCAGGAGTCAGCAAATACTAGAGTGAGGGATCAGCACTCACCAGAGTCAGGTGTCAGTACCCACCAGAGACAGGGGTCAGCAACCACTAGAGTCAGGGGTCAGCACCCATCAGAGACAGGGGTTAGTAACTACCAGAACAAGACGTCAGCACTCAACAGAGTCCGGAGTCAGCACTCACCAGACTCCGGGTCAGCCACCACCAGAGTCAGGGGCCAGCAACTAGTAGAGTGAGGGATCAGCACTCACCAGAGTCAGGGTCACCACCCACCAGAGTCAGGGTCAGTGCTCACCAGAGTCAGGGGCCAGACATCACGAGAGTCAGGAGTCAGCAAATACTAGAGTGAGGGATCAGCACTCACCAGAGTCAGGTGTCAGTACCCACCAGAGACAGGGGTCAGCAACCACTAGAGTCAGTGGTCAGCACCCATCAGAGACAGGGGTTAGTAACTACCAGAACAAGACGTCAGCACTCAACAGAGTCAGGAGTCAGCACTCACCAGACTCCGGGTCAGCCACCACCAGAGTCAGGGGCCAGCAACTAGTAGAGTGAGGGATCAGCACTCACCAGAGTCATGGGTCAGCACCTGCCAGCGTCAGGAGTCAGCACCCACCAGGGTCAGAGATCCGTACTCACCAGAGGCCGGGGTCAGCACCCACCAGAGTCAGGGGTCATCAACTAGTAGAGTGAGGGATCAGCACTCACCAGAGTCAGGGTCAGCACCCACCAGAGTCAGGGGTCAGTATCCACCAGAGGCAGAGGTCAGCGCTCACCAGAGTTAGGGTCAGCACCCACCAGAGTCAGTGGTCAGTAACTACCAGAGTAAGAGGGTAGCACTCTACAGAGTCAGGGGTCAACACTCACCAGAGTCAGGGGTCAGCAACTACTAGAGTGAGGGATCAGCACTCACAAGAGTTAGGGGTCAGTGCCCACCAGAGGCAAAGATCAGCACCCAGCAGATTCAGGGGACAGCACCCACCAGAGTCAGGAGTCAGCAACTACTAGACTGAGGAATCAGCACCCACCAGAGTTAGGAGTCAGCACCCACCAGAGTCAGGGTCAGTAACTACCAGAGTAAGAGGTTAGCACTCAACAGAGTCAGGGGTCAGCACTCACCAGATTCAGGGTCAGCACCTGCCAGCGTCAGGAGTCAGCCACCATTAGAGTCAGGAGTCAGCATCTATTAGAGTGAGGGATCCGCACCCACCAGAGTCAAGGGGTCAGCCGCCACCAGAGTCAGGGATCAGCAATCAGGAGCTAGCACCTAATAGAGAAACCAGTAGACACGCGTGCGCAATCAGAAACCTTTAGTAGAATCATCCACGACCAGCACTAACGCTCCCTGTGATACTGGGCTGACCACTACCTTTCCTCGCCCGTAACTAGGGAGCCAAGGATATGTTATTAAGCATAATTTCCTTTAATACCAGTATCCCCCACCTCACCTGGTAGACAACCATGCCTGACATTTGCCTTTGTTTTCTTGTCAGGGCTTGAACCTGGGCGAGTGCTCCATGTATGAAGACATCTCCAGAGGGCTCCAGTCTACCTACCAGGACGTGGCCAGTGTCCGGCTGCCTGACATCCAGCTGGAGAAGCCCTAATGGGACAGGAAGGCTCCCTCTGTGCCTCTCTCACACTTTACAGGGCACGGCCTCAAACTTTAGGGGTGCAGGGCCTGGCTCTTCAGAAGGCAGCTTGGCTCCATCTATGTCACCTCCCTTAAGGGGGCAGGGCCTGGCTCTTCAGAAGGCAGCTTGGCTCCATCTATGTCACCTCCCTTCAGGGGGCAGGGCTTGGCTCCATCTATGTCACCTCCTCTCAGGGAGCAGGGCTTGGCTCCCTCTACGATCCTCTTCATTCAGTGGGCAGGGCATAAACCCCCTGGGCTGCTCTTAGTTTTGGGGTACAGGATCCTACTCCATCTGTATTCGTCTGCCTTCACAGACCTGCTCTCTCTTTAGTTCTCTCCATCAGGGAGGGATGGAATGGGTCCTTCTGTGTTCCTCTTCCTTCAGAAGGCTTGAGCTTGACTTTCTCTGTGCTCCTTTACCTTCAGGAGGCCAGGCCTGAACCCCTTTGCGCTCCTGTTCCTCCATGAGGCAGGCCTGGTACTCTTTCTGTGTTCCCCCACTTTCAGAAGTGATGGGTATGCAGTGGCAGTTGCCTCTGAATGGGGGTGCTGGGGAGGGGGGTGGGGGGTTAAAAGAAAAAAAAACATACCTTCTCCTATGCCGCAGCACGCTTCTCCTCATCCTCTCGCTCTTCTGCAGCCCCGGGAACACCCAGGCTTCCGGACTCTGCCAGCCAATCACGACGCTGCAGGAGCAGCATCGTGATTGGTCTGAGCGTCCTGTTTGGACGCTCATGAAGTGCCTGGGGAGGCTAGGCATGTTCTCCACGGGGCTGTGCAACACAGCCCAATGAAGAACATGCTAAGTGCGCATGACGGTTTGGGCAGCCCTAGAGGGCCGGTCAAAGCGTCATTGCGCACTTAGGAGTGCGCAAACCACTCCTGCTCCCTCTGATACGAGGAGCCCAGACCCGCCCTGCCCGACCTGTCTGGAGTCTAAAGAAAAATAAAATGATAATAACTGCTTGTTATTATCATTTTATTTTTCTTTTGCACTGCTTAAACGAGCAGTGGGGCCTTAGTTGAGGAGCCGCCACTCTGGGTATGGCTCCCTCTGTGCATCTCTACCTATAGATTGGCTGGGCCTGGTTTCTTCTGTTCTCCTCTACTGACAAAATGGCTGGGTCCAGTGCTTAATTTGAGCCAGTGGTTTCCAGAGCTCGGCACCAGCACTTAATTGTCAACACCGACGCTTGTGACAGTCTGCCACAAGGTGGCGCAGTCTGGCTAATTTATAGATGACCTGGGAATCAATAGCTTACGTCTTTAGACGTGGGTAGTACGGCCGAGTGATAGAGGGGCTGGTGGCCATTCACAGAGCCGATTTCTAAAAGATTGTTCTGTGGGTAGCTGTCACTATGACTTATTTTTGACTTACTCCTGGCTTACTCCTGACTTTTCTACAGCAGACCTGAATTTCCAGGGGTACTCACAGTGAAAACGATGCCTTCTTATAGCATTTGCACAAGGCAGCATCCTGACTGCCCCCCATGCCCAGGTCTGCAGGGGTGACCTTTTTAAGATGAAAGCGGTTATTTTCCCTCTGCAACAATTCATTGTTTCACAGCATAAAACAGCCAAACGCAGTGATGGGAGCAGAGCGGCCATGGGAGCTCCCAGCAGTGCGGAGCATTACAGGGGTACAGCAGGGACCATGCACAGCACAGGAACAGGGCGGGAGAGTTCCACCCAAGCACGTCATCAAAGATAGGTGTATTCTACTTCCAGCAGATGCAGTCCCCAGCCCAGCTGCTTCTCTGCAAGAAACACCTCAGAGACCTGCTTTGAGGCCCCTCACTTTGTGACCAAAAGAACGAGGGAGTAAACCCTCTCCCAACTTTTAAGATCCTCCGACTCAAAGAATTCAGGGGCATATTATCAACGGCCAGCGATAATTTTGTTATCGCAGGCTATCTCTGGAATTTATCGCCCTGGTAGCGCGTTATTAACAACGCGTTTCTCCAGGGCAATAAAAATTCCAGAGATAGCGAGGTTATCGCCGTTTTGCAGGGAACATCGCTGGTTTTCCAGCGATGTTCCCTGCAAAACGTTGATAACCTTGCTGATACGACCCACAGGGTCGTATCAGCATAATCCACCCCAATGTTAGGGATAGGTAAGTCTGCATTTTAGCAGACGTTAGTTTTTGGAGAAAACAGCGGTTTTCTCCAAAAACTAACGTGTGCTAAAATGCTGGGGCAGCCTTGTAAATATCGCGATGTGAACATCAGCGATATTTGCAAAGTAGTCCATCCGGGGTACGCCCACTTTGCATCTCATTAGAGATGCAAAGGGAGGCGTTGGGAAAAAGGGTGCTAACATGCGATTATGCATGTTAGCACCCTCTTGTAAATAGGGCGATAGTTTAATCTCCGCTTTTTTGGCTTTTTAAGCCAAAAAAGCGGAGATAAAGCCCTTGTAAATATGCCCCTTGACTGTTTAAACAGGCCTACCACTGATGACACCTTTTCTCTTTCTTTTCAACTTTCTCTCCATTTCTCTGACTACTCAGTGTGAAGAGACCTGATGGTGAAGGCGCGCTTAAGTTTAACATGTATATAACTGTCTCCCTCCTCAACTTTCTTCCACCGGGACGGTTCACCCTCCTTCCCTTCCTCGCCCCCTCACCTGAGTTCTCGTGGAGCGGTGCTTCTCGTACACACCTGCAGTGTCTCCCCCTGAATCCCTTGGTTTCGGAACACACTGCAGGGGAGACCAGTGATGAGTCAAGACCAGAACTCGCCAGATGTTGGCACTCACGACTACGGTGCTTCAGTCTTTGATTTCAATGAAGCCCCAGAAGCGACATGAATCACTCAACATGTCAGTAAGGTGACCCGGGCAACAGGGAGTTATAGGGAGGAGAACCACAACCACAGGGTGGTGAGGGAAACACCCATGGCACATCTGGCCCTGGCCTCTGCATGCATCCGCCGATGAGTGTGTCTCAAAAACAACTGACATTGCCATTGGGCACTGACTCCGGCCGTCCTGACATGATTGCTAATGCCGCGTCAGCATCCAGTGCATAGTGTTACTGCAGCTTCTAAAGTGCATTACTATAGCAGCGCTCCAGGTGATAGCTGAAGAGGCGCTATTATAACGCGTGACATTGCATTTCAGTGCGGTGATGTGGACCACCTCAGTGAAATGTGTTAGTCTAACGCCTGATGCGTAGGACTTGGCAGGGCGGATCTTGGCTATCGGCTCCTCTGCTGTGCTCACCTGAAGAGTAAAGAATAAAAAACGCATATTTCGTGAGCGACAGTTACAGCACTGAATGGCTGTAATGTGGGCAGATCAAAATGCGACTGACACTGCTAGCAATCAATGGCGGATGAGGTGACCCACTGACTCTCTTTGTTAATATGTATTGATTTCGTGGTATCTGACAGCTACAGCGGCCTTGTCAGCCTTAAAAATGCAGCCTTTCCCAACAAAGAGCACGAGGAGGGCAGGTGCATTTAAGCTCAACAAAGCAAACTCAGGGTCTATTGTTTTAATTCGGAGCTTGTTTAAAAATGTATCTGTTTTTTTCAGTGTGAAACCCGTATTCCATATTTTTCTTTGTTTATTTTGTAAATGTGTTAAAGTGGCGTTTCATTTGAAATATTCAGGAATTATTTTCAATTTGTGACATGCTGCAAATGAGATTAATGCGCTAGGAATGTAGGGGCATATTAGCAAGAAGAGGCGATAATCATCGCTAACCCTGCTTAGCGTGATTTTTTTTATCGCCGGCTATCGCTGGAATATATCGCCACGCTAACGCTGTATTAGCAACGATTAGCGCTATGGCGATGAATATTCCAGCGATAGCGGGGAAATGGGCCAACATCGCTGAAAAACCAGCGATGTTGCATGGAGAAGGGAGAACACCTTGCTGATACGACCCTGTGGTCGTATCAGCATAATCCACCCCCCCATGTTGGGTATGGCTAACACCTGCTAATTGCAGGTGTTAAATAAATGGTGATGACCCCGGTTAGCGCGACTTTTCACGTCGCTAACTGGGGCCATGGCCACTTTGCTAATAGGCGATAGGCCTGTTAGCGAGTGTTTCCCAGGTTTGTTCGTCGGGAACGCCCACTTTGCATGTCATTAGCGATAAATATCGCTGACATGCAAAGCGGTAAAAAAACGGGCGCTAATGCCCGCAAACTGTCGCTAACTGCTGTTAGAGACAGTTTGCTGATAGGGCGATATAAATATCGCCGCTTTAGCGGCAAAAAGTGCCGCTAAAGCGGCGATAGTGCCCTTGCTAATATGCCCCGTAACCTCTTGTTTCCTCCTTGCCTGAAAACCAGCGCCTAGTGTAGCTTTGTGAGTCATTAATGTGCTGGAAATTATTTTCCTTAATTTGTAAAATTACTGTTCTTTTCAATGCTGATGATATAGTTGTGCAATAAACGTAAACTGGACTGACGTGGTTCTCCGTGCTGTGATAGTCTCTGGGGATCTCAGTCGTCTGAGGGGGAATTCCCAGGGTCAGAGGGAAGGCTGGGAAGTGAAAAAGAAATATTCGCAAAATATCGAGCGTGTTTGCAGTATGGGCACAGTAGAAATTCTCACGATCTCTCCAAACTCTGGCAAAATGAAATACAAGGAAAAGGCAGCAGAATTTCCTGGAAAAGCGGTCAATACCTGGATTTCCAGGAACTGTGGGACTCTGGAAGAAAAGAGGGTGGGAAGACAAAAGACGCTCCCAGCAATGCCTGGGATGTGTGTAACATGCCAGGAAGTTTGATGACTGCACCTGCCCTTCCCAGCAGTCTACACGTTGATCCCAGGACAGAAAGGGTTACAATCTAATAGCAGATTTATGATGTGGCCTGCAGGTGGCAGTCTGTGATAAGGAAAGTGCTATTGTTAAATGGCTCTTCTTATAGCACACAATCTGCGTTAGTATGGCATCGCAGCGCCTTTCAGTATTCGGATATGACTTTCCAAACATTTCCAAGTCTGATTTGGTTTTGCGGAGTAGTGGGGGCAGGGAGGACCCTGGGCCCCGGGAGACTGGGGGCAGCAGCTGCGCTTCCTTTAACTTGTGACCCCAGGAGATCTGGAAACCACGCACGCCGATCCCCCTCCCCCCAAATGCCCAGCTCCCCAGAGATGGCAAGGTCTTCAACCTTAAGATGCGAGGGCCCAGAGGCGGAGAAGCAAGTGCCCCAGAGACGGCGAGCTCCAGTGTGAAGGCCGTGGGCACAGAGATGGGTGTCAGTAGAGATGGCCAACTCTCCTGCCACAAGAACGAGGACTGGGAGATTGGAAATGAATGGACGAGAGACAGAGAACTCTGCATTTGTTTACCATGGTCAGGACCGAACTGGGAACCCAAAGCAGCCCTGGCAATTTTCTCGGACCAGCCCTTGGGGAAGCACTGCCTGGCCCCAGGAGGCTGGAAATCAGCGGCGGCCAGCACAGGTAAGCTAGGGTGACCAACTGGCATGAGTGCAAATTCAGGACGGTGAGTGTAAAAATTCAGGACAAAGGGTCAAAATTCAGGACAACAATTCAGGACAGAAGGTCAAAATTGAGGACAAAACTTCATGACAAAAGGTAAGTTTTACAGACACATTAGTGCCATTGTGAGATGTAAAGCGGCACACATAGGATGTAGCTAATTGGGACCTGCAGGGCTGACTAGAGGGCAGTCCTCCAAGTGACCGGCTTTATGTGTCAGATCGCTTCAAGCATTCCATTTCTGTTCAGCTGGTGATGACTGGTATAGGGGCTGGTACAGTACTGAGCGATGGATAAGACCCATAGCAGACAGGTCAACTTGTATGAAGGTAAGAGCATTAAGCAGGAAAAGGGAGTTATTAACCAGCCTGCATGAGCTATAATTGGCTGCAGACTGCTGAGTGTAATGGTATTATTGTGGGTTAGAACGGTTAGATAGGAGTTGACATTACTATATCATGCCCTGGCTAGCCATATATCAGCCCTCCTTATTTTACCTGTATATTGGAAATAGTATACTTCTTGGGCTGTTTCATTTCTGTGAGCTTTAAACTGCAGATTCTCATGCACAGAAGTGTGCTACAGACTAGAAACTGTAAACGTTGTTGAGGCATAATTGTAGGGCAGAAGGAGGCACTGTCTTTTACGTACAGAACATTTTCTATTGAATGGAAGCAAAATACCAACTTGCAGTTTTACTGATAAAACTACATAGCGCACAAATACTAATGTGTGGAAATGTGGTTTCAGCAAATATGTATCATTTGAACATCACCAAGTAAAGTGTCTTGATTGTTTTGATCCTATTAAAACTCTGTTTCCAGCACACTTCTGAATTACAAACAAGTGATCCATTTGTGGTTTCCTAACTGCTGATTTGTTTCGAAACATTTGCACAGTTCATTTGCAGATATTGAGAAGTTGTGTGTTACAAACAAACTGACAGCTTACAGCCTTTGTTTTCGCACCCCTAAGAAAATTTGGGGAAACACGGTGCATTCTACAACACATTTGTCATTCAATATCCATTGTATTAGATTCTAAAGCATAGTAAATGATGACTTTAATGTGTACCAGGATACGACAATCTTTGATGGGGCTCTTCAATGATTCCCTCACTATCGCCAACAGTGCCTCTCTCTCACATGTATTTCATTTGTTTTATAGCGCCTCTCATACCAGGGTAGGGTGCCAGAGCACTTTACATCACACACACATACAGAGACAATGAATCATACGTGTGTAAAACAGTGTATAGGAAATGTTACATAGGTCAACAGGGACTACAAGGTGTAGGATGTACGTCACCCATACTGGTAGGCATTTTGTAAGAGTGCTTGGTCTGAAGAAGCTCAGACTCAGGATCCAGAACATAACGCAGTGGTTAGCGTCGACTTTAATGATAAGAATTTATTTCTACCCAAACAAACCCTTTTAGCAACATCAGGATAATGAAAAACTGGGAAGAAAATATAACTTTGTAACCAGTACCATGCAGTTTGCACACAGCTCTTTGATGGCAGTTCATAGCTCACTGTGCTGGATTACGTATTTAACTTATGAACTGCACGGTAACAAAAGAATCTCAGTGACAAAAGCAGGAACCTACTGAGCTCTGAGCATCAAAAATGTTCTTTGATATGCATGGTACACATTCTTTGCAGCAGGCATATTAACCCTCTGTGCTACCTTAGATGATTCAAAACTGACACTAAACTCCCATCTCTCTCCAGCAGGTACATTAGTCACCAGAGTTATCGTGACTCTTTTATTGTTGCCTGAAAACTGCTGGATATACAAGGAATCTTGCAGTGCCAGCTCTCCCACGCTTCCAGCCTCCCAGGGAAACACCCGATGCCGGGTACGGCCAGTCCGGCCTTGCTACCACCCTCCAATGGTGCCTCTCATCTTTACATAGACCCTCTTTCATTTTTTTTGTAAACAAATTTTATTCAAGTAGCAATTGGAACAAAACAAGCAAGGACATACATAGTGCCTTAGCAGACAATCATGTGCGGCATATGAGCAGGATTTAGTCCATGGTATCACGAGTAGGGATTGTCCATTGTCAATCTCAGGCTAACAACAGGTGTGACCTATAGCTCAAGTGATCTGGGCACACGGTTTACATTAGAATGAGCTCACAAAGACAGTCAACATAGCCCTCCATTCGAGGAACTTCTGGCCCCTTGAGTCAACCCAATAATCTTGTGCATCACTACCATGGTCAAAAGCAAAAGGCCAAAAAACAAACCCCCCACTCCTTCTCCCCCTCCCTCCCTAACAAAACTCCCCCCCTCCCCCACCCTCTCAGGCATGTCGCTCTATCCTCTGCATGCTAGCAAAATTATGGCGAGATAGTAAAATCGGTTGCATAGTAAGTCTGAGGAAGCAAACCAATGAAGGAGAACCACCATATTCCGACCTTCTACGGGCTCCCAGGTTCCATGTTAGGATGGAGACACCCCACCATTCATCCCATCCGCGTCTCTCACTCAGGGGGGAGCGCATCATCCTCCAGGGGGCACCTAAGCAGTTCTACTAGCGCTACCCACGCTCTCGCTGCTTCTAGCATCTTATCGTTGTCTCGTCTCTGGGCCATTTGTAGTCTCAAAATCCCGTCATAGTCTGCCCATTTAATAAACTCCCTCCGCCACCTTAGGGCACTAGGGGCGTCCCTCCCCTTCCAATGGCTGGTAATTTCCCGTTTGGCCAAGACAAGCCCCAGGTCAATAAATTTACTAGTGACTTTATTTCGGGCAGTATGGGGGAACCAGTGCAGCAAGCAATATCCCGGGGTCCGCATAGTGTCTCTGTCTGTCACATCCCTCAGGGCAGTCGTCACCTCCCCCAATACCACCCCAGCAGCGGGCAGTCCCAGACCATGTGCATAAAGTCGGCATTGTCGAGGTTGCATCGTGGGCAGGCCGACCTAGCTCCAAAATATTCATTTATCTTATGTGGCGTGAGGTATGCCCTGTGGAGAATGAAAAAATGAATGAGTTGGAAGCGTGCATTCCTGGAGCTTTTCCATGCCCTCTCCACTATTGCATCCCAAGGCTTCTCCCCAAGGTGCACCCCAAGATCTGTCTCCCACTTGAGTCGCAAGCTCTCCAATGGGCTCCTCACCTCCTGGGTAAGTCGTCCGTATAGGCAGGTAACCGCCTTAACCGTCCCAGCCGCTAAGACCACATATTGACACGGCAAGAACACCGGGGGTTCTGCCAAGCCCGCCCCCCAGTGTTTACGGACAGCTGCCGTCAGGGCCGCGTGTAACAGGAAGTCCCCTCTAGGGATATCATACCTCTCTATCAAATCATTAAAGGGTAGCAAGGTGTCAGATTCATATAAGTCCCCAATCGTGGTGATCCCCGCCTCCTCCCAGGCCCTCAACCCCTGCCAGTCCCCACCGTGGGGCAAGACCTCGCAAACCGACAGAGGAATATCAGGCGCGTACGGGGGTGTGGTAAGTGTGTTCACTATTTTATACAATAGTTGTTTTATTGTCGGGGCATACCGCTTTATGGAATTTTAGAGAGATAATGTTCTTTGGCTCATGATATGTATTCGAGAATGTTGTGATGTGGTCATTATCCTGCTGGCTGCTACCTGCACCTGTCGTGGGTCATCAGCTCGGAAATAAAGCTATTTTCATTGTCATTGAAAATACCCATGCTTCCTGAATTCATTTCCGATCCCCATGCTACATAAATTGGCGACGATCTGGGATTCTTTTTGGATTGCTGATTCCGGACCCACCGACCAACTTCAATTTTCCTGCACTCACTACTACGGATCTTTATGCCGATTCTGATACAGTTGGAATTACAGAAAATCCTGTTTCTCTGACACCTACGAGGGATTCGTGAGTCAGTTTATACTTGTTCAACATTTTTTCGGACTTTACCTGGTCTGGCTTTTACTGTTCACTTAACTGAACTCCACTTTCCTCTTTGTCAGTTGACCGCACCCTCTCTTTCCATTTGAACTGGAGCCTCGTGCCAACTGGAGACTCGTGCCATCATTGTTTCTGCATCCAACTGTGAGCGTGCTTCACGCGCTCCATATTTCTTAGAAACCATCGTTTCAACACGCTCCACGTCATACGCAGAGCACGTTTTTGACGTTTTGGCAGCCATATTAGAAAGTTGGGATATCCCTGCTTCATTTCTATAGGACAGACGATCTTCAACTTCATCGATCTTCGTTTTTTTTTGTTTTTTTTGTTTAACTGCACCTCCCTAACCACTCCGTTATTTCACTGCTCCTTTACTTCGAAGTGCCATCGCTTCACTTTTAAACAGTGGCAATTTTTTAGAGTGGCAGTTTCTACAATTCAAGTAAGGATTTATATATATATTTTTTTGTTGTTGTCATCCCTCATTATGTCTAACTCAAACAATATTCTACCTCCACCTCCCTTTTTACAAGTACCAGGTAAACCTACTACACCTTGGCACAAATGGTTGAGGGTATTTTCTAATTACCTAGAGGCAATTGATGCCATTGATTACTCACCATCCAGGAAAAGAGCCATTCTGTTTAATAATCTGGGAACAGCCGGTCAACAATTATTTGATAACTTACCTTTTGTGTCTGCAATTTCCAGCGATGACAATTGGGATGTGTATAGCGAAGCACTTGCACTTTTAGGAAAGCAATACAAGGATGAACCATCAGTCATGGTAGAACGTCATGTGTTCTTTAAACGGAAACAAAAACAGGAGGAATCTATTGAGGATTATTTGGCTACTTTACGTGTTCTTGCTGCCAAATGTGAGTTCGGGACCAATCTGGACGTTTCACTACGAGATCAACTTGTGTTCAACTGTTACAACAAGAAAATACAAGAGCGTATTCTCACTTGTAAAAATCCCACTTTGGATGAAGTTATGGGAATTGCTAGGAGTATTGAATGTTCAGTTATTTCATCCAAAATTCTAACTGAAGATGCTAGTTCTAATCCCATAGTTTCTCCGAGCACAAGTGTCATGGCTGTTTCTTCAAATAGTGTGAACGAACCTGATGTTAATTTAATTGCTTCTCGTTTTAGAAACAAAAGAACAGTTGAACGAAAAGATAATGTATTTTGTTACAGGTGTGGCTCAAGATTCCATGTAGGCAACTTTCCCAATTGTCCTGCCATAGGTAAACGATGCATTAACTGCAAGAAAGTTGGGCACTTTAATACTGTTTGTAAAGCAGTTAGGCACAAAACCAAAGTCAGTCAAATTAGCACTGAAGATGAGGCGATTTGTGATGCGTTAAATGTCGTTTCTCTTTCTGTTGAAGTTAACATGTTGTATGATAAAGTGATCAAAGGACCAATATGTGAAGTACTTATTGGTTCTATATCACTACATATTACTGCGGATTCTGGTTCGCCAATTACGATCTTAGCAGACAAGACGTTTTACAAATTATGGAATAATACTGTATTGTCTCCCACTGATGTTAATCCCAAAGCATTCGGGAGTACGATATTATTATGTGTGGGTATTTTTCTGACACTATCAGATTTAAAGATAGGGAAATTCATACTAAGATATATGTCGCACAAAAAGAGATATTCTTGGATGGCGTGGCCAAGCTGGTCTTGGTATTTTACTGAGACCTGGGCATCCTGAGCCAGTGGTTCTCGGTGATATACCCATACTTGCAGTAACTGGAGTTCAATCGCAAGATTCCTCTTTACTCCATTTGTTAGATAAATATAATACTGTATTTAATGAGAAGATTGGTCTGGTCAAAGGTTTTGAACATTCTATAAAATTGAAAGAAAATGCTGTTCCTATCATTCAAAAAGTAAGACATGTACCTCTCTCAGTGAGAGAAGATTTAAAGAATCATCTTGCTTCATTGTGTTCACAAGACATTATTTGTCCCATTGAGTCTTCCGAATGGGTTTCGGCTGCAGTAGTTGCACGCAAATCCTCAGGAGACATCCGTCTCTGTGCGGATTTGAGAGTGTTAAATCGCAATATCGTAGTAGATTGCCATCCCTTGCCTCGTATTCATGATATGCTAGCAAAAATTGGGCATAGCAAATTCTTTTCCACCATAGATTTGCGCTCTGCGTATCATCAAGTTCCATTGTCTGTAAAGTCTCAACCCTTGACAACTTTTGTTACACCATTTGGTGTTTACATGTACAAAAGACTTCCGTTTGGGCTGGCATCAGCTGCTAGTATATGTCAGAGGTTAATGGACCAATTTTTTGATGACATTCCCGGCATTCAGGCATTCCAGGATGACATATTAGTACATTCTGAGTCTATTGAACAACATTACATTCTTTTAGAAAGAGTTTTAAACACCTTACAGACACATGGTATGACTGTTAATGTAAAGAAATGCAATTTTCTCACTCAAGAAGTGGATTATCTTGGTCACAACATTTCTAGTGTTGGTATTAAGCCCAAGACCTCCTTGCTTGATGCTATCAAGAATGCTCCCATCCCTCTAGACAAGGACTCCTTGAGAGCGTTCCTTGGATTAAGTGAATATTATGCTCGTTTTGTTCAAGGTTATGCTTTGCAAGTGCAACCTCTAAGAAATTTGCTTAAAAAACATGCTAAATTCCTTTGGTCTGAGGACACTCAAGCTGCTTTTACCTCTGTTAAAAATGTAATTATCAATGCTCCCGCCATCAAATCCTTCACACATGGTGTTGAAAGCACTATTACTGTGGATGCCAGTGCTAAGGGTCTGGGTGCTGTTCTTAGTCAAATTGTGAATGGACAGGAATGCACCATTGCTTTTGCATCTCGCACTCTCAGTTCGGCTGAACAGAATTACAGTACCATCGAGCGTGAGGCGTTAGCGTGTACCTGGTCAGTTGAAAAGTTCAGAATGTACATTTGGGGGACTAAATTCCAACTTTACACTGATCACAAACCTCTGATGTATATGTTGGGAGATAGTTCTTCAAACAAAGCTTCTTCGCGACTCATAAGATTACTTGCTAGAATGCAAGAATTTAATTTTGACATCAAATATATACCAGGAGGTAAAAACGTACGGGCTGATTGTCTTTCACGTCTACCTTTACCTGGAGTTGATGACACGGTCAGAAGTGAGTGTGATTTTGAATGTGTTTTTTCTGTCGAGGATGTAGTTCATAACACAAAAATTACCCAAGAACAATGGTGTCGCGCATTTAAAACTGATGACTCCATGCAAAATATTAAAAAGTTTTTAGTCAAAGGTTGGCCACAGGACAGAAATATTACCCTAGAGGAAAGGAGTTTTGCCCAAGTTGCTCCGGAATTATCCTTTTCTAATGGGATTTTATCAAGACAGGACAAGTTTGTTCCTCCCAAGGGGCTAAGAGATATTATAATTTCCTTAGCTCATGAGGGACACTTAGGGATCACGGCTACCACAAATAAAATCAAACAAACTTATTGGTGGCCCGGTATAGATAGCCAAGTTAAAAGTCACATTGACCAATGTCCGCAATGCCTGTGTTCTGACAAGCATTGGAAAACTTCTAGTGCACCCCTTTGCCCTGTCCAATGGCCTAGTGGCGCTTGGCAAAAGATCAGTCTTGATTTTGCGGGTCCTTTTTCTGTTTTCGGTAAGGACAAGAAATTTCTTATTGTTGCTGTAGATTATTTCTCAAAATGGATCTATTTTGCTTTTGTTAAAAATGCTGATGCCAAATCAGTTGTACTGTTTTTACAACGCATATTTTGTATTGAGGGCACTCCCAAAGAAATAATTACTGATAATGGTTTCCATTTCATTGCACAGGAAGTAAATTTGTTTCTCACTAAACTTGATGTGAAGCATATTTTAGTTCCTCTTTATAGTCCATCTTCCAATGGTCTGGTGGAACGTGCCAATCGCCTGCTTAAAGAAGGTGTCCAGACTGCTGTTAATAATGGTTTGGACATCGCAACCTTTTTGTTTAAAAAAGTATGGAATTACAATACAACACCCCATAGTACCACTGGTGTATCTCCGTATGTCTTACTTCGGGGTCGCTCTCCTATCTCCAAACTTAATCCCGCATGGTTAATGGACAAGTGTACTCATCCTGCTCTTGACCTGAAGAAGGTCAGTGTAGGAGAGTAGGATCTGCCTCTTATGTTGCCCCCACTTTTTTTCTGATGTTTACACTGGTTTCTGGCTATAGTCAGGCTGGGACCCTGCTAATCAGGGCCCCAGCCTCTCTGTTCTCTCTAAACGATTTGGAGTGCACTCTAGGTGCACTAGTGATTGGATACTGTGGTACCTTATGAGTCCCTAGTAAATGGTACCCTAGGTACCAAGGGCATAGGTACTTCACAGGCCTACCAGGGGCTGCAGCATGTCTTATGCCACCCCTGGGAAGCAGACTAAATCTGACACCACAGGCCTGCTACTGCAGCCTGAGTGAGGAAGTGCTAGCACCCCTCACTGAGATATAGGTTCCCTATATCTCTCCTGCACACACATATAACCCTATCAGTCACCCCTAAGGCAGGCCCTATCAATCCTGAGGGCAGGGTGCTTGGCTTCTATGTGAGGGGGTGCCTCTGCCTGAGCAGGGCCCCTCTGAAGCTCTCAGAGTCCATTCTCTGGTGCTGTTTGTGGATGCGGTTAAACCATATACTTTTAAGTGCATTATATAATCGCGGTAAAATGCTAACTTTGGAATGGCTGCATCGAAACATGTCGTGTTTGGTGTCAAACACCTTGGAATACTACCCCCCCCCCCGCCAGTCCTGGCGGGGGGGGGTAGCATTCCACCCTTCTAGAGGGGTAGACATGTACCTACTGTGGAAACGCGGTAGAATCCGACAGAGCCCTGGCATCACAAAATGGATGCCACCAGTCACAGACACTGGGCTGCCCTCCTGCTGATGACCAACACTCGCAGTGGAGGAAGCCCAACAATAGATATCCTGTCCCAAGGGGTGTGACCACCTCCCAGACAGGGTTTAGTGTATTGGGGCTGGGTGGGTGCACTCTTAGAGTGCTTTGAAGTCCTGCACTGGGGGAGCAGAAGGCTCCTCTGTGCATATGCCAGTTCAAACCGGCTCAGGGGCTACCTGTCCCTGCTCCGGCGCGAAACTGGACAACGGGAAGTGGGTGTAGCCACCCACTCCCTGACCCTCCCATAGGTAGGGTCATAGAGCTAGTCCCTCCCCTTCTTTTAGTATAAGAGGGGGAACCTGTGCATTGCACCCTAGATTTCCCTGGACGACGCTCTACAAGAAGAATCCCGGACCTTCGACGTTCCACTACCTTTGGAAGACAGAAGAATCTCCCTTGGAGTCAAGGAGTGACTCCCCTGCTTGGCAGGCACCAAAAACTACAAACGACGGTCGCAAACTACGCCGCTCCCGCCGGAGTCCGAAGTCCCTGCAGCCCAAGAAGTGGATTTCCTGACTTCTCAAAGCCCATCGTGAGTCCCCAGCGAAGCTGAGGCCAGTGGACCCCAAGAGTAATGAGGAACCGCGACCCCTGGGTACCGTACACTATTGTCGAGTGCAACCCCTCACAACGTTCCACGAACTTGTGCTTTGGACCACGTGTGGTCCCAGCCTCCAGCAGAAATCCCTCCTAAGATCAGCGGCCTACCACGTCCCGAGTGACCGTGGGTCCCTGTGAGAGAATCCTCCCAAGGCGTCTTCGCGACCCCTTGCCAGCCGGCTTATGGGTCCCCAGAAGACTTTCCAAAGAAACCAAAGGGCTCCCCTGGTTGCTCCAGGCCTGCCCTGACTTACCCTCGCTGGGTGAGTTCCACAGACCTTGCTGGTCTGCGCCATCGCCTCTTCACACTTTCCCCAAGACTTGCGGTTACCAAGGCTTGTTGGCTCCGATCGAGTTGCCGACACCGCAGTAAGCCGTAAACATCGTGGGACATGCCGAATCCAGCTCCTGGTCATCGTCGACGCCTCCTGGACCTCGTGGCTGAAGAGTCAAGGCAACCGTGAACGACCTGAACCCTGCGACGACGGTGGGCATTCATCTTCCTTGCCCCGAGTCACTGCCAAGTGACTTTGAACACTGTCCCCTCTGCTTTCAGGTCATCCTTCCACCGAATCCAGGCTTGGATTCCACCGGACACTTCTTCACACCATCACAAGCAGCAAGTCTTCTTTGATCGCCATTGAAAACGACGCCGCGACCCGACACCAAAGGACACCTGTGCACCCGGCTTCCCTGGGTGAGGTAACTCCAGCACTACGGTGCTCCTGTGGGTGTGGGCCCTTGAACTACTTACCCTGTAAGTGACTTGCTTGTAGGTTCACCAGAAGTATCCTAAAACTCTTACTTTCCCCGTGCGATTCTCGCACTGACTCGTACCTGGTTCGCGTCTGTGTTAGACACACCGCGTCCGACTCCCTTACAAATCCTATCTGTAGAGCGAATCCTTCGACTCGTACTGAGTCCGATCGGTGTGTTCGCCTCGAACACGCAAGGGACCTTGAACATTGATATCTCAATCGCGTCTGAGTGCATAGACTCGTACAGGATTCGCATCGGTGCCAGGTCACCGCGTCCGTCCCCTGTGGGTCTCCTACAACTACCTGGGGTGGTTATTGGGGGTCCCTCGATTCTAGATGCCCTAGACCTAGGTCTAGCAAACTAAGATTGTAATATTCAATTGTGCTAAACTTATCCTGATAATATTTGACTTGTACATATGTTCCTATCCTCTAATCTCATAAAGAGATTAGTAGAGAGTGTTTATTAATAAATACATATATATTTGATATATACCTGTGTGGTGTCTTTTCATTTGGTGATTCAAGAGATTGTGTGGTAAAACAAGCTGCTTTACATTCCTTCAAGACTTAGCCTGAAGGCTGCTCTCCACAGCTACCACTAGGATAGCTTTCTATAAAGGTTGTCTTAAACCTATCTACCATAAGAGTCCAATTGTTCTGGTGCAAGGTGTCCACTTTAATTAGTGAACAGCATATACCAGGCCAACTTCTCACAGTCAGACAAATGGTTAAGCAGAAACAAGATGCTTATAAATGTAACTATGATAATCGCATGCATGTTAAACACAAGGTGTTGAGTCCTGGAGATTGGGTTCTTATTAAAAAACCCATTAGAGTTTCAAAAGGACAGTCTAAATTTTCTTCTCCTGCTCTTGTATTAAAGGTTTCTAGAATGGCAGTATTGCTTCAAGACAGGGGATGGTGGAACTTAAATGCTGTAGTCAAAATTACATCTGAACAAGCAGCTATTATTCATAAAACTAGAGTTGATAAAAGTGATAACTCTGATGACAACTGGTACGGAGTTGGTGATTTGACTACTCCAGTTGTCATTGATTCTTCTGATTCTTCAAATTCTTGTCAAGGTGATTGTGTTTCTGGTAATCCCACCTCTGTGTTACATTCACTTCCTATTTTGCCTGTTAGAGGGGAGGGTGATGGGGTAGGTTTGGCTAGTAGGAGCAGTGGCAGAGTTAGAACTGTTCCTGTTCGGTTAAGAGATTATGGGGCAGATGTATCAAGGATTGCATTTGCGATTCCTTAATAGCGAATTTTAGCGAATTGCTATTAAGGAATCGCAAAATGCTATGTATGTAGGAATCGCAATAATAATTGCGATTCCTTAATATTCCTTAATTGCGAATTGCAAATTGCGATTCGCAATTAAGGAATACCTTCCCATTCATTCCTATGGGCGTAGAGGCCCATAGGAATGAATGGGAAGACATTCTCAATTTGCGAATCGCAATTAGAGAATCGCAAATTGAGAATGCAATTTTAAGGGTGCCAGGGTGTCCTTTTGACACCCTGTTGCACCCCTGAAATATGTATGTGTGCGCCACATGGTACTTTGAAAAATGCTAAAAAGTGCATTTTTCAAAGAAATCGCATATTACCACCAACTTGAAGTTGGTGGTAATTTGCGATTCCTTAAGGCCAAATTGCACTTTTTTGGTGCTTCTTACATTGGATTTAAGGAATCGCAATTTGCGATTCCTTAAATGCAATCGCAAAATAGGGAATCGCAAATTTTGCGATTCCTTATTTTGCGAGGCAGTTTTGCCTTAATACATACCACTAAGCAAAATGCGTTCGCAAACGCCGGAATTCTGCGAATTTCAGCGTTTGCGAACGCAATTTTGCTTGATACATCTGGCCCTATGTTGTCTAACTTTTCCATAGTGCTTACAGTAATTAATTCATTAAGTTTTTTTTCTTTTGTATATTTTCTTCATTTAGATAGAAAGGGGGATGTGTGGTAAGTGTGTTCACTATTTTATACAATAGTTGTTTTATTGTCGGGGCATACCGCTTCATGGAATTTTAGAGAGATAAGGTTCTTTGGCTCATGATATGTATTCGAGAATGTTGTGATGTGGTCATTATCCTGCTGGCTGCTACCTGCACCTGTCGTGGGTCATCAGCTCGGAAATAAAGCTATTTTCATTGTCATTGAAAATACCCATGCTTCCTGAATTCATTTCCGATCCCCATGCTACAGGGGGTCCCCGCCCGACTCTCCTATGAACCCGGTTCCAGCACTGGCGCATCGCCCATAGATCCCCTGGAACTTCTCCTTCCCTCAAAGGAAGGTGTAATAGCACCCGAGAGAGCTGATGCAACTCCGGGTCTGTGCCGCCTCGGGCCTCCTCGGCTCGAAGCCTGCCAGCCATCCATTTCGTGAACCACTGCAATTGCGCTGCATGATAATAGGCCTCAAAATCAGGCACTGCAAACCCCCCCTCTCGCCTAGGCCGCATCATAGTAGTTAGCGCTACCCTACGTCTCCCTGAGCCCCACAAAAATCCCGTAGTCATGGTATTGAGTTGCATGAAAAATCTCCGCGGAATCCAGAGCAGTAAGGAGCCGAAATAATAAAGCAAATGCGGCAGCGTGACCATTTTTAACAGAGCCACCCTTCCTGCCACCGAGAGCGGCAAGGATCCCCAGAACTCAAAATTACTCTTGGTGGTTCGGATCGCCCGTGCGACATTACCCTCCAATAGATCGGCAGCCTCATGATAGATGCGGACACCCAGGTAGGGGAGGCATCTACTCTCCCACTTAACATCCAGAACATCTGGCGGGCAGGCCCTACCGCTCAAGACAGGAAACAGACATGTCTTGTTCCAATTAACCCGCAACCCCGCTTCTCTCTCTAGCCGGGAGAGCAGGCTCTTGGCGGCCCGCAAGTCCACCTCCGAGTTAGCAAGAAACATCAGGAGGTCGTCAGCATATAATGCTATAAATTGGGGCTGGCCCCTCTGAATCAACCCCTGATAGTACCCTCCCGAGCGCGCATGCGCAGCCAATGGTTCCACCGCCAGTGCAAACAGGAGGGGAGACAGGGGGCAACCCTGCCTCGTCCCCCGGGCCACACCGCAGGTCGCCGATATCACGCCCCCCGTACGCACCCTGGCAGTAGAGTCTTGGTATAAGATCGCCGTCCAGGCCACAAACCCCTCTCCCAGGCCAAAGGCCCGTAGGACTCTAAAAAGGTAGGGCCATTCTAAATTGTCGAAGGCTTTCTCTATGTCTATCGACAGAATACACGCCTCGCCACCCGCAGGGGCGGAGTCGTCCAATATCCGAATCAGGCGCCGTATATTCATAGCCGTGTTCCGCGTCGGGATAAAACCTGCTTGGTCAACGTGCACTAGCGCCGTCATGTGGACCATCAAACGACTGGCTAAGATGCGACTCAATATTTTGTAGTCGAGGTTGAGCATAGCAAGAGGACGATATGCAGTATGGTCCCATGGAGGCTTATCCGGCTTTAGGAGTGGCACTATCACTGCCTCCCGTGTAGAAACGGGCAAGCACCCAGCTCACCGTGAGCTATTATACAAGGTCAGTAATCGAGGGGCCAGTGTCTCCACATACGTGGCATAAAACTCAACCGGGAGCCCATCAGTGCCCGGGGTTTTATTCCTGGCCATGTGCTTGATGGCTGCCCTAATCTCCCCAAGGTCCACATCTTGGCCCAATGCCATCGCCGCTTCTGCATCAATCTGTGGGAGTTCAATCTCCCCTAAGAATCCCTCATCTGGCAAAACTAACGGATCTAGCTGGCTCTGGTACAATGTAGTGTAATAGTTCAGGAACTGTGTATTGATGTCCTGCTGCCCATAATAGGTCGTGCCATCCCCCCCTCGCAATTCCAGGATTGATGTCCCCCTGTGCGCTGGGTTAGCCAGCCAGGCCAATAGGGCCCCAGATTTATCCCGCTCCGCGTGTGCCCTAGTCTCATAGGCCCTACAATCAAAGCATCTCAACCTCTCTACCTGCGTCGCAAGCTCTTCCTTAGCTTCCAAGAGCTCTTCCTGTTTGTCAGCTCTCCCCGGCCTATCCTTTTCAACCTCCCGGAGCCGCTCTTCTGCTGTTCGCACGTCAGTTAGCAGCACTTTACGAACGCCCACCGCTTCACTAATGCAACGGCCCCTTATGACAACTTTGAAAGCATCCCATTCAACATGGGGGTGGTGGCTGTGCCGGTATTAACCGCGAAATATTCCTCTATGGCATTGCCTATGGACGCCTTAAAGACCGGGTCCTCCAAAGTCTCCGGCCGAAGGCGCCAGCTGGGTATCGTAGGCCTAATCCTCATCCAGTTCAGGGCTATTAACAACGGGTTATGATCAGATATTGTTCTGGATAAGTACTCACTAGAGGTAACCCCCCCCTGTACATCCGGGGAGCAAAGGATAGCATCCAGTCTAACATGCAGCTCGTGAAGGGCCGAGAAGTAAGAATAATCCTTTTGCGTCGGATGATGGGTCCTCCAGGTGTCCGTCAGTCCCCACTGTCGCTGCCATTCTCTGCGGGCTTCCGCAACTCTATGGGTAGGGGCATCAGGAAGTGGCGGGTGCGATCTATCAAGAAGGACATCCGTTATACTATTGAAGTCCCCCCCAGGAGGACCGGTCCAGTCAGGGCCTGCGCCAAAGTCCGCGAGAGCCGAGCCAGAAATGCAGGTTGGTCAATGTTTGGGGCATAGATACTCCCTATAGTGATGTCACGACCATCTAGTAGCCCCATCACCACCACATATCTGCCCTCCGGGTCTATGAGTTGCCTAACGCACTGAAAGGGGACCCCCGCCCGCACCCAGACTAACGTCCCCCGGGCAAAGGCAGAGTATGTGGTATGAAACACCTGTCCTCTCCAGCGGCGCTGCAACGCTGCCCCCTCCTGACGCGTGAGATGGGTCTCCTGTAATAATGCAATTTGTACCCCCCTTCGAGTGAGATAAGCATGAATTTTGTGTCGGCGGGTCATGGTGTGCATCCCCCTAACATTCCAAGTCATACATTTAAAACCTACGGTGGAACCCAGAAAGTAATCCCCAGGCCTCTCCAGCATAGTATTCCCCCAGCGACATGCCTGCCCCAAAACTCAACCCAGAATCCCCCGATAAAAAACAAACCCCAACTCCCACATCCCAGGACAGGCGCACACAAACAAGTCCCCATCCAAACAAAAGCACTCAAACAGCAAATCATGGGGGTGGCAGAACGCAATCTAACTCTGTTAGGTCCAGAGCCCTCCCGGCCCTCCCTCATATGTCCATACGACACATGGGAGCCCCTAGCATATGGTTACTGCATCTGCCGATTACAAGCCCACCCAACCAGCAGAATCCACCCCTCTGCAAACAACCGCAATCAGCCCCTTTAACACGGTACTTGTAGTGTGTTCAGCCAATCATGCCATCTGCCGTCTGCGGGGTGACATCCGGGAGGTCTACGTCCAAGAACCCCGGTACACTACTCGTCCCCGGGCTTCCAGACCTCTCCACCTCCAGATCTGTGCCGTTGCTGGCTGGGCTCACCGAGCCCCGACTAATCTCTGCTACTGCTCGAACTGCTCTGGAGCGCTCTTGACTTCGGTCCACAGGCGACGGGGATCTCCGCGAAGGCAAGGCAGGGGACTTCCGCCCCCGGGGCGACCCCAGAGTCAGAGAGCACGGTCCACCAGTGCCGCGCGTGTCCAGCCAGTCCCAGGCATCCTGTGGAGCAAGGAAGAACCGTGTTTCCCCATCTGCAGACACCCGGAGCCGAGCCGGGAACAGCATGGCGTAGGGGAGGTGCAACTGCCTAAGTTTCCGCTTAACTGCCAGGAAGGAAGATCTCTGCCGCTGCACCTCCCTAGTATAGTCGGGAAAGATCATTACCTTGCTGTTTCCAATCTGGAGAGATTGCTTCTCACGGGCCTGTTGCAGGAGATGATCTCGGTCTCGATAATGTAGCAGCCGCACCACAAACGGGCGTGGGGGAGCGCCGGGGTTAGGCAGCCGGGCCGGGACCCTGTGGGCGCGCTCCAGGGCATAAAAGGAGGAAAGGCCCTCCGGGGCCACCTCCGTTCGAAGCCAGGCTTCCTGGAACTGGACGGCATCATCCCCCTCCTCTCGCTCCGGCACTCCCACTATACGAAGGTTGTTCCTTCGTGAGCGGCTTTCGCTGTCCTCGGCCCTCATCTCCAGCACTTTAACTCTAGCTGCCATTGCGCTCAGGTCATGCTGCAGAGTATTAACTTTGTCCGGAATGTCCTTTACAGCGTTCTCATTAGTAACCACCCGCTCTTTGAGCTTCCGGTGATCGTCTTTTAAGAGAGTGAGATCACTCCCAATGGCATCAATTTTTGCCTCTAAGGCTGTCCTGGAGGAGGTGATGGCTTTCATGATGTCAGCCAGAGTAGGATCTTCCAGCGTTCTCTCCTCCCGGTTCCCCACTGCACCATCCTCCTCATCCGTGGGGTGATCCGGGTCATCGACTCGGAGGACCTCGAACCCCTTCCGTTTAGATGTGCGGCCCATCGCAATACAGAGGCCGGAGGCAGCAACCAACCTCAGCCCCCGCGCGTGCTATCGGGCGCCCCGTTCAGCGTCCTGGTCTGTCCCTCCCGGCAGCCGCGTTCAACTCCGGACCTCCGACGTTCTCCTGGACCTCCACTACGGTGAAGGGTCATGGAATTCAGGTTGTGTGTGTGCACGTGGGTCAACCGGCACAGGAATACACTCCACACCAAGCCGTCAGCACCCAGTGTCTTGCAAGGGACCAAAGGCCAGCGAGGCCGCCCGCGCCACCAGAGCACCCCTCTGCTCCTCCACACTGCACAGTCAAGCCGAGGTCCACCAGTTCCCCCCCTGTTTCCGCTCAGGGCCTCCACCAGCCGGGGTCAAGGATCGCAGTTCCACAGCGAGTCCAGGGGCTCACCCGTGTGCCCTCATATTGTGCCTGTCACAGCCAGGGTTTTCAGCTAGCCCCAGAGCGCAGGGCGCCACTGCAATCAGGGCAAGCTTCCTTCTAGCCTCTCACCGAGTTCATGGGGCTCCGCCCCTTCCTTTCCCGCACAGTTCACCCCACGTCGGTCACAAACGCCATTCAGTCCTCGGCGCTCTATGGGGCTATGGGCAGCAGTGCTGATCGCCCCCTCCTCACCTGCACCCGGTGTACTCCGGTGCCGCGATGAGCCTCCGTCTGCGCCAGCCTGAGGGGCCCCCTCTCAGTACTAACAAGGCCTCGCTCTGCCACTGCCAAGGTCCACAGAACGGAGCGCACCCCCTTCACGCTCAACTCCCTCAGCACCGCTATCCGAGGGCCAGGCACAAGCGGGGTGAACGTCCCACCGGTGGTCCGGTGTCACTTCAGGTGCTGCTCCCCGTGCCACCACCAATCCACAGGCGCCCTGCAGCTTCCTGCTCCCGATCACTTCTAGTCCTCTGGGAGGCTAGCCGGGCCCGGAATCAGCTCACCCCTCTCGTCGCTTCGTCGCTGCCAGCACCAGGAGGGCCCCCCAGGCACCAGACCCCCGTTTCAGGGACAAGGATCACCAGTGCCACTCCTCGTCCCCCGGCACTCGCTCATTCACCGACCCTCGCACTCGGCAAACAGAGCCGCCATTTTAGGGCCGGGGCACCATCTCGGATCGGGCGCGTTCCGCAGCAGTCGCCACCTGGTTCCCAGCACTTCCGGGCACCCCCGTCGCCCGGGCAGTTCCAGAGCCCTTTTTTCCCGTCCTCCGGCCGCACTGCCCAACACTCCGGACACGGCCGCTGGCAGATCCCTCACTGCAAAGCCGCGGCCGCTATTTTAGTTCTCCAGCTCCGGGGCCGAGCAGTGCACCAAAGTGAGTTTTAAACCGCACTAGCAGCTCCCGGGTGCCACCGACTCATCTCCAGGGGCAGCAGGCATTCCGGCAGTCTGTGAGCCCCCAGGGACCCCCTCAACTCGTCAGGATACGTTGCTACAGAGGGAGGCCACGGAGAAGCTCCGAGGTCCGCCGCCGCTCACATCGGCATCAAGCCACGCCCTATAGACCCTCTTTCATGTGTATTTAATTTCTTTTATAGTGCTACTCATCCGAAGTTTGTACGGCAGAGTGTCGGAGTGCGTTACATCACACACATCATATAGAGACAATGCGGCACATGCATCAAAGTAGGCTTTTGCGATTCCTTAATTGCGATTATTACGGAATCTCAATAAAGGAATCGCAAAAGCCTATGCATGTAGGAAACGCAAAAAAAATAGCGATTCCCAAACATTCCTTAATTGCGACTCGCAAATTGCGAGTCGCAATTAAGGAATGGCTTCCCATTCATTCCTATGGGCCTATAGGCCCATAGGAATGAATGGGAAATTGCATGCGCAATTTGCGAGTACCCAATTGGTACTCGCAAATTGCGCATGCAATTTCAAGGGTGCCAGGGTGCCAAAAGGACACCCTGTTGCACCCCTGAAATTGATATGTGCACCCATGTTGCGCACACACATGCCCCAAGGGCATGTGTGTGTGTAACCTGGAACTTTGAAAATGCACTTTAGTGCATTTTTCAAAGTTTTCGCTAAATACCATCAGGTTTAAATTATCGGTATTTAGCGGACCCTAGTAGCGAAATCGCTATTTTAAATGCAATCTTGCATTGCATTTAAGGCTTCGCAATTTGCGATTCCTTAAATGCAATCGCAATTTGCGATTTTTGCATTTGGGATGATGCATCCCAAATGCAAAAATACCGGTCTCAAAGGGGCAGATTCTGAGAATCTGCCCGTTTGCGACCGGTTTTTGCCTTGATGCATGTGCCCCAATGACTCATAAATGTGAAAGTCAATGTATAGGAAATGTTACTTAAGACAATGAGGGCTACAAGGTGTAAGATTCAGATGTCATCCATACTGGTAGGCAGTGGCGTAGCGTGGGCAGGGCCACAGGGGCGGTTCCCCGGTCGCAATATTCTTAGGGGTGCAAAATTTGAAAATAAAATAAATTTGTGGTGGAAGGGACTTGAGTCAGGTCGGTGCTGTTGTCTGCAAGTGCAGGTTATATTGTCTTACCTGCCTTTCCCCGCAGAAGGGCTGCACAGAGCCGTGCCCTCACGCATCTCTCATGGCATCGGGGCAGGTGGGAGGCCTGTTCGTGCTGCTTCTCGGTGGCATGGGAGCATCGCCGCCCAGCGGCAAAACAGCAGAACATCTCTTGTGGTACCACGGCGCCGTAAAAATAATTAGTTTCTACTTTTTGTCAGGCAGAAGGAGCATTTAACGCCCAAGTTCCACGCTTGCTGACTGATATCATGTTTCGGTTTGGGATGGCGGGTTGAGTCACCCGGGGTGTGGCATCCATTCATTCTTTCATCCATCATTCAGTCTTTTACCATTCATTCTGTCCTTCAATCTGTGTGCCCATCCATATACAAACCTATTAAACCATTTCCAAACCTATCCATCATCTATCCTTCCATTCACTTCACTTATCCATCCCTCCATCCACCCTTTCACTCATCCATCCATCATCCATCCTTTCACCCCATGCATCCTTTCACTCATCCATCCACACTTCCACACATCCATCCACTCATCCATCCAACCATTTACCCTTTCACCCATCCAGCCACCCTTCACTTACTCATCCATCCATCCATTCACCCACTCAGTCATCCATCCATTCATTCACCATTTCACTCATCCATCCCCATCCATCATTTCTTCCAGCTCTTCACCCTCCCTTTCACTCATCCATCCTCACATCCTTCTTTTCACTCATCCATACAACCATTCGCCAATCCATCCTATCAATCATCCATCCATACTTTAATCTATCCATCCCCCTTTCTCTCTCCAGCCCTCTTTCACTTAGCCATCCCTTCACCCATCCATCTATCCATCCATCCATCCACCCATCCATCCACTCATGACTCCGCCCACTGACCCTAGTACTCATTCATTCTTTCTCTCATCCATCCATCCACCCTTTCACTCACTCGTCCATCCTTACATCCACCCTTTCACTCATCCATCCACCGATTCACTCGCCCATCATCCACCCTTTCACTCATCCATCCATCCTTTCACTCATCCATCCGCCCTTTCACTCATCCATCCGCCCTTTTACCCATCCATCCACCCTTTTACCCATACATCCACCATTCCACCCATGCATCCACCATTCCACCCATACACCTATTTATTTACCCTTTCTCTCATCCATCCTTCCACTCACTCATTTATCTTTTCTCTCATTATCCATCCATTCACCCTTTTACTCATCCATTCATCCTTTCACTAATCAAGCCATTCACCCATTCCTTCACTTACTTACTCACCCACCTTTTTCATTAACTTTGAGCTGAGCCTTTGTCTGCAGAGTTGCAGACAGAAGAGGCCCATCAAGAACTTCACCCTTGCTGTAGTTCCTAAAGCAAGGAGTGGGGTGAGGGAGGGTTCACTATGCCCCTGCACATAGGCAATCTGAAAACTTGGAAGACATGAGTTATGCATGATGCACAGTGCCAGGACGTGTGGTGACTGTGACATGGTGTTGTTTCCAGGGCTTTAAGTGGGTTGAAAACACTTGGGGGTCTATCAAAAGGGCATGTCCGATGTAATTAAGAGGGTGGCTTAAAACACATAAGCTAAAAATCTGTGCTTAGCATAGTGTGCTGCCCGACTGGTATTCTTCTACTTCGGTTATTTTATCCAGATATATAATACATTACACCTACAACAAGCCAGGACTATTGGCTTTGTCAATGGTTGTTAGTTGCATAAAATGAAATAGCAGCAACTATGGCTTCATTGTATATAATATTAAAAATGCTTCAGTTCTAAAATGCTGAGACTGTGAAAGACCCATAACCCCTTCTTTTTAACTTCTTTCGCTGGCTTCTTTTCATGAACTGGATTCTGTACATTTCTTCCATCTGATGAGGTGCAACATTTTTTTTTATGTTCGGTTAAAACAGAATGCCCTGCCCTAGACCGAGCAGGAGGAGGCCACCACATGCTTCAACAGCCCAGACTGGCCCATTGTCATTCTGTATGTGACAATCATCAGCCGCAGACAGAATGACAATGGGCGGCTGGGGCTGCTCTTGTGCTCAGAGGATAAGTGCGAGGCGGCTCAATCAGGGAGTTGAGGCTTCTAGCAGGGGAACAGCGCTGCTCCCTGCAATGCCCAAAATTACGGACAAAAGGCGTCCGTAAAAGGGATCATCACAGACAACGGACGTGAGATCCAAATCACGGACGGTCCGTGAAATTTACGGACGATTGGTCACCCTAAGGTAAGCGCGGTGAGGCGGGGCAGAGCGCAATGGGGGGGGAAGCAGACAGACGAAGGAATAGTTATTATTTATTTATTTAATTATACCTATTATGTCGCCTGTTGACTTCCTCTCCTCCCACCCTGCCCCGCCCCACCCACCACCCCACCGCGTTTACATGTGCTGGCCGCCGCTGCTGGAAACGCTTGCCAGCTGCTTTTGTTTCTGGGGGCCGATATTGCAGCATCGCTGCAAAACCGGTCCCACCTAACAAAACCAGCCCCCACCTCTGTAAAACCGGCCCCTAGTGAAAAAACAGCCCCCACTGCTACAAAACCAGCCCCCACCCTATCCGTCTCCCGTGGAAACGCCTGATGCCCGCTATGGCTAGTCCGGCCCTGACCATGGTCCATGAGTGTGGAGCTCTGCAGGAATAAGAAAGAGCTCAACAGGATTGTGAAGAATTCTACAACCATAAGACAGGGGTCCCTACAGCCAGAGAAGACCCCAGACATAAATATGAAGGGCTCTAAGGTACGGAACTGGAGGCTGAGGCTCCGGAGATGGACAGCCTTCCACCCTGGCCTAGAGAAGGAAAACACTACTGTCATTCGCAAGAGGACCACAAGAGGGCACCAGATTCTTGTTCTTGGAAAGGTCGCTTATTTATTTATTTTGGATTTTTATACATATCAGAGGACTTTACATGAGCAGTTGCATTACAGACAACACATTCTTTTTTTTTTGTTAGGCACAGGGCGATTACGTGATTTGCCCAGAATCACAGGATGTTGTGTGTCCCTGCCGAGGCACTGAGGTCGACAGCTCTAGCCGTTAGGACACACAAACATTACCCAAAGGTGCCAGAGCGCTTTACATTAGACCAGAGGTCTTCAAACTTTTGGATGCCGAGACCCCCCTGTCAACATTTTGAGGCGTAAGGACCCCCTCCTGACAAAAATTTCTAAACCTGTAGGCAGGGCTACTGGAATTATGAGGCAGGTGAGGACCAAATTACGTGACAGGCTTGACTAAATTGTGTGGGAAGAAAAGGTAAATGATGTTATGTGATGCCGCGTACACAGTAACACTGAGGAAAGATTTCACCCCATCAGTACCAGTGTATAACCAAAATACAGCAATTAACATCAGAAAGATTTCTAGTCAACCTTTGTGAAGGGCCTTCCACTCCGCAGGAATACGTGCTGCCACATTAGAAGCTCACTTGGCCCTGGCCGGGAGAAGCAGGGGTCCCTTAAAACCCTGGCGGTTTTGTGCAGAGTTAAGCAGTTTACCCATGCAGCTTTCCTCTCACCCCTCCCTTCCATCCCTCTGTCCTCTCCTAACCCCGGATCCCTATCTCACTTTGCAGGCCATTTTATTTCACCCCTTTTTACAACTTCTGAACTCTCCCCATTCAACCTCTCACTTCACCTTTAACACTCCCAGCCAGGGCTGGTCCTAACACTGGTCGCACACGGTGCAACAGTCTTTTTGGCGCCCACCCCCGTTTCCTCCTTTTCCATGAATTCCTTCACTGCCATTCACCAACAATTCACCTCATCTCTCTATAGCACCTTTCTGACAAACATTTCATTTTTTTATAGCGCTACTCATAGTTTACTCACACTCATTTCTGTGATCTGCATGGTACATATTCTTTGTAGCAGGAACGTTAACCCTCTGCACTGTGTGGGTGACAAGAGTGCCCATGTGAGTGCACGGTGAGCGATGCAACAGTGTGAGAGTAGGGTAAGAGGAGTGACTGCAGGGTGAGTGAGGTGGCTTATGAATTTAGGTGCGGATGCAAGTTCAGAATGGGACGAATGAGTGTATGATTACTGATGGGATTGTTTGAGTGAGTTGCATATTGAGCAGTGAGGGGGACAGGTGAGTGAAGTGTCACATAAGTGCAGGATGAGTAGTGTACTCGTGTGGCTGCAGGGTGAGGTATAGGATGAACAGCGCAAGTGCATTGTGAGTGCAGAGTGATCACTGTGAGTGCAGGGTGAGCGGGTGAATGGTGTGAGTGCATTGTGATCGCTGTGAATGCAGGGTGAGCGTGAAAGTGAAGGGCGAGAATGACGAGTGAGTTGTCTGAATGCAGAGTGCATTCCCAGACACTTGAAGTAACTCAGCATGTTATGGACGGCGGCGTAGGGTTTAAGATCTAAGTTAAACTATTGCTATTATGTCATTAATCGGGGATCAAGGAAATAAATAATGTGCTGATCCTGCAACAAACTTCCAGTCCTATGGTTAGGGTTGCCAGCAGATTATTTTGATGGCCCAGTCGGTACAAAAATAAGCAGTCACCTAAAGCTGTATTTTAAGCACTTATCTGTGCATACTTCGAACAGCAAATATAAATAGAAAGCACTTTTAATTGTGTTCTAGGGCTGCCTCAATGATCCATGACTGATAATTAAAGAGAACAAAGACAGAAAAGTCACATAACGAATGCATACATACTTTTTTATTTATAAGTCTATTTAGTGTCAAGAGGAGGTCTTTGCAGGCTCTTTAAACAAAACACGGCAGGCATTTTTCTTTTGGCAACACTACTTTATATTCCTTTTCATGAAATGCATTCTCACACTGCAGCAGTAAAGGTAAAATACAAATGTAAGGAATAGGCAGAGTGGGGGCCCAGGGGGTACTGGAACCAGGAAAAAAACGAAGCCTCTGTAACCAGTTTACAAAGGCATGTAAATATGCAAATGGTCTTTAAAGACCTGTGAAAGACTCCAGACACTGCCCAGCTGAGCCCCCAGCAGCTCGACTTGCACTGCAGCAGCCCGGGCTGAGACGCAGGACGGGGGAAGAGGGGGGGCTGAAGCCCTTGGGCCTCGGCAGAAGTGTGACTGGGAAGGCGCGACCCCTTTGCATCGCTCCACGGCCCCCTGGGGGTCGCGCCCCACAGTTTGAAGACCCCTGCATTAGACATATGTCGTTAAATGGATGGTTACGGAGGGTTCAAGAATTACCAAATATAGTATTACATAAGAATTCCAAAATGGTAAATTATAAAAAAGGAAACAAGTTATACAGTAGGTACATGCAGCAGTGAAACATTTGTAAGCCCCTGATGAAGTGGAGGTAGTCTAGTCCTGTGCCAAGAGGTGAGTGAACATGTTCTCAATGGAGAGTTAGCAGCAAGGACTTAGCTAAAGTATCCACGAAGCAGGAGGGTTTTCAGTTCTGTTTAGAAGGTGAGTGACAATGTTCTCACTGAAGGGAAATTGGCTGCAACGTCTTCTCTAAAGCACCATTGAAGGAGAAGGGCTTTCAGATCCCTTTTGAAAGTTGCCGGCGAGGTGGTAGTACGAGGGTTTGGAGGTAGCGAGTTCCAAATTCTGGTTGCACTACCCATGAAGCATTGCACTAGGAGTCATTCCTTTTTAAAGGTCATGGGTTCTAGCAGTAATACTCGGCATTTCGCGATGGTCTAGAACCCGCTGAACGCTTACGTTTGTCCTCCAGGTAACGAGGAGGGCCGTATAGGTGATGCAATGAGCCTTGGACTCAGCCCTGTCTTCATTGGGGAACCAGTGGAGAGAGACCAGCATAGGTGTGATGGCCCCAAAGATGAAGTGTGCTTCTGAGTGTAGGATCTATTTCAGGGGGGTGAGATGGGTTTTGGGGAGACCAGTCAAGAGAGAGTTACAATAGTCAATTTGGGGGAGCACCAATGTATGAGCGAGGGATTTCATATCTTGCGCTGGAATGTAGAGGCGGATTCCCCAAAGTAGACACAGTTGATAGCGCTCATTTCTGGCCATGGTGCTGATCTGAAGTTGCAAGTTGAGCTTCTTCTCTAAGATGACTCCTAGAGATTTCACACTGTCTACAAAGGTGGGTTTACTGTAGGGGAGGCTGAGTGTGTCCATCCAGAATTGTAATGGAAGTGCTAGGGCCTTATTTAGATCTCGGCGGATGAAATACGTCCGCCGTATTACGATCTCCATAGGATATAATGGGATCATAATACTAGTATTCCCCTCTGCCAAGATCTAAATTAGGCCCTTAATTTCGAAGGGGAGATTCGAAAGATGCAAGTTTTGGAAGGATTCCGTTTCAGGTGATGAAAAGTCATCCAGTTCAACAGAGTTTAGGGTGATGGAGAGGTGTGAGATGCTGTTTGGTGAGGGGACCTTTAGATATAGTTGTGTGTCATCTGCATATTAATGATCAAAAATCACTGCTTTCATAAGGAGGCCTCCAAGTGGCTCGATGTACAGGTTGACTAGGGTCAGGGCAAGGATAGACCCTTGTGGCACCCATTGCTCAGCCTCCATTGGTGTTGAGAGACTTTCATCAATTTGTATCCTCTGCATATCAGTCAGTCAGTCAAAAAGCTTTATTTCGGCCTTACAGCCCTAAAAGCACATAAAATATTACAAATACATGTATTCAAAAACATATATAAAAAGAGAGAAAAAGTAATAAATATTGTGTTAAAAAGTATCATCACTTGTACGGGGTTTAAAAATCAACAATGGCCAGCAATGACTAGACGCCCCCTCGTCAATACTTGCTATAGGAATAGTACAACAATCCTCCCAGCAATAAAAAAGTGTCTTACATCATGTTGCAAACAATTGCAATGTTACTGTCATCAATTTATATATTTAAAAGCAGCTATTGACTGATAACCCGAAGGGATTAAAAAGTAAGTAAAGAACATTAAGAATATATAAAACATTTTTAAAAGAGAGGTAGGTGAACAAGCGACCCAGGGGAGGAAGAAAATATGTAAAACAAATTTCGGGCTAGGGGATATTCCCCCTTAAAATAGCCACCTATTTAGTACACACTCTATTGAGGTTCTTCTGAGTTCTTTTTCTTTAGAATGGCCCTACGGATACACCACATCGAATATAAAAACCTGGAGATGGCAAACACGATTAACGGGTCTGTTTCGTGTTTGAGGAGTCTGTAAGCCTCAGTATGGTGTCTGATTCCCAGGTTTCTGCAGAGCTGAAGAACCCATTTAGACCTTGGCCTTTTATAGGCGGGGCAAAAAGGACTGCGTGGAGATCTGTTTCGTCAACTATGTCACACCCAGGGCAGTCTAATTTAGACATTCCCTGCCATTTATTAGTGAGTGCTCGAAGCGGGAGCACCCCATGTCTAAATTGTAGGAACAGTTTCTTCGCAAGCAGTGGTTGAATACTGTCCAATACCAGCTCAAGCTTGTATTGCTGTTTGACCTCTAAAAATTTTGAGGTCAGACTACTGGGATTAATAACTAAATACCAAAACAGTTTCAAACAGGAGGGTCCTAGGGAGAGTTTAAAGACCTGCAAAAGATTTGATCCCCAAACATTAACATATAAAGACAATAGAGAATCCTTGGGTCTGTAAAATTAGAAAGAACAATGATTAAGCCAGAGACTATGCCACACAGAAGAAACTGTGCGAGATTCCCTTTAAAGGACGAAATCCCTCACTCACCAGAAGGTGACATGCTTCATCACATGGGATTCTCCTCTCAAAGGAAAAACCTAGTTCCTTCGAGGGCTACAACCCCCTCTATGAGAGGGAGGAGCTCAGGGATGTTTTTGAATGTCTGATATTCTGGATATTCTAAATCCACAAAGATGAGTAAAATAGTGTGAGCGAGGACGCAGCGCAAAATAAGAAAACTGGTGTAGAGAAAGGTGAAGTTAAAACTAACTAGGGGCGTCCTCTATAAATTTTATTAAGGGGCACCCTCTGCTAGGATTAAAAACAATGGTGCAACAGCGACATAAATGTTTTAGTCGCAATGATGTTTGATGAATAAATGGTCATTGATGGTCGACATGTTTCAGCCTATATGCCCCAAACATCGGGCAAGGCTTTCTTCAGGACCTAAACAATGCTGCTGCCAATACTCAAGTGAAAATACAAATAAAGGATACAAAAACTGAACGTGTTCAGAGCCCCAAATGCTCCGGACGATCAAGAAACCCGCAAAAGCTAGGTAAAGAACTCTACCTCAGCCTGGCAACAGCTCAGGATGAAGGCACCGCTCTATCCGTCGGTACCTCGGGCCCATATAGAGCCGGTTGCAGGTGCCCCTTAATAAAATTTATATAGGACGCCCCTAGTTAGTTTTAACTTCACCTTTCTCTACACCAGTTTTCTTATTTTGCGCTGCGTCCTCGCTCACACTATTTTACTCATCTTTGTGGATTTAGAATATCCAGAATATCAGACATTCAAAAACATCCCTGAGCTCCTCCCTCTCATAGAGGGGGTTGTAGCCCTCGAAGGAACTAGGTTTTTCCTTTGAGAGGAGAATCCCATGTGATGAAGCATGTCACCTTCTGGTGAGTGAGGGATTTCGTCCTTTAAAGGGAATCTCCCACAGTTTCTTCTGTGTGGCATAGTCTCTGGCTTAATCATTGTTCTTTCTAATTTTACAGACCCAAGGATTCTCTACTGGGATTAATACTCTGGTATAATTGGACCATTTTGTGTTCCCTGTAGGAAGCGAGTAGAGCCTTTTTGGGGATAGAGGGGCAAGTCTCTTCAGGAGTTAACCACATGTCTACCCTCCCCAATGCCTGGCAAGAATTCCTTATATAAGCCAACCAAGGTAGGTTCCCCGCTCCCAAGAGGGACATGACATCCTTTAGCTCCTCCCTATAATTGGCCAGCTCTGGTATACTCCAGAGACGACGCCAATATAAGAGTGGTCGGAAGGCAACAACATCTGCTATGGGACCGATCCCCAAGTCCATCCTAAGGGGTGTTAGCGGAGTGCTCATGGGGAGGCTCAGCAATTGCCTTAAAAATAAGTTCTCTGTCATGGATAGCATATTTGCCGAACAATAGCCCCAGAGTTCTGCCCCATATAGCGTGGCTCCCCTAGCCTGTGTTTTATATATTTCTGCTGGTGGGCCTATCACCTTCTGGGAGCAATTTTTATATATTTTTAAAATGCCACCTACGGACTGAGTCAATTTGCGGTTAGCTTTCTTAACTTGTGGTCCCCAGTTCATCTTATCATTGAGTGTGAGCCCTAAATAATCAAATACGGGCACCCTCTCTAAAGCCTTGCCATCCAGTTGGGGATGTGGACAATTAATAGTGTTGGCATGGAAAACCATATATTTGGTTTTTTGAAGATTTATCTCCAATCCCCTCTTCCTACAAAAGGCACTAAATACTTCAAGTACACGCTGCATACCCATGGGTGACTTAGAGAGTAGCAGCGTGTCGTCCGCGAACATAAGTGCTGGAATTTTACGATTTGCCAACCTCGGTGCGTCTATATCTTTCCCTGCTAATAAGGTTTCAATTAAACCATTTAAGAAGAGGGAGAACAGGGTCGGGGCAAGGACACATCCCTGTCTCACCCCTTTCTCTACGGGGAAGGGAGCTGTCAACTCGCCTTTTTTGCCAAATCTAATTCTTGCATAATTATCTTGGTGCAGGCGTTTCAGCTGATGGGAAAGGTAATCAGGTAAACCCATATCATGAAGTATGTCCCATAGCTGATCTCGCCGCACCATATCAAATGCGGATTTAAGATCCACAAATGTGACATAGAGGCTGCCACCCTCTAAGACCACGATTTTCCAATGGATCAACTGTAATCTAAAGATCTGGTCAATAGTCGAGGTCTTGGCCCTAAATCCAGCTTGCAGAGGTGTTAGTACATTGTTTTCTTCTATCCAGCTTAAAAGTCGACCCAAAAGAACACGAGCATAGATTTTTTGGGTAACGTCTATGAGGCTTATTGGGCGATAATTAGCTGGGTTAAGAGGTGTACCTTTTTATAAATATGAATGATCTCTGCCCCTGCCCAGGTCGGGGCAACGCCATACCTTGTAGGATGGCATTAAATAATAAACATAAATATGGTGCCCAAACTGCTGGTTCGGTACGAAATAGGTCACCAGGTATCTTGTCTAGCCCAGGTGCCTTGGCTGGTAGTAGGTTGCTCAAGGCCACTGTGATCTCCTTCATTGTGCAGGGGGGGGTATTCAAGTTTGGGGGGGTTACTTCAGCGGCCGCTAATACTTCGCTGCAATCTTCTACCCCTACTACAGGCCGCAAGTATAAAGATTTAAAGTGGGATCTCCAAGCTTCTTCCCCCAGATTGGGTCCAAGGGCCAAATGGCCTTCGGGTTTCCCTGTCTTGACTAAATTCCAGAAGCCTCGCATATCGTGGTTATCAAGAGCTATTTTAATGGCCTCCCATTTATCTATCTCCCAGTTAGTTTTTGCATCAGCTGTAGTTTTTTTGTAGAAGGCTCTAGCTTCTTTTATTCGTAATTTATCATTCTCTCCGATTCTAGTTACTAAGGCCTGCTTAGCTTTCCTACATGTTTTGTCGTACCATGGGTGCTTAGGTTTAAAGTTTTGCGTGGTCTTCTTATCACTATTATAGAAAAACGGAGCCAATGTAGATAGTAGATCCTGGTAGTTTTTTCCCATCGCCAATTGCGATGCCACGTCCCAATTATTTACAGGCAACTGAAAAGCAGTTTCCAGGAAGGGGGCAATTTGCTGATATAAAGTCGCCACTTTCTCTGGTGTCTGTACAAAAGCCCCCCAGCATACCCTCCTACCTCCCTCAATCAATACTAAGTTTGGGGCAGGATGTACAGGAGTATTTTTAGGGTCATTGAGCATGGGAAGGGCTAATTCCAGGGCCAGCGGGTTGTGGTCACTTTCATGTCGGGAAATAACAGCAAAATCCCTAATCTTATGCCATAATTGAACATCAACCAATATATAGTCAATTATAGATGCCTGTCCCGGCTTATTGAAAGTAAAATTCCCCAGACTATCAGAGGGGAATCGGCCATTGCAGGCCCTCAAAGAGTGGCTAAGTGTGATTGAATGCACCTGCAGGGCCAAGGAAGTCCATGCCCTTATTGGCCGAATATTGGTTTCCCGGAATCGACCAAACCGAGTCTTCCTCACTTGTAATGGGTGTGGTAATACCATTAAGTGGCTCGAATTGACAGTTAAGATCTCCACCTATGATCACTTGACAGCTCACTGGTAAAGTATACAGAAATGTGACTAGACAGTCAAGCGTCTGCGAGGTGTGCCCCTGCCTCACTGGTCGAGAGTAGACATTTATTATAGTGATCTTCAATAAATTGTGAAAGGTAAGAAGGGTGCACAGAATGTCGGGGAGGAGGTCTCTAGCATTTTAACTGTACATCCCATGTGTATTCCAACCCAAGTACATAGGCCCCCTGATGGTCTCCCTCTAGTCCCCTGGACTGCTGGAATGCTATATGTGGCATAGCCCACTCTATGTAGATCTACCCTTGACCATGTTTCCTGGAACAGGCATAGGTCATGTTAATCTATAAATTCACCCCAGTCTGGAAAATCCAGTTTTGAGCTGAGACCTGCTATGTTCCAGGAAAGAATCTGCGTATTCAATAATTCGTTAGTTGTGAGTGGCGAGTTCTGGGGGTACAATTTATATGATATGGGACTTGTTGCATCTCCTTATCATTGTCATTATTCCCTGGCCCCTCCCCAGGGCTATAATCAGCAGTCTGATTGATCTCACTCTGGGGACTGGTAGTACTAGTTGTGGTGAGGGTCTCACAAATTTTGTTGGAAGTTTTATTTCCTACCGATGGCATTCCCTTCATTTGAGACTCAGCTTGCTGTGTATTTCCCCAATTGTCCTCATTCATATTGTTATTAATGGACCTTTTACTGTCAGAATTTAGTCAGTCTACCAGGTCCAAGGAGCTAAATCTGTTATCGACAGGGATGCTGTACGTCACTATTTGTTGGCGTTCCCAGCCCAGATTTGGCGTAACTCCATCCTGTTCTCTTGGGCCCCAGTTCTTATGCATAATTCCCTCATGGTCATGTCCAAGCTTAGAAGGATAAAAATATCCTAAGGGCAAAGTTACAATACCCCCTATCTCCCTGGTGTATCCCCAAGCCAAAATGTGTTGGACCGTCCGGGTGTCTCTAAAATTGATCACGATGCAATCCCCGGGATGTCCTTTCGTCTTCGCCCCAACCAGCTAACCCTACGTGTCATCAGGATTTCACTTTGTTCATGATAGGGAGGGGCCTATGTTTATTTAGCCAAAAAGTGATTTTGTTTTTGAGTTCGAAATGTGTCTCCCTCGACCTGTATCCAGCTCTGGGACACCTGCTAAAATAATTACGTATGGAATAGAGGCTGGGGGCAAGTCTAAATGGGATGATAAGGATTTTGTTTCCCTATTTTGGAAGGTAGTATGGTCCTAGCCTCAACCTCGTTATTACTTTGGGTATGATGTTTATTAGTTGATCTTAGGATTTCTATATCTCTGCTATTGTATGCATTATCAGTGCGATGAAGAAATCTCTGTTGAGGATTAGCTAGGACCTGTTTTTGGGGGACTGGGGATTTAGACACAGTGGATGTATTCGTGTGCACCGTTGGATTATGCCCTAAAGGAGGGGGTAGTGCATTGGAACCAAGTGGATTTAACTGTTTTAAATACGGGGCTAACTTAGGAATTAAGGATTTAATAGGTTCAATTGCATCAATAATGGCATCTACTTTGCTCCCCAACAAGTCCAGCTGTATTAATAGATTATCAATTCGCCTAGTCACTACATCAAATTCAGATTTAATAGATGTGGCAAGGTGTGCTTTAAGTTCTTTTATCAAATGAGTTGCCCATGGTGGAGCGTCCGAAATTTTCTGCCAGCGCTCATCGTTGACTTGTCCCCTTGAGGGCGAAGTTGGTGCCATCCCAAGAGCTCGTTTCTTCTGTCTCCCTCCCTTGTGTGTTGTTGGTTTTTTCTTCCCGCCCTTCTTTTTGCCCCGCCTCCTTCAATAGGGTTAGTAGTGTGGCCAGATGCTATAGGTTCTTGTAAGGGAAGAGAGTCCGGAATTAGGAGCACATTAGGTGTATGGGATAGGTCTAGGGTCTCAAGCTCCGTGGATGGTGAACTATGAGGGAGAATCGGTGTTAAAGAGAGACGTCTCTCAGTTCGCTCAATTTCACAGGACACTGCTCCTATGGCCCGTTGGAGCATTTTATCAATTGCAGTCGGTTGAGCAATGGGTACTGGCAGTGGAACCTTCTGCCTAGTGGTTGATCTTGTCGATAAGGGAGAACGTTTACCCATAGCTTCTTAGGGATCAATAGCTCGCCAGACCTTGGGAATAGTTCGTGTTGTAGTTACATTATACAATGCAGGATACGCTGGGGGTTTGAAGCTCCACCGGGTTCAAAGTTTGCTGATTAGGGATATCCCAGTTGGCTAACCCTTGAATTTTGCTTCGTCTAATGGACAGAGAGAGTATATCCAACAAAACAAAAAATTAAAGAGGAAAAAAAACCCCCCAGAAATGCTTTGATAAAGCAATTTTCTAAGCTAAAAAGCATATAACCAATTCACAAAAGTGAACTTTGACCATGGTGCTGATCTGAAGTTGCAAGTTGAGCTTCTTCTCTAAGATGACTCCTAGAGATTTCACACTGTCAACAAAGGTGGGTTTACTGTAGGGGAGGCTGAGTGTGTCCATCCAGAATTGTAATGGAAGTGCTAGGGCCTTATTTAGATCTCGGCGGATGAAATACGTCCGCCGTATTACGATCTCCATAGGATATAATGGGATCATAATACTAGTATTCCCTCTGCCAAGATCTAAATTAGGCCCTTAATTTCGAAGGGAGATTCGAAAGATGCAAGTTTTGGAAGGATTCCGTTTCAGGTGATGAAAAGTCATCCAGTTCAACAGAGTTTAGGGTGATGGAGAGGTGTGAGATGCTGTTTGGTGAGGGGACCTTTAGATATAGTTGTGTGTCATCTGCATATTAATGATCAAAAATCACTGCTTTCATAAGGAGGCCTCCAAGTGGCTCGATGTACAGGTTGACTAGGGTCAGGGCAAGGATAGACCCTTGTGGCACCCATTGCTCAGCCTCCATTGGTGTTGAGAGACTTTCATCAATTTGTATCCTCTGCATATCTGCCCATGAGGAATGATTCGAACCATTTAAGGACCATGCCATCATATGCCCATTTAAGGACCGTGCCAGCGACACATGAGCGTGAGGCAGTTGACCGTGGTGAAGGCTGATGATGGAGAAGAATCAGGAGTCGGAAGCTGCCTCAGTCTAGGATTCGAAGTGCATCGTCAACCACCAGTAGTAAAGCTGTTTCTGTGCTGGAGCCCTGCTCGAAGCTGGATTGGTATTCATCGAGGAGGTTGTTATCTTTGACGTGTTGGGTAAGCTGCTCCGCTACACATCGTTCAATGATTTTAGCGAGGAAGGATAGGTTGGAGATCGAGTGATAGCTGTTGAGGTCATTAGTATCTGCAAAGGGGTTTTTGAGGAGAAGGGTGACTTGTTCAGATTTGAGGCAGTAAGGAAGTGTTCCTGGGCTGAGGGAGAGAGTCTCCAATTTTGTCCATTAGGGGAGCACGTGAGTATAAAGGTCTTTGCTAATGTGTGGTTTGAGGGTTTAGTTTTCATGATGATTTTGAGTAAGTCTTCCTCTGTAATGGTGTTAAATATTTGCCTAGTGTCTTTGAATTTTCCCCTCAGGGGAGGGGTCGAGGGTGGGCCTCTTGAAGTAGAAAAAAAAGTTATAAAACCAAAGGTTCTAAAAACCTGTGCACAAGAGCTGACTGGAGGCTGGCGCGAGCTATAAGGTCTTAGGTCTGAGTCAGTTATTGGCAAGTCTGTGTGAGGGCAGCAGTCTGGAGGTGTTCTCTAGCAGGAGGAAGTTGGCACAGGTTCGCAGTCCTTTGACTACAGGGGTAATTACCTGTCATTAAACATGCCCAGGGTGGGGCTGTCCACGTCGCGAATAAGAGACTTCTTTGACAGGGAAACAATTTACAGTGATGTCACTGCTGTGTGCACACTACAGGATGATGCCAAAATCTGCACTGGGAGGGTGCTTGACCAAAAATATTGTGGGTCACAAATATAGTGCCCAGAATATGGTGATGTGAAAAAAATTCTACAGCTTAATATAATAAAAAATAAAAAAATAGTTGTGTTTAATATCGTTTTATTCAATATAGTTGTATAAAATATCATTTTTCAATTAGTCTGATAACTGATAGTTCTTTTGGTATTATAAATTATTAGCATTATAGTCATATATGTGTTTCATTTGTTTTAATATAGTTTGTAACTTTTTATATGAAATTAATGTTTTTAATTTAATTAGAAATTGCAAATTTAGTAGTAGTATTTGGGTTTGTAGGGGATTATTGCATGAAGTTTATAAAATGCTAATTATTCTTTTGAATTTTTTTTGACAATCAATTTTATTGAGTTTTGAATGTAACAACAAACAGCACCATTCAGAGCTACATTGTATATTGTCAGAGTAGGGAGAAAAACACATCACAGTGACATCAAGGCTACACAAGTAAATCAATAATGACGTATCCACATGTATCTGAAGAGCGTACCACTCCATCTCAGTCGTCTATTACCCCGACCCATTTACCCCACATGCGGCGAAATTTCTCAGGACATCCCCTGGCTACATATAGAGGCCGCTCCTGCGCAGCGCACCAGTCCACCCCCCTGCGCCAGCGCCCTAGAGTGGGTGGGGTAGTGTCCAGCCAATGAGCAGCAATGTCCCTTTTGGCAACCACTAACGCTGTATTGAGGAAGAGCTTCTCAGTCCTGGAGCCGTCCAATCCGTCGGTGATGCCCAGCAGAACATGTATGGGATCAAGAGGCACCTCCCAGCCTCAGGACCCCTGTCAGGTCTTGTGTTAAAGATTCCCAATACCCCTGTATCGCAGTACACAACCACACCATATGGTAAAAGTCGGCGTGGGGGTGGGAGCAGCGGGGGCAGTGGGCGTCAGGCCGAAGCCCAGCGCAGTGAAGACGTAGGGGTGTAAGATAGGCGGCATGCAAAAATAGACTTGGACCAGGCGGAGCCTCGCTGATACCGCAATCGTTCTAGGGGCCATCAGGGCGTCCCTCCAATCCTCATCCTCCAGAGCCCCAAGCCAGCCCTCCCATTTGTCTCGGAGTAGGGAAAGGGAATTAGGGGTATTGTTGGTGAGTGAGCGGTAGATCCGAGAGATCCCACCCTTCCCCAAATCACCGGTCAGAACTTGCGCTTCGGGCGGGCTATATTCGGGCAGGGACGTGCCATCTGGAATGTGAGAGTGAAGGGCGTGGCGCAACTGCAGATATCGGAAGAATTGAGAGGGATGGAGGCAGTGTCTAGCCTGTAAATCTTGAAAGGATCGAATATGAGTACCGCTCCAGACGCCGCCCAACAAGGTTACCCCGATGAGATCCCATTGCCGGAACCCTGACAAGGAGGCAACTTCACGGAGCCTGGTGCCACACCACAAAGGAGTGTATTGAGTCAGCCTCCCTGCCCATTGAGTATGACGTAGTGATGCACGCCAAGCCAGGAATACTCCACGCGTGACCTCGGGGAGAGCTCGAGGAACTACGGCTCCGTAAAGCATCCCCTGGATAGAGGAGAAGCCCATGGTGTGAAGTTCCAAGCGATACGCCGGGTCGGACCAGCTGCCATTAAACCAGTCGTGGATCGTGAGGAGACGAGTCGCTAAATAGTAGAGGTAGAGGTTCGTCATTCCGAGACCTCCGTCAAAAGGCGGGATTCGGCAGTGGGCCAGGGCCAGCCTGGACCTCCGACCCCCCCAGAGGAACTTAGTGGCCAAACCGTCCATGTCCCGGAACCAAGATCTAGCAAAGGAGAGATGTGTGTTCTGGAGCATGTACAAACAAGCATTGGCCGCGCGGCTCACTGAGAACATCAAAGCGGCCGAAAGGGGAGAAAGGAGGGGTGAGTGCAAGCCGAGGTGACAAGAAGGGCTGAGGAGAAGGGAGGAGGGAGTGCGAGCAGCAGCTGTGCACGTGCACGGCTACAAGGCAAAAGTGAAAGCAGGCTGGCCAATGGTGTGCGATGTGCGCGCACCATGACGAGAGAGGAAAGCCATATGGCGCCTCTGCTCGTCATTGTGCGCGTAACCGCACACTCGATGCCAGCCAAAAAGCTGTGGTCGCATTTCTAAATGCCCACTTACAAAATGTCTCGCCCAGACCAGCGCAAGCGCTGGCTTCAGGGCGAGACCTAAAAACGGGGTAATATCATCATTTTGTATAGGGCTATCCTGCCCAGAGGGTTCAGGGGCAACGTGCGCCATTTAAGGAGGTCGGCGCGGACCCGCCTAACCAGCGGGGTGACATTGAGCTCCCATGCGAGGTCGGGGAGAAGGGAAACCCAAATCCCCAAGTACCTGAAAGACAGCCGCCGAAGGGGAATCGACGACTGCCAGTCAAAGCACTCGCGCGATAAGTGCAAGGGGACAAGGATGGACTTGGCCGGGTTAAGCCGAAGGCCAGAAACACGTTCAAAAATGGCCAGTGCCCGAAGGCATCGAGGTCCCGATCGGACCGGGTCAGCCAGGAACAGCAGTACATCATCCGCGTATAACGCGATTTTATCCTCCGCTAGGCCGGGCCACCTCCAGCCAGTCAGGGAGTGATCACTGCGGATAAGGCAAGCGAGCAGTTCCATTGCCAGAGCAAAAAGTATCAGGGAGAGGGGGCAGCCCTGCCTCGTACCCCGTCCAATGGGGAAGGGGCGGGATAGAGCTCCGTTAACGAGGACCTGTGCCCGGGGACGGTGATAAAGTATTTTTACCAAGTTGCGGAAAGAAGTGCCAAAACCCATCTGGTCCAGCACCGCATCTAAATAGCTCCAGTCAACGGAGTCGAAAGCCTTCTCAAAATCAATAAGGAGGAGGGACAAGTATGGAGTCAGCAGGTGTCGGTTCGCAAGGGCAAGATGAAGGCGTCGGAGACAGTGTCTAGTCCCTCGGAGAGGCATGAAGCCGCATTGGTCAGGATGGACAAGCTGGGCTAAATGCGGCCGTATGCGATTGGCCAATACGGAAGCGAAGATCTTGAGCTCCGTATTGATGAGCGAAATGGGACGGTAGTCCGAGCAGCATTGTGAGGGGGCTGGGACTTAGGGATCACTACGATGGTAGCGAGATCCGTCTCCGGCCGGAATGAGCCGCACTCCACCGCTTCCTTGTACATCGCTACGAGAGGTGGAAGCAGGGTATTGCGGTAGGGACGAATAAAACTCCTGGGGGAGCCCGTCCGGCCCAGGAGTCCTGCCAGCCGCCAGGCGCGAAATGGCATCAGACACCTCCGCAGGGGTGAGCGGAAGGTCCAACGCAGCCTCGCCGGAGCCGCTAAGGCGTGGAAGAGGGAACTCTTCCCGTTGGAGGAGGTCAGAGAGAGAAAGACCAGGCGACCGCGCCGAATAGAGGGTGGCGTAGTAGGAGGCAAAGCATTGGGCCACTGCTACCGGGCGCGGTGGAGCTTACCGCTTGCGTCCGCCATTTCCGGTATGATACGGTTGGCCATAGGGTAGGTGGCAAGGCGGTGGAGGAGCTTCCCATTTTTGTCTCCCCAGCCGTACACTCGGGCCACAGATGAACGCCAAAGAAGCTTGGCGGCTTCCAGAGAGGTCTGCCTGAGCTCGCCCCGTAGGAACGCCAGTCTCCGTTCCTGGACCTCAGACCTATCCTCAGGGTTCAGCACCTCAATCAGGGCGGCTTGTGCTTCCAAATGTGTGAGCTGGGAGTCACGTGCCGCACGAGTGAGTTTCAACTGGCCCTTGGCGAACCCCCGAATGGTGGCCTTACCAGCCTACCAAAGGGTGCGAGAGGAGGACACCGAGCCTTGGTTAGTGGTGAAGTAGGTACAGAGTTCAGCACCAATGCTGTCCTTGAACTCCTTGTCTTGGAGGAACCAGGCGTTGAGTCGCCAAAGCGGTCGGGAGGATGGGGGAAGGGCCCCTATATGGAGTAGCACTGGGGAGTGGTCCGACAGGCCCCTCGGTAGGATAGAGATTGCCTGGAGCGCTCGGCAGTCCTGAACCGGCAGGAAAGTGTAGTCTAGGCGTGCATGGGTGTGGTGAGAGGCAGAAGTATGGGTGTAGTGCCTTGCGGTCGGGTGCCACAGTCTCCAGGCGTCCCCGAGACCCAGGCTGGCCGCCAATGAGGAGAGGAGACCGGACTGGACAGTCCTGGAAGCAGAGGGAGGGGACGCAGTATCAAGGCCGGGATCCATAGTGGCATTGAAGTCACCCCCCACTACGGTCAGTCCAAGGGGCAAAGCCGCGATCAGCGGGGTAAGTCCGCGGAATGTAGGGGCCAGCAGAGCAGGAGGGGAATAGACAGACAGCAGATTAAGTGGGCGATCCCCAAGGGTCCCTTCTAAAAGAATAAAGCAGCCCTGAGGGTCATGTGTCACCTTACGCGCCACTAGGGGAAGAGTACGACGCGCCAGAATCGCCACCCCTCTGGACCCCCTACGAAACCCAGAATGCCAGACAGTGCCATAGCCATAGCGGGCAAGGAAAGGACATCGTTGGCCTAGGAGATGGGTTTCCTGAAGCAGGAGTATGTCTACCGCCTGGCGCTGGGCATATCGCAGGACGGCTGCGCGCTTGATCTTGTCCAGCAGGCCATTAACATTCCAGGACATTAGGCGGAGCGATGAGAGCGCGCTAGAATCGCCGGGCAGGAGGAGGCCATGGGGGAAGTCGGGCCGCAAAGTGGCATAGCTGGGATATTGGAAGCGTGGTACCGCCCAGAGCTCGTGAATAGGGTAGCGTAGCAGTGCGTGAGATGTGTTCACCCAGGTGTAATGGAACAGAGGCGGTGCAGACAACATAAAACCTAAAAAACAAAGCAAACGGGAGCCGGAGCTCCAACCCCTCCCAACCCCCCACCCCACACTTCAGGAACGGAAGCATCTGTCGCCCAAACAGTAACAGGGAACTGAAACACCAAGCTAAAAACGCTTGGAAACGGGGACAGTCGTGGAGGACCCCTCCTCATAGCAGGATGTTCTTGTCCTATAACCATCGGTGAACAGTTAGTGACCAAGTGGGTTACTGGTCTCGGTCTCGGTTACTGGTCTCGGTCGACTCCCAGCCAGGAACCCAAACAACAAAGGAAGGGCTGACATCGCTGTGATGTGCTCAGGCCGGCCCGGTGAGAAGTGTCGGGCTACGGGAAAGATCGGTGTCCGGAAGATCTATCAAGGACGGTCGAGGCGAGGCCGAACTGGGGTCGGAACGGCCTAAGGAGCCAGAGCGCCGCCTGGCCGGAGAGGTCTCCCTGGATGGTCCAGGCGTGCGGCCCTGTGAGGGGTCTATCGGAGAGGCAGAGCGCGCACGTCGCTGGCCCCTGCGCCTCCCGGAGCGTCTGCGGCGTGGGCGAAGTACCGGCATGTCCCGCCAGGCGCCGCCGGTGGCAGTAGGTTGAACGTGGTAGTGGGCAGGCATCCGCAGCAGGCGTTCTTCTGTTGCCAATGTCCATGCCTCCTCTGGAGTCTCAAAGAAAATGGATTTGTCCTGAAAGACCACACGCAGCCGTGCCGGGAAGAGGAGCCTATATTGAATGTTAAGCGAGCGCAGCTTCTGCTTGACCTCACCAAAGGAACGACGTTGAGACTGGACCTCCCGGGTGTAGTCAGGGAAGACCATTATCGTCAGGTTTTCGTGCTTGAGAGGTTGTTTCTTCCGGGATTCGGCCAAGATAGCGTCTCTGTCCCGGTAGTTGAGGATTCACAGGATGATTGGTCGCGGAGGGGCACCCGGCTGCGGCCGGGGGGCAAGCGATCTGTGTGCCCTCTCAATCGTGAACCAGGGGGAGAGCGCGCCCTCGGGCATCCAGGAGCGTATCCAACGCTCCACAAAGTCCGCTGCCCGACCCTGTTCCACGCCCTCAGAAAATCCAACCAGGCGAAGGTTGTTGCGGCGGGCGCGGTTTTCTGCATCTTCAGCCCATTGGTGGAGCTCCTGTGTGTGGGACTGGAGCCGGGTCACCTGAACCTTGAGTTGCTGGATGTCGTCCTGCACGGCAGACACGCGGGACTCCGCTTCCTTAATCCGGGTGTTAGCGTTGCGAAGGTCCTGTCGGATCAGTGTTATGTCTACCCGGACTTCCGCAATCTTGCCCTCAACCGAGGACTGCGACGCCTGGATCGCCTGAAGGCTAACGGAGAGGTCGGCGCGGCAGGTGCACCCGCACCTGCAAGACCACCGGCAGCCCCAGCATCAGTGGTGGTAAACCGATCTATCTTGGTTTGGGTAGCAGGGGTCTTGGGTATCTTATCTCGGACCATGGTGACCCCCAGGTAAGACGGAGATAGGGTATCGGCCCCCCGAGGGTAGTCCGGCCAGCCGGAAGGCAAGGAGAGAGGATGGAAGAGAGGGGTCCAGGGCGCAGCCAGACCTCGCCGCCCACGCCAATCTGAGCGGACTCTGCGGGGGCCCCAGTGGACCACAGAACAGTGCCAGGCTCGCCAGATCACCGAGGATGGATGACGGGGGTGGCGTCGGCCTCCGGGCCTGCAGTGTAGGGGGCCAAGGTCAACCACCAAAGCATGAACAGGGCGTCATGGGCGCAGATGACAGGAGCCGATGGAGGGGCCCGCAACCAGGACCCCACGCCGCCCGAGCCGTGCGGCCGACTTGAAACCCCAGGCAGCGGCTGCAGCCCAGGTTCACCGCTCCAGACGGGTGCGCCGGGCCAGGAGAGCGAGTCCAGGCAGCCCGGGCCTGCGCCGGGCCCTCTCCAGGCGCAGAAAGAGAGCGGATCTGTAGGGCCAGCCACAGGCCCCTGCCGGTCAGCCCAAGCGCCACTGCCCGAGGTGGTAGTCGAGGAACCACCGACTCTCCGGGACTCCGAGGGTGAGGGGAGGGGGGGGGGGAAGAAGCCCATGCGGGCACGGATCAGGCCCAGGGGTTTCACACACTTCCTCCCCCGCCGCACGATCGACGGCCGATCCCCCTCTCAGAGGCCCGCACCCACACCGTAGCGTGAACACCTCCTCACCTCACAGCCGCAATCGCTGAAGGGGGGGGGGAGTCAGTCGGCGGCCCGCAGACACCAGTGCAGCACGGTCCAGGCCCCCAGGAGGGCTCAGCAGCCCCACCGTCACCTCCGAGAGCCACAGCGCGGCGCCGCGAGGCCGCCAGCGGGGTCACAGGCAGCAGCTCCCCACACACAGCCCGGCCGACAGCCAGGCCAGCCCCCGGATTCTCCGCAGCTTGGGGGGGGCCCACTGGAGCAAGGCGGCGGCCCCTCCAGCGGGGAGGCAAGTCCACGGGCACGCCGGGAGGCAGCGGAGACAACCCAGCTCCCCCCCAGGCCAAGCAGTCAGGACTCAAGGGCGGATCCAGGCAGGCCCCGGGGCCCCCGAAAGGCAGGGGGAGCTCGCTGAAGCAGGCGGCCGTCTCCCAGGCCACCGCCGAGTCGGCCGCACTAATACAGCGGAAAAGCAGGTCCACAGTTTCACCGGCCGGTCACAGAAGGCCGGTGACTCAGCGCTCCGCAGCGACGCGGTCAGGGCTCAAGACCGGGCAGGGAGCTGACGGCCGCAGCGGCAGCCGCCATCTTAGAAGAGGCCATGAGGAGGTTCGGGGATTGAAAGGCGTCCGCCGCCCCAAGGATCGCAAGGCAGCACGTCAGCGGGGCCCTCCGGACCTCCAGGTGAGCGGGTCAAGGATTTCAGGGGTCACTAGGGGCCCGATGGCAGGCGAATGCAGAGCGGATGACGGAGGGGTCCGGAGCACTCCTAAGGTGCGACCGCCATCTTGACGCTCTTGGCCACGCCCCCTTCTTTTGAATTTTTAATGACTTTTTGTCATTTATTTTTAATTGATAATTAGTTGCATAAATTAATTAATGAATTAATAGGTATTTAATTATCTGTTGATTTATAATTAATTGTGAATTGGTGATTAGTTTATTTAATTAATAAAGTGTAGAAATTAATTATGTATTTAAGAAGTGTTATAAATGTAATTGTTTTATTAATGATTAATTTAATAATTATATATATTTTTCTAATTCTATTTTTTAATTTTTTTTTATTTGATTGGCGGTGTTTATTTTTTAGGAAAGGAGGGAGGGAAGTGTTTTCATTTTTTGCACTGGCAATTCTGAGTCAGAGATTCTGGAGATTTCCTTCTCCTAACCCTGTTCAATGCTCTCAACGTTGTGACGTGACGCGTGGACCGCGCTCATGGCCGCCCGCTGTCCTCGCTCGTCTGGCCGCTCACCGGTTGCCTGTTGCTCTTACTTGTTGTCTCACGTCTTGGGTCACCTGGCTCCTGGATTGGTGGAGCCGGCTGATGTGGAGCAAAATGCAGTCATTGTGCTCGCGGAGTTTCTGCGTATGGCAGAGAATATATCGAGAGAAATGTGAGGCCACGTGACTCAGTTTGCGCATTTTGGGCACAGTGCTTGAGGTAAGCCCCTTGGCTCCTGGCCATTACCTTGCCCTTAATTGCCTGCAGTTAAGCAGCCTTGCACGGGGCGGCAGCGGTTTTCGCAGAGCAGTCACTGTCACAACGCTTAGGGAGGAGGAGGTAAGTGGACATGTTTTAAAGGAGGTTTTATCTGCTAACAACTTTGCTGAACTGCACAACTAGCCAGAGCACCTTTGTGGGGTCTGTGGAGGGATGCTGCCTTAAAAGAAAAGAGGGGCTAAGCCCCAGGCTTCCGTTAAGCGCTTGAAAGCTGGGGTGTGGTGGCCAATCCAGTTGAAACAAAAAACTTCTTCTGGCTGGAGATTGTTTCACTCTCTAAAGGGGGTCGTGTAAATTTTCTCCATGAAGCAGAGCAGACCCCTGACATTGGAAGCGTTCAGTCCTCAGACTCTAGCAATTTCAATGAAGGGTTTTGTGGGGAAGCATTTCAAAACTATAGCCTTACAGGACTTCACTAATGCGGGCCGAGGGGCCTCCCCCACAAGACATCCCTTGGTGTTGCTGGATCCCAGGAGAAGGAGGTCCTGGATATGGTTAAAAACTTGGGAATGGTTCACTCCCCATCTATCTTTCTCGCCCTGCTTGTTCCGTCCATCTGAACTAAGTTTTGCAGGCTCCGGGGAGGGACCAGGAGCAGTGGGAGGGGACGGGGGAATGCAAGGTCTAGGCAATCACCAGGAGTTGCTTCGTCTAGAAGAGAGATGGCGGCTAAGTTTGATCTGGCAGGTGGGTCCCCGCAAGGGGTGGACCAAGGCATTTTGGCTTCGTCCACTGAAAAGATAGACTCTACTCTGTCAGGCCCTTCCTCGATGTTGGCTGTCTTCTTATTAATGCAAAAGACACTGCATGGCCTGTTGGAATCATCTCTCTCTACCAATGAATCGTTGAGAGCCAAGGCCAGCATTCTTAAGGAGATCCTCCGTGAGTTAAAGTCAGTTAACTCTTGTATGCCTATACTCATAAGGCGGGTGCCCTCCCAAAACTCGGAGCCTGGTGAGGAGGGGATAGAGTGTGGCCCGTAGTTCCACTGTGTAACTATCTAAAAGACCAATTTTGGCGAAAAGATGGTATCATGGGTGGTCTGGCATTTACGCTGCCTTAGAATAAGGAAAGGCATACGCAGGGGTAAAAGCTTAAGAAATTTGCCTCGGTAATCCAGGATCGAGAGTAGTTTGCAAGGATTGGATAAACCTCCCAAGGTAGCAGGGAAGCAAGTAAAATATAGAAGAGTAAACAGAGGGGGGAGGGGTTCAAAGGTAGGATTCAAGGTTCAGGTTGAGAATGTTCCGTCCTGATGAAGCCAGGTCCCAGGGTTAGGGGTAAAGATGCTAGAGGTGTAATTAACATTAAGGGGCCGAAGAACTCAAGAGGTGTAGGGAAAGTGGCTTCTGGGTCTCGGAGAGATGCTCCCCTGGACAGGGCAAAGTGCCTTAAGAATACAAACCCTCTAGACACCACTATGGCAGGACAGGCTGTTCGTGATCCAGATCAGGAACAGGTACATGCCCTCCTCAAGGCGTCCAGAGTTAAACATATATATATATATATATATATATATATATATATATATATATATATCCCAACAACGTTCCACCAGGCGGTCGAACACTCGGCGGGTGCTTCCGTGCGACGGGTGAGGTCGTTTGTTGCACAACAACTACGGTAAGAAATCGGAGCACTCACGGGGTCTTCATAATGATTTATTGAGCAGACGCGTTTCGGTATAGTACCTTCCTCAGTGCCACAAATCATTTAAAATTTTCTGCACAGCTTGCAATGCTTTTAAACAACTAATCACTCCATTGGTGGGGCTATCACCAATCAGGCAACGACCTCATTTTTTCTGCATCGGCATGTTTCACACATAGAGAGAAAGGAGCCTCAATGTCCCATAATGCAACATCCATTCATGGAAAATATTTCGTTGCAGCCACTTCTCTTTAATGTCCTTCCCTGATTGGTAGCCACTTGATATCTATTTTTCAGGCTGTGCATCTCTCCCTCGCCTGCCGCTGGTCTCATTTCGCACAGCTCCTGCTGGTGTCCCTCATATGGTCGGTCCACCACAGACTTGAATAGTCCGCTCCCCTCACGGTCGGCAGGCTCTGGTAGCGGCGGTTCAGACACGCCAATTACATCCCAACAACGTTCCACCAGGTGGTCGAACACTCGGCGGGTGCTTCCGTGCGACGGGTGAGGTCGTTTGTTGCACAACAACTACGGTAAGAAATCGGAGCACTCACGGGGTCTTCATAATGATTTATTGAGCAGACGCGTTTCGGTATAGTACCTTCCTCAGTGCCACAAATCATTTAAAATTTTCTGCACAGCTTGCAATGCTTTTAAACAACTAATCACTCCATTGGTGGGGCTATCACCAATCAGGAAACGACCTCATTTTTTCTGCATCGGCATGTTTCACACATAGAGAGAAAGGAGCCTCAATGTCCCATAATGCAACATCCATTCATGGAAAATATTTCGTTGCAGCCACTTCTCTTTAATGTCCTTCCCTGATTGGGAATATATAGTGGTTATATGTAATGGGAAAAAAGCAACTTAGTGGAAACGTTTGTATGGGTCCAACTTACTGAAGGTATTTTCTTCTAGCAATGCTCTGCAGGTGGTTACCAGAAGACATATAGATCAAGTGGCATTCAGGCAATCCACAGCGGGGAGGGATGTCACAAAAGTCAGTTTTACTTCCTCTGCAATTGCTGATTTGGTAACAGAAGCTGAAGATGAGCTTAAGGAAATAGGGTTGAGGATTGTGCCTGAAGTGGAGGTAGTGATGCCCCAGTCTAAGCTGCCTCTGTTAGTAAACCATGCAGGCCTCAACTTGGAACAAGTAAATCTGGTAATTGGAGTGGAAGATTTCTTGGCCCAACCCTGTTTTGTGGGATATAGGCATGGTAGCCTAGAGGTAACAGTAGCTGCCCACTTAAGAGAAGGAGTGGCAGACGCTATCCCACTTCACAATAGATTTGCACATCTAAGCGTCGATCAGGAGAGCGTCTCCTCCTGGGGGTGTGTGGGGGGGCAGGTGGATGAGGTGGAGGCCTCTACCGCCAGCCTGGGTGTCTTCTGGTGGAATGTACATGGTTTGGAAAATGTAGTTAGAATAACCGACCTTACTAAAATATGTGAGGAGATGACGATTATATGTTCCCAGGAGACTTGGCTGGTGGGAGAGCAATGACATCTGAGAGGCTTTAGGCATTTTGTCAAACATGCAACAAAAGTGGGTACAGGGAGGTTCCAAAGGAGGGCTGACGATGTTGATCTCAACAAAATGTATTAAAGGAGCAAGAATTATACAGACAACTAGCAATTGACTTGCCTTCTTTACCTGTTTGACGGGTGCCGTCCTTTCAACAGCCTGACTATAGCTAATGTCCATGTAAATCATGGGGAGACCCGGCAGTAACTTCAGCAAGAGATTCTTAGAGACATGGTATCCCTGGCAGAGATCCCGGGGGCTCCTCCTACTCTTTTAATGGGAGATTTTAATTACTGCTTATCACCAGCCCTGGAAGAGGTCAGCTCCAGTGAGATGCTGGAAAGTTATGGAATACCCATTGCAAGCTTCCCGAAATGCACCCAATCAAAGTATGATAAAATATTAAGCAAGTCTCTCTATGAGCTAGGATTTGTGTGCCTAAATAGCCGATTCAGGCAGGATATGCCGGCAATCCAAACATTTGTGCATGGCAATCAGAGCTGCCCAATCGATTACATGTTCATACAGGCCTGCTGGTACTTTGTGGCATGTCAAAGTTTTGATGTGGTAAGAATCACGGGCAGCAACGCTTGGGGACTAAAAAAGACTCTTTCTCCTGTCCCACAGCAAAGAGATTTGGTAATCCTGATGAAGGTGTCCTTCCCTAAACGTTTGACTAGCAAGCACAATTAACGCAGTATCAGGTGACCGAGAACCTAGTGCTTGGTGGGGGGCTGGGCTTGAATGTTTTGGGCTGGTACACTGAGACTATTGCAGAGGTAGTCGAATGCCTGACGCCAATAATTAGAAAGTGTAACTTGGAGAGCAAGGGAGTTAAAACTCGTTGGTCATCTACACAGCCCTGGTTCGATAAGGAATGTTGGGGCATATTAGCTAGACCGGCGATAAAATTATCGCCGTTTTAGCGGCAGGAAACTGCCGCTAAAACGGCGATAATGGGCTTGCTAATATGCGTTATAGAATTCAAATAGAAGCCCAGGTTAGATGTCCTGCAAATCTAACCTGGGCTTCTATTGGAATTCTATAACGCATATTAGCAAGCCCATTATCGCCGTTTTAGCGGCAGTTTCCTGCCGCTAAAACAGCGATAATTTTATCGCCGGTCTTGCTAATATGCCCCGTTTAGCGCTAAGAAAGAGGCTGAAGAAAGCAAGACTCAAGAGTTGTCTCCCGGAGGCCTCAAAGGAAAGTGAAAGGTATAACCCTATAAAGGAGTATGCTGCTTTGACCAGAATAAAGAAACAGGGGGGCATATTATCAAGAACGGCGTTAAAAATTATCGCCGGTTTAGCGGCAGAAAACTGCCGCTAAAGCGGCGATAATGGGCTTGATAATATGCCCTGGAGAATTCCAATAGAAGTCCATGTTCTGGTGTGAACATGGGCTTCTATTGGAACATGGTGTGAACATGCGCTTCTATTGGAATTCTCCAGGGCATATTATCAAGCCCATTATCGCCGCTTTAGCGGCAGTTTTCTGCCGCTAAACCGGCGATAATTTTAACGCCGTCCTTGATAATATGCCCCAGGATTTTTATTGCTCAAATTGGGATCTCATGATTTGCACCCTCCAGGCTAAAGATATGAACACGTTTTGGAAGTTAGTCCAGAGTGGGTTAGATGAACTGTTAAGGTGTATGGTACCGTAAAATGCTTGGGTGGCACGTCTAAGTAATATATACAAGGCCATAGAGGTCACAGAGAGAGAAAGGTGGCCTAATCTGAGGGAGGAGCCATTGAAATTATTCTCCGAGCAGTCCTTAGGTAAATTGATATCTTCCCTTAACCTAACCAAGGCAGCCGGGCCGGATAATCTACCCGCTATTATTATATAAGCTAACCCTAAATGGTGAGCTACTTTTTTCTCCAAAGCTTTTCTTCCTATAACAAAGTCGAGTATCTTTCCGCCCAGCGGGAAGGGTGCAATAATGAAGCCTATACATAAATTATGGAGATGAATCTTCCAAGCAATTTTTGCTTGATAAGTTTGCTGGATGTTGGAGCTAAATTGTACTCCAAGGTAACATTAATGTCCCTATGTGAGAAGTTGGCCTGGTATATGCTGTTCACTAATTAAAGTGGACACCTTGCACCAGGGCAAATCGACTCTTATTGTAGATAGGTTTAAGACAACCTTTTAAAGAAAGCTATCCTAGTGGTAGCTGTGGAGAGCAGCCTTCAGGCTAAGTCTTGAAGGAATGTAAAGCAGCTTGTTTTACCATATAATCTCCTGAATCACCAAATGAAAAGACACCACACAGGTATATATATCAAATATATATGTATTTATTTCTAAATAACTCTCTACTAATCTCTTTATGAGATTAGAAGACAAACATATGCACAAATCAACGTTTCACAATAAGTTAAGCACAAAATATGGCTGGGGCCCTAGGGGTGTACCAGACCATATACTAAAAAGGGACTTAGCAACAACGACTTGCAGGGAGACAAGGCCTAGGGCCTTCAGAAGTGCTGGGGCCTCACGAAACCACCCAAGGCAGGTAAGTAAAGGACCCACGGGGACGCGTACAGTGTGGATACACAGGCGCGGATCGCCGTTAACTTCAATGGGGCAAGTCGCGGTTAGAAATTAAGAGTTCTAGGAGACTTCGGGAGAACCTACAAGCAAGTCACTTACAGGGTAAGTAGTTCTAGGGCCCACACTCCACAGGAGCACCGTAGTGCTGGAGTTACCTCACCCAGGGAAGCCGGGTGCATAGGTGTCCTTTGGTGTCGGGTCGCGGCGTCGTTTTCAATGGCGAACAAAGAAGACTTGCTGCTTGCGGGAGCTGAAGAAGTGTCCGGTGGAATCCAAGCCTGGATTCTGAAGAAGGATGACCTGAAAGCAGAGGGGACAGTGTTCAAAGTCACTTGGCAGTGACTCGGGGCAAGGAAGATGGATGCCCACCTTCGTTGGTTGATTCAGGTCGGTTGCGGGTGCCTTGACTCTTCAGCCACGAGGTCCAGGAGGCGTCGACGATGACCAGGAGCTGGATCTGCGTGTCC